>CM053787.1:922904915-923504915 GCA_028749045.1 Cupressus sempervirens | reverse complement strand
TAAAAAAAATTGGAAAATTGGGAAACACAAAAAAAACATTATCACGAGCATAAGTGTGTGTGCGTGGGCACAGTGCGCATTGCGCACCAATACGTGCACCAAGGCATGCTACGCACTTGGCCCAATGCGAGGGGTTATAAAACCCCCTACCCAAACCTTTCAAACTTATTCCTTTTTTGCATTTTTTGCAACGGTAATTGCAATCACAGGTATGATAAGAATTTGTTATTGTTGTGCCAAAGCATCACCGATGCTAAACACAACATGTGTAGCTTTTAGCATTTTTTTTGTTGCATCCAAAGTGACACCAATGCTAAACACAATGTGTGTGACCTCAAACATTTTTGTCATTGCACTCGGTGCCACCAACACTAAACACAATGTGTGCGGCCTTAAACATTTTTGTCATTGTGCTAAGCACCACCAGTGCTAAATACACTATGTGTGTCCATAAACATTGATACCACCACGCTAAGTGCCCATGATGCTAACACATTGAGTGTGCAGCAAAACCTTAAAACAAAGCCCGCAACACTAGAGAGGGGAGTGTTCGTGGTAGTGTTTTGCACCCACACGGCCTTAGGGCCATAGCGCACCTCCAAAACTCCTCCCCACACACATGTTTTCATTTTTATTTTATTATCTTAAATTTTGGAAAAATAAATATAAAATATAAAATTTTAAAAGAAAAAAATAATTTTAAAAAAATAATAAAATAATAAAAAGGGATAAAATATGAAAATAAGAAACTAAACAAAATGCCCAAATGGGATGTTTTTCTTTTTTCTTTTTTCCTTATGTTTATTTCAATTCATAGTTTTTACATTTTATTGGACTAATAAACATTTTTTCTCATAATTTGTAGATAATCAAATGGCATCCACATCCGGAGTAGCACCTAAACTTGTCATGTTCAAGTTCCAAGGTGTACCTTCAAAGTCAAGATTCCATGATGATTATGTAGAAATTAGGGATACCGACCTTGGACACATAGATATAGGAGAATTCCTAATAATTTGCAACAAGCCAATAGATAGATCAGCCTTGGTATCCGCATTGATCCATTCTGGATTGGTGAATGCAACATCACATCCTATGTCAATAAAATCGACTGAACTAATCATGGCCCTGTCACAACATTTCATTCCTAATGAAAGAGTAGTCAAGAGTGTCACTGGAGGGGTGGTTTTGGACCTATGGCCTAACAACATTGAGAGGATCCTCCATCTTCCAAGAATAGACCAATTCATTTGGATCTCATATGAAGTAGCTAAGAGATGGTATAGGGAGCATCAACAAGAGGCAATTGACATCATATAGTCTTCATACCTAATTGAGAAGCCTCCTTGAGGAAAGATAATAGGAAAAGTAGATATGACTTAGGGATACATGAAGGAAGACATCAAGTATTTTATTATTCTCCCAAGCAGAGTCATTGGCTTACCTATAGCAGGTCACATCAGCATCTTCATGGTCAACTTCATAGAGACCATTAGATAAGCGAAGATACCATTGGACTGGGCTGCCACACTAAGTGAGAACTTGTGTGAGAAACTAAATACAATGAAGGAAAAGAAGAAGTTTTACATGAATTCTTACATGGTGTACTTTCTTGTAGCAAGGGCAACAAACTATCCTAGTTTGTGCAGGAGAGGCAGCATGCAGGATCCTAGTCCCTACCATATATAGTCTACCCTCAGCGGGTGAAGAAGAAACTCTCAGCACAAAGCAAGGAATATAGAATTTTGAATGACATGTTCATCTTTGTGATCATTTGAATCATTAAGGGAGACTATGGGAAGAGGTTATTCAATGAAGCTAAAGCATAAGTCATAGCTCTTGGAGCCTACTTCATCCAGTTCAAGACATTCACCAATCTATAGGTAGCTAGTGCGTCCATCAATCCTAAGAAGCTCTTGAGATACCCCTGTGAAAAACTGGTGTTGTTGTAGATATCCTGACAAATTGAGTCAGCCTATGAGAAGATAAAGAGATAATGAAGACCTTGCTCTGCATGGCCATTGGTCATTGGACCATATCAGGTGAAGAGGAAACAAGATATTTTGTCCTTCGAATGGGAGTGGGAAAACTATCCTCTTGAAGAATACAACTCTCCCCATCCATATTCTAACAATGTTGGGAAAGTGGAGAGTTTGGCAGGAAGAGACTTCCATCATGAGGATGTTGTTGAGGATCACTCAATGAATGCCACAAATGACTATGATGTCTGCATTAGGGACTATTGTAGGATGCCTTTGTATCTAGCAGAAAAGGTTGAATATCCTAGAGGAAATAAGGCAACAAGATTCTAAGGAGTTTTTGGACCCCTTATTCAATGTAGATAAAATTGGCGAAAGGCCTATTCTAAATGCTAAGGTTAACAGGGAAGAGGCTGATGATATTAATCATCGAGCAAGGCATGTCATCAGAATGACAAAGAATTGGATCAAGAAACCTTTTCCACTTGATCCAATTCCTGACACGGTGATCTTCCATGTGCATGCTCACTTAGAAAGAGGTAGAGGAAGGAAAGTAATAAATTCTACCTTCTCAGCTCATTCTCCTATCAAGCCAAAATTAGTGTACAAGCTTGATCGCCCAGTTGGATATTATCACCCTCATAAAAGGAATGGAAAGAACAAAAGAAAGAGGACCTCTCCCTAGAGGATTTAGATAGAATAGGTATCTCCCCTATAGTAGGAATAGGGTCCACAAGGGTCCCAAGATACTAGAGCTACTCAAGTCTAGGAAGAAACACAGTTGCCTCCCAATATGTCTAGCCAACCAGAATAGGGAGAGATTCCACAAGTCTCCATTCCTCCTATGCAAGACAAGCTAGCTTCTCCTTCTACCTTAAAGAAACATAAGAAAAGGGAGATTCAAATGAAGAAAATTCAAAGGATCAATAGGAGATTAATGTCTAATCCATCTATTCTCAAAAGTGTTCTGGAAGGAGACGAAGATGAAGAAGAAACAAAATTAGAGGAGGAAGAGGAAGAACTTAGCTAGCAAGAGCCATAGAGTTACAAAGAAGAAAGAGTGCCACGAGTACCCTACCATCCACCCAAGAAAAACCCTTAGAACTCTCTTCTTCAAAAGATGAAGTATAGTAGTGGGTGGATGAGTACAATGAAGAAATTGATGATGTTTTCTCAATGTTAGATTTTGATTTCATGCCCATAGGTACACAGTTGATTAGGGATAAAATTAGGGACACCCCTATAGGTGAACCTCAATAAGAAGACTAGATGCAAATGCCACCAAATACTCAGGGTCCTGATCTTACTCCTCCATCTCCACCATGAGTTACAGTGGTAGAAAAGGGCTCAGTGACCCCTCCACCTCAAAGTTTAGAGGAAGAGCATGTTCAGAAAGAACCATCATCAAAGGAGTAACTAGAACAAATGATGACCAGTGAAGTGTTAGAAGGAAAAATGGTGGAATATTCCCAACTACTTTCCCAAGACACTAAGGTTCAAGTTACAGGGTCTACTAAGATTGAGGCTATAGAAGGGGAACCCTCCCAACATGATACAACTCCCAGTATGAGCGAAAAAGGGAAGGAAGTTGTAGAATATACTCCTTCATCATCAAGAGCTATGTCCTTAATAGGATGCATCCCTAGATGGATCTGAAAGGAAATAATGAGGACTACTAAGCCTCAATTTCATGCTTTAGAGGAAGACATTTGTGACATTGCAGAGATCTTGAATGAACCTGAGTCTCCATCACATAAGCCTCCATTGGCATTTGTCACCACCATACAGAACCAGAATTTATTTGCACAAGTGGCTCTCCCTCCTGAAGGCATAGATGCAAAAGACCTTAGCCTCAAAGATTATGAGTTAAAGGATGTTATGTTGGGAAGACCTATATGGGATTTAGCCTAACAAATGATGACTATGGGAGTCAAAGAATTCCTCAAGTACATGGAACAAGAGGAGATTGAACTTCATGCACTTCAAAGGCAAGTTGAGATCCTAAAAGGATATCTAGCCAAAGTTGTTGGTCCTCTTGGTCCTGAACACCTTAAGTAGACTTTGAACACTATGCTTAGAGAAGGGGGAGGTGTGCAACTTGACCCATTTTTGAAGGCTTTTCAGGAGTGGCGAGAAAGCTTTGAGGAGAAAGGTATCTAGATTATCATAAGGAATTTGAAGTTACTGCATGCTACATAGGAGAACATGAATAAGATCAGTACGTGCCTGGAGTAACGATTTGTAGACTTTGTAAGCCATAAAGGGCCAAATATATCAAGTTTTGATTGATGTATATACTGGGGAAGAATTAGACATGATTGATGATTGGATAGAGAAAATTGTGGATAGCAATAAAGTAATGGAGACATTCCATAAAGAGATCCATCGGCTCAAGGACCAAGCCCAAGAGGGAATTTTGCAAGTAGAGAGACACTACAATGATGCATGCTTAGATATTTTTGGAGATGAGGAATGAGAAAATTTGTTACCTATAGAGATAGTAGTGGATAATTTTAGGAAGATTTTTGTGGAGGTTACTAATGATGAAGACATCTGAAAAGCCTTCAAGACAAAAGAAGCCCTGTTAGAGTTGGACACCAAACTCAAAGATTTTGTAGAGACTTGAATTGAGGTGGACAACTATAGACTGAAGGTCAAGGATAAATATGAGGCTTTATATCTTCTATATGTGGCTAAGATAACTAAGATTATAGAGAAATTCAGGGGAAAACATCCAAACATAGCGTTGGGATGAAGAAGAACAAAACCTAGATGCCAAAATTTCAATTTTGACACTCACTAAAATTTTGAGATTTTGACCCTATTGAGTTCCATAGCTCCTTAGGTGCGCAATTCTATAGGTACACAGCTCCACAATTTAGAGGTGCATCGATAGTTAATTTCTTGTTCCAAAAATAGCACTTTTCATGCATTGACAATGCATTTTTATGGTAGTTTGGCTTTGACACATGCTTAGTGAAGGACCAACTTCTATTTTTGGCACCTCTAGAAGCTCCTAACTTGACTGAAAGCTTCCTCCTACTTTCTCTCTCATGCTTTCTTTGTTTTTGACATGTAAAGGGCTCATGCATCCAATTAATGAATAAAATATGGATGAAGTCCCTGTAAGCACCAGATTAATGGTTAGTTTGTATATATTTACTTTGCTTTAATATTTTAAAAGCATTTTATTACATGAAGATATCTCTCTCTCTCAACACAAATCGAGGAGACAATTTCTTATAAATACCCCATTGTAAAATGTAACAATGGCCATCATTATTATGCAATAAAATTATGCTTTTGGTGCTCACATTTGGAGTGTAGTGATTCTTGCCTGAATGTGTCATATTTTTGTGGATTTTATTCATGAGATTGTGATTGAACTAAAAGTTTATTGTGTTGTTTCTAGTTGTGTGATTCTTTAGTTCTAGTGTTTGCTACATATTTATGAATTCCACTAATGTATCGAGCTTGAGAAGAGATCATCCAATTATGTCTACATAGCTTTTTGTCTCGCATGAGCGCACTCTCCATGGCCTTGTGATTTGATGAAAGGTGAAACATCATTCCATTATTGAAATTTCCCATTGAAAATTGCATTAGTGGATTCTTGGAAGCACTGCTATTGTCTTCATTGGTTTCCCTTCGATTTATTCAAAAGCTTAACTCATAGTGTGCTATTTCCTATAGCTTATGTTCGTTAGGCTTTCAATTTCATATTATTTCAATTTCAAGTGATTTTCTTTTAGTTTCGTTATTTTCTTTTCTAACCCCTTGTTAGAATAGAAACTCATTTTAGTTGCATCGTTACAATTGCATTCATGGAAAAAAACTAGAAAATTCAAAAATATTGTTCTTTTGTGTGTTATTTTGAGACAAAAAATAAATTTATTCCATTCTAAGATCAAAATAGAACTAGCAAAGGCCTCCTTGTGAACAATCACATTTATCTTCAACTAAGTAGATTTTTGTGTGTTGCAAGACAAACACAGAACCTTGGAGTTGATCCCAAAATATTAGCTTTTAAACAGAGGAATTGTGCAATGGATTCTTGCCATTGGCCTCATGCATAATGACTACCCAATAGAAGTGGCACTAGAAGGAGGGCCCTTTTTTTTAAGACTCCCAAAAAGGAAGAAAATATGTCAAAGTTTTGGAATTCTACACTTTTGCAATAATCTATGCTTCACCCAAGTTCAAAAAATTTCTTGATTTTTATAGAAATTCAAGTGCACAGGTGTGTAGCTCCGCAGGTCTGCAAGTATGTAGGTTTGCAAATCCATAGCTATGCAGGTGCGCAAAACTTTGTGGTGCACAAAATTTCACAAGGTGAGAAAGTGTACTTTTACAGAGGTCCACTTTCTCTAGAATTGATGCAAACTAGAGGATATTGATCCAAAATCCCCATTTTAGTGAGCATTAAGGTCTTCACCAAATGCACATGAGTTTCTTGAGCTTACTCACTTTTGTAAACCATGCAGTGATAGGGGAATACCCCAAATCCAACTAGTTCCATTCAACATTTCATCATCTTCTTCCACTCTACCACCAACTCAACCACTGAGTGGACCTCCACATACTCCAACAGTCCCACCACCAGCACAACCACCTTTAGGTCTAAAAAATCCTCCAATGGCCTTTTTCACAAATGTAGTTGACTCACCCATCAACTTGAGAGGTGCACTCCATGACCTCCCTAAGAATCCTAAAAAGTTTTTCCCAAGGTTCATTTATGGAGAAATACAAAATATTGAAGATCATGTCAAATTGTTTAAAGAAATTTGCAACTGCAAACAAATTGCTAATGAAGACATGGTTCTTCATTTATTCCCTTACTCTTTGGGAGAAGTTGCTTACAACTGGTATGTTAATTTTCCACTTGGATGCATTAGAGATTGGGATACTTCTGAGAAACTATTTTTGAAATAATTCAAGACTTTTGTCAATTTGGTTGTGATACATCAATAATTCATATTAATCAAAAGGGACACAACTGAGACAGTTTCATGCTTCAATCATCGTTTCCATATGGCATACCACATATTGGAATCACCATACACTATACCAGTTGAAGTGGCTATTCAGATTTAACTAAATGCCATGGACCCTCTTACTTCCATCTTTCTTAGAAGGCTTCCTATGACAGATATTGATACATTAGAAAAGGTTTTTACAGAGGCAATTATGTTTACAAAACAAGCTAATCCTAATGGAGGAGGGATGATGCCTCTAGCACAAGTTGTTGCTACAATACCCACATACCCTGTTGGAGCACCTCCAGTGCCTAACCAATTCATACCTATGAATCTAGTTCCATTACAGTAGGCACCCAATCCACAAAATCCTACACTAACATATCTAGGGTATGAACCTCTAAAGACTACTTTCTTTGAAAAGAAGGTGATAGTTCTTGTAGAACCAGATAATAGCTTCATCTCAGAATTTCACCAAATGAAAAGGATGATGTCACAAATGAACAACAAATTGACATGACTTAGATTATGACAAGGATAGAATAACAACTTTCAGAGGAATAGTACTCCTCCCTACAACAATAATTTTGGTTAGAATTACAATAGGAACTTCAATAGAAATAGTAACAACAACAATACAGGAAATAATAGTACAAGAAACAATTTCAATCCTCCTAATCATAATAATGGCTTCCAAAGGCAGAACCAACAATGGAACACCCATCTGAATAATGGAAGCATTCCCACCAATAACAATAAAAAAAATGTTCAATATGCTAATATCAATCAATATGATGATAGCCAAAATGCACCTAACAATGATGGTTCATACTACAATGGCAATCAAGAGATGAATCAAAGCTCACAAGTAAATGACAATCCTCCTCCTGTGCAATTCAATGTTATGCTATTAGAGTCATATGACTTTGCACAAAATGTCCAAGTGGAACAATCAATAGGTGAGGAATTCTCATTCCCATTTAGTCAAGAACCTGACATTCAACATGAAGAGATGTTTACTTTCCATAATGATAATCAAAATACCTGCAATCTTAGAAACAGACAGGATCCTCTAAAAGATGCAATCCCTCCTACATTACAACCAACTCCACCTGATCCTAGAGCAAGCAATAATACACCACCAATTAGACCACCACTTATAGGGCAGAAAAATTAGAATCAAGGGAATGTACCAACAATACTAAAAAATCATGCTTGGTTTACGAAAAAATATAGTGTGATGGAAGACTTGAAATGAACTAAGGCCAATATGTCTATGTTTGATATGTTGAAAAATTTCCCACAACAAAGGGAAGCACTCATGAAGATGTTGGACCATACAAAGACTCTCCACAATGCCAATACTACCTTTCAAAATGCGGCCCCACAACAAGTCAATGCTATAGAGGCAATGCCCACCATGTTCAAAGATAAAATAGAGGTACCCCAATTTTTGCTTAGCATTAGGATATACAAAAAGAATCTTCACAATTTCCTTATTGATTCAGCATCTTCATGTAATGTCATGCCATTATCCATAGCTCAAAGGTTAGGAGTCACTCCTTAGCCTTCAAATCAAGTGTAAATACAGTTGGATAAAACCAAGGTAAAAGTCATAGGCATGTTGAAGGATGTGTGGATATAGCTAAAAATTGATCCTTGGATTAAGATATTATTGGCATTCATGTGGTTGATATCCCTAAAACATATGGGTTGCTTCTTAGTAGAGAATGGACAAAGTGTCTTAGAGGATGGTTTTCAACGAACTTCACTTAGCTTTGGTTGCCATGGAAGGGTCTTAACAATCAAATCAAAATTGATGTAGAACCAAAGTTGAAGAAAATTATTACTGAGTCTAATGCTCCAAATGAAGTAGCCTTTCTACAAATAGAACTAGGCTCTGACAAGGTAATGGTTCTTGACACAACTTCAACCATGAAACTAGGTAATCATGGTATGGATCGTGTGATTTCAGCTCTGAAACAAGAAGTTATGACACAATTCATAGATCATATGATGGCTAACTTGTAATGTCTAGGGGAAGAAGCTAACCTTAATATTCTCCTCCTTCCTAAATTTTTTTGATTATATAAAATGAGTCATTTAGATTTTGAATGTTTATCATGCCAAGGAGCGATTTCTAAAGTATAGATGCAAACAATGGGAGAAAAAAGGGAGATGACACACAACATGAATCTATAGAGAACCATAGTTCCATAGATATATCTAGCACTCTTGAAAATCTTGAACAAGAGATCAAAGATTTAAATGCATCGTATAGCGATACTTCTTTGGATGGTGGGGGACTTGTCTTCTCCTCCACCCAGAGTGATCAAAATTCAAAGATGAAGGCAATATATAAAAAGCCAATGATGGACTTCAGTGGTTGTACGTCCTCTACCCAAAGTTAAAGAAATTAAGGAACTTATTGGGGAAATTCAAAACAAACAAGAAGAGCATGTGCTTCCCCTGTCAGAGATCCAGAGTGGAGAATCATCAAGTCCTCCACCAGGAAAGTTACAATGGGTTCCTAAAAGATAATCATTTAAGGCTCAAGTAAAGGAAAAGTTGAGGATGAACAAGCATAAAGTCAGAAAACCTAAAGGGGATCAAATTTGGATGCTTCACTTTGATGGTTCTAGATGCAAACTAGGAGCTAGTGTAGGCATTGAATTGATTAACCCAAAAGGTAAGTCATTCTATGCCGCATATCAATTACAATTTTGATGCACTAACAATGATGTAAAATATGAGCTATTGATTCAAGGACTCTTATTTTCACTTGAGAAAGGATTCAAGGCTATCATAATCAAAGGAGACTCCGAACTAGTTATGCAAAAAGTCAAATCAATCTACTCTTGCAATGATAAGAGGCTACTAGCTTACAAAAAAAGGGTATGGGATATAATGGATGATTTTGAGGATTTGAACATAAAGTCTATCCCAAGAAGGAAAAACATGGTAGCTGACGCTCTTGCCATTTCAACAAGTGCATTACAACCTATTGAAAGAACCAAGTTGAAAATATTTTCAATAGAATTGGTTGTTGTTCCATCCATTCCTGATAATATCACAAACTTTCAGGTCTTTTAGGATGATCAACATATACTTGAGTTTATCATGTGTAGTCATCATTTTGAGGGACAAGAAATTGGTGATACACCTAATGACAAACCTGAAGATGATGAACTCAAGGATGAAGATGGGATTCTTAATTTGAAAACCAACACTATTCCAAAAGTGATGGTTGAGTTAGAACACATATTTGATCATGATGAATCAGCATTGAAAAGAAGAGTGACCCAAGAAAAGGGAACAGATGAATGTGACTCATACAACTTGGGTACTGATGAGGAACCAAAAATGGTACAGATAGGAAAAGCTTGCAATCCACAAGAAAGGGAAGATATGCTCAAATTGCTTACAGAATGTAAGGATGTTATTACTTGGAGCTATGAAGAACTAAAGACTTATGATCTTAATATTATCACCCATGACATCCCACTAAAACCAGGAGCCAAACCATTTTGGCAAAGACAAAGACCTATAAATCCTATCATTGAACCACTTATGATCTTAAGATTATCACCCATGACATCCCACTAAAACCAGGAGCCAAACCATTTTGGCAAAGACAAAGACCTATAAATCCTATCATTGAACCACTAATAATGAAAGAAGTGAAAAAGCTATTGGATGCAAAGATCATATTCCTTGTCTGTCATTCTACTTGGGTGGCTAATCTGGTCCCCGTACGAAAGAAGACTGGGGAGATTCATCTCTATGTTGACTTTTGCAACTTGAATCTAGCATCTCAAAAGGACAAATATCCTTTGCCTTTGCTAGATGAAGTGTTGTAGATTGTGAATGGGGAAAAGATGATGTCATTTTTAGATAGATACTCTGGGTACAATAGAGTGATGGTAGATGAAGAAGATCGACTAAAAATAGCTTTGACAACAAAATGAGGGACTTTTTCCTACAAAAGAATGGCTTTTAGATTGATTAACAGATGCATAGTCATCTACATGAATGACTTGACTATCTTTTCAAAATATTGAAGCACCCAAATTGCTGATCTAAGACAGGTATTCAATAGATGTCAAAAATACGGCATATTTCTCAATCCAAAGAAATGTTTGTTTGGTGTTACCAAAGGAAAGTTGCTAGGGCATGTTATTTCTGAGGTAGGAATCTCCATCGATCTAGATAGAGTTGAAGCTATTCTAAAATTAGCACCTCTACATAGTCAGAAAGAATTGAAATCTTTCTTTGGGAAGATAAATTTTGTGCAAAAATTCATAAGTGGATTTGCAGTAATTGTTCATCTCCTTAATGATTTTCTCAAGAAAGGGGCTAAAACAGAGTGGTCCCCAGAAATCAAGAAATCATTTGAAGATATCAAAGTAGCCATTTCCATCACCCTAGTGCTAGTAAGTCCCGATTACCAACTACCTTTCAAGATCTATTCTTTTGCTTCAGAACATTCCTATGTTGGGATTTTAACTTAGAAAAGGGAGAATGAAGATGAAAGGCCAATCTCATTTATGGGATACCCCTTAAAGAATGTCAAGTTGACATATTCCAACCTTGATAAATAGTCCTTCACATTGATCAAAGTGGTAAAGAAATTTTGTCATTACATCCTTAGAAGTAAGGTGTATGCAATTGTACCTGATCTTGTGATAAAGACACTTTTGATGCAGAATGAGCTTGGTGAAAGGCATGGGAAATGGATGGCCATACTCCAAGAATTTGATTTCAAAATTCAACCCATGAAATTAGTCAAGGGTCAAGGGTTGTCAAAGATGATAGCTGATAACTAGGATGGAAATGAAAAGGAATTTAAGTTCAACAATGAGACAGATGAGGATGATCAGAAAAGGATGTTTGTGTCACAAGTTGACATTAATTAGGGAGTGGTGAAAAAATTTGGTATCAAGACATTTTTTATTACTCCCTACAGAATCAATGCCGTATTTGGATGAATAATTCACAGCATAGAGGACTTAAAATAAAATGTGAATCCTACATGTTACATGACAACAACCTATACAAAAGGAACTATGAAGGGATTTATCTGAAATGCTTGGGATGCAATGAAGCCAAAGAAGTTTTGGAACATTTCCATGACAAGTATGGTATAGGACATGGCTCAACTAAAGTAATGGCTCACATGATTCTAAGATCAGAATATTTTTGGTCCTCAATATTCAAAGATACTTTTGAACATGTGTGTTCTTGCCATATATGTCAAACCAGTGCCAGTAGAGAAAGGCACCTGACAATGCCATTATAGCTAGTGTATGAGGTGCACCCCTTCACAAAGTGGGGGCTCAATTTTATTGGTCCTATCAATCCACCATCATCAATTGGACATGAATATATTCTCATGGCTACAAATTATTTTACATGGTGGACGGAGGTAGAGACATTCAGAAATTGCACTGCTAAGGTGGTGATAGACTTTTTGGAAGAACATATTGTTACCAGGTTTGAAATTCCATTCACCCTTGTGTGTGATAATGGGTCTGCTTTCGCATCTGCATTCTTGACCCAATGGGCATTTGAAAATAAAGTCATTATCAATTTTTCTTTTAATTACTACCCACAAGGAAATTGGGTAGTGGAATCTACAAACAAGAACTTGATTATAGTAATAAGATGATTGTTGAAAGAGAATCCTAGGGACTGGCATACACAACTCAAATATGCCTGATGAATAGATCAAGTGAGAGTCAAAAATGCTTTGGGGACTTCTCCATATTTTCTCATCTATAGACAAGAACCAGTGTTCCCACTTAATCTCAGAATTCCTATTTTTAAGTTCATGAGTGGGTATTCTAAAGATGCTAACAAAGTAAAAATTAGACTGATGAATCTTTTAGAGATGGATGAGAAATAGATAGCTACATTGGAGCACATGGCTAAACATCAAGCTATTGTGAAAAGATGGTTCGACAAGAGAGCCACAATAAAGTCATTCAAGATTTTTGACCTTGTTCTACTCTAGAATAAGGCAAAAGAAAAGTCAGGCAACCATACTAAGTTTCAATGCTTGTGGATAGGCCCTTATCAGATCATAGAAATTCTTGGAGAAAACTCTTTTAGACTTAGTTCCTTAAAGGGGGAATTTCTTCCCTTACCCATAAATGGGAAATCTCTTAAGCATTATTTTGAAGCCTAAAAAAAATAGTTAGATTTTAGTTCTGCATTTAGCTTAGATTTTCATTCCTACAAGCATGTTTATTTCTGCAAGTGTGTTTGCTTTCAAGTTGTGTGTTGGCTTTCAGTCCTGTGTTTCTTTTCAAAATTGTGTCAGTCCTAGGGGGTAAGGTGTACTTGAGATTTTCTCTTAAGATATCACTAACCACTCTTTGGCTCTAATTTTAGAAAGAGGTATTTCTTTGTCAAAACATTTGGATGATTGTGTGTCTTATACCACCCAAGCAACTGACATTTCTTGTGAAAATAGGGGATTTTTAGTCTAGAAATCAAAAGCCTAGACCAAAAAATTCTCGACACTTTGAAAATTTAAAAATTTGATTTTTTTGGGTATTGTTGAATTGAAGTCAAAGATGACAAGAGATGATCCAAACTTCAACTGGTTCAAATAGGAGGGGTCTCCTCAAAAGGTTGCTAAGATCATTGAGTATCTTTAGAGTTTCTAAAAGAGTAATGCAAGGGGTGTTCTCAAGAGATCAAATCCAAGAAATGACATTGATGTCCTTGCTACACAGTCTAATCATAGTCAGGATACAAAAAAAGAGAAAAGAAATCTAAAAGAAAATGAAAAAAAAGAGAAAAATATGGTGTTAAGACTAAAGGATTCTATAGATCTAAAATGGAAAAGGATACATTCTCAAAACAATGTATCTTGTATTCAAAATATTTCTTCATCAAAAGTAACATTTTGAATGACATGGAGCAATTATTCAAATGGCTAGAAAATTAAAAGAACATGGCATCCCACTAAGAGCCCTCAAACTGATTCTCTCATCTGGTCAACCAATTGATTGATGAAAAAGCCTTCATAGGGATTCCAAATGAATGAGTTGGGAGGAGTGGAAGATTATGTCGAGTTGTCAAAAAACTCTAATAGGTAGCATCCTAAGATGTCAAAGGGAATGAATACACAATGCACACACTGAGTTTGAAGGTTTTGAATTCTAAGATTTTGATTATAAAATCATCTGAAAGACACTCGAGATGTTCAAAGTTTGATTGATGTTTGACACACATTGCAGGAATGTTTGTTGATGAAGAAATACCTTGGTCATTTCTTCCTTTTTTCAGGGCTATTTGTTGTGGTGTCCACAACACATGCCGCATTTTTCACTAGGAATGAGGACCCCCTACCTTTTTTTCCCAACTCTTTCGGACTCACAGTTCGAGAGTCGGGAGAAGAATGTTAGAGTTAAAAGTATTAGAGTCATCAAAAAATTAGGAAAAATTCAAAAATATTAGAAAATTTTGAAAACATTAAAAAAATCAAAAAATTGGGAAACACAAAAAAATCATCATCACGTGCATAAGCACGTGCATGAGCACAGTGCGCACCACACACCAGCATATGCGCCGAGGTACACTTCGTACCTAGTTTAGTGTAGGGGGTTATAAAACCCCCTACCTGAACCCTTCAAACTTATTCTTTTTTTGCATTTTTTGCAATGGTGATTACAGTTGCAAGTATGATGAGAATTTTTTGCCACTATGCCTAAGTACCATCAGAACTAAACACAACACGCATAGCTTTTAATATTTCTACCACTGTGCCCAAAGTGCCACTAGTGCTAAACATAATGCATGCAGCCTCAAACATTTTTGCAAGTGCCACCAACACTAAATGCAATGCATGCGGCCTTAAACATTTCCGTTGTTGTGCTAAGTGCCACCAATGCTAAATACACTATGTGTGGCCATAAACATTGTTGCCACCATGCTAAGCACCTGTGGCACTAACACATTGAGTGCATGGTGCCACCTTAAAACAAAGCCCACGATGTTAGAGAGGGGAGTTTCCATAGCGAGGCTTTGCGCCTGTGTGACCTTAGTGTCATAGTGCGCCTCCAAAACCCCTCCCCACACACATTTTTTTTAAATATTATCTAAAATTTTGGAAAAATAAATATAAAATATAAAATTTTAAAAGAAGAAAAAAATAATAAATAATAAAAAGGGATAAAATAAGAAAATAAGAAAATAAACAAAACTCCCAAATGGGGCTTTTTTCTTTTTTCTTTTTTCCTTATGTTTATTTCAATTCATAGTTTTTACATTTTTTTGGACTAATAAATGTTTTTTCTCATAATGTGTAGATAATCAAATGGCTTCCACATCTAGAGTAGCACCCAAACCTATCATGTTCAAGTTCCAAGGTGTACCTTCAAAGTTGAGATTCGATGATGATTACGCAAAAATCAGGGATATCGACCTTGGACACATGGATCTAGGAGAATTTTTGAGTATTTAAAACAAGCCAATAGATAGATCAGCCTTGGTATCCACATTGATCCATTCTAGATTGGTGAATACAGTGTTACATCCTGTGTTAGAACAATCAGTTGAACTAATCATGGCCTTGTCACAACATTTCGTTCCTAATGAAAGAGTAGTTAAGAGTGTCATCAAAGAGGTCATTTTGGACCTATGGCTTGACAACATTGAGAGGGTCTTCCATTTTTTGAGATTACACCAATTCATTAGGCTCTTGTATGAAGTAGCTAAGAGCTTATACAGGGAGCATCAGCAAGAGGCAATTGACATCATACAGTCTTCATACCTCATTGAGAAGCCTCCTTGGGGAAAGATAATAGGCAAAGTAGATATGACTCAGGGATACATGAAGGAATGTTATAGTAAATAATTAATTATTAATTATTTATTCTATTTACTTAAGCTTACTTAGGTAAATGCATTTTATTTATTAGTTGTAGTCTAGGAGTTAGTTATAAGTTGTTGACAATATGGGAATTTGTTCTCTTCTAAGTCATACTTATCCTCTCACCTTGTTCGAGGACTTTCCACCTCATGTGGATGTATGCTTAGTTGTCACACTTATCTCCTACCATCTTCTAGCTTGTTCTAGGAGATTCCTTGAGCTCTTTATATTCGAGCTCCCTCATTATATTTCACAACTCATATATCACATCTAGCATATTGTAAATACATTTTTTCTTGTGTTGCAATATCTTCTTATCTCTCATGTCCATTTAGGGTTTTTCCCTAGCTCCACACTCTTCCTTCCTTGGCTTCCCTTTGATAGGTTATTTTCATGCAAGTGATCTTGGGCATCTTCAGAGTTGGATTTCATCAACTCCAACATGGTATTAGAGCCTTCTATTTGTTTTGCTTCGTTGAAATATTTTTGAAGCTATGATTTGAAGTCACAAACCCTAGTTTGTTTGTGCATTTTTCTCCAAATCTGGAGAACAGAAAATTTTTGAAGCACCTTGGACTCAAACGGACACTACCATTAGATTCAAAAGGCATTTTTCAACTAGGATCCATATAAAACTTGTCAATTTTGGAGACAAAGCTCCGGGAGGAAAAAAATTTAGGTCAGAGGGCTTCTGTATGGTCATATGGATGATTTGGGCATTGAATTTTTTTTTAAAAAAGACATTTAGGGCCACGCCATCATAGCACCGCCCAGTGGCCACCATGGGGCTACCTGCACTCTACCTGCACCTAGCAATGCCACCTAGACTACTCTCGGCCCCCGCTAAATCCTAGCCACCGCCTGACTGCACCTCTCCACCAACAGCACCTCCAATCTTTTCTACTCAATCGGTAGTTTTGTCGGTGCTCCTAGCTACTTCACTACCCATCTACAATTTTTGTTGCTTAGCCCACTGCCTGGGGATACCTTAGCTCATAGGTCAGTGTCACTTGGCATAGTATGGGGGTGACACATGGCCTGGGTTCCATGTGGCACCTTACCACGTGGACTCACCATGTTAGATTTTGCCATGTGGCATGCCACATGGCCTCTTTTTTTGCTACAATGGCTAATAGGCCGTCAAATTTAATCCAGTGTTTTGCTAATGTCAGCATAATGTCAATGTTACATCACCACTTGCACCTCTCTAGGTCATTTTGGACCTACCTTCAATTTTTTGGCCCAAACATGAGCATATGGAGGTATTTTTTCAATGCAAAAGAAGTGCTAGAAAGCTAGTTCCAAGATAGAGACATTGGTGTAGGTATTTTTAGGTTTTGATACATTTGTGTTATCCATTTTTTCAGTTAAAGTCTAAAGTTATGTTTTTGACTCTGACATGCATATCTTTTGCATCCCATGTCAATTTTTTGAGAACATTATATTTTTGGAAAGCTAATTTTGTCATCTTTTCAGAAATGTAGTCATTTTCCTTAGATTTTGGCCCATGCTCTTTCTATCATGATTTTGGCATTTTTGGGTGTTTTAGGTCTGAGGATTACTTTCTTGCCATGGTTTCTTTTGTTTTAGGCTGTACTTTTTTTTGTGTAAGCTATTTTTTTGTTTTGATCATTGTAGACATCATTTGTAAGCACTTTTGTATATGCACTAAGATAAAGTGTCACTTTTGCATTTCGGGTTCATGAACGTTGCTTTTGAGTCTATTGTACATGCACTATTTTTATAAAGCACCATGGGGAAGATAGTTGTTTGCTATTTTAAGCCTTCTCCCATTGTCAAGTGAGTGTCCCTTCTATGACATTAGCTCCATGCAGCATTGTTGTGACCGTGTCTTTATAGGTGTTTGTACCTCTTCCTCTCTCATCATTCTTGGTTCGTCTGCAAGAGATTTTTGGCCCACCTTCTTAGTTGCCTATCATCTCACCCCGTCTGCATTGAGGGGGGGTTATGTTGTTGTTCTAATGCATCCATGGTTTGATGGTTTGATAGTGTGAACTTTGTATTTAGTGGTTGATTGTATATACGAGGTGATTGTAGTGGTTGGCTACCTATGTATTTTAGTGAGATGGATCATCTACCATATAGACACGCTCAATTCATGCCTTCTTCTTCCATGGAGGTTCTTCAGATCAACAATTTTCCTTTTGATGGAAAATTTGTGGCTTCTTCATGCTTCATTGATGCTCTTCATGATCACTCCTTGTTCCTATTTTAGGGGACATTCCCTAGTTGGAGGCTTCTTCAATTCTTCACTAGGTTCTTACCTCTTTTTGGGGGAGGGTTTTTCCCACGTGGTTTTCTCTCTTTTCCCATTTTCAGAGGTTGCATCTTTTTTCATTGTACATGGGTACCTTACATGGTCTCATTGCCATGACCCATTTCTGCATTTCTTAGTTTTGTAAGCTTAAGGAATTTCCCTAAGTTGCACTTAAGGGGGGGTGTTAGAGAAAATAATTAATTATTAATTATTTATTCTATTTACTTAAGCTTACTTAGGTAAATGTATTTTATTTATTATTTGTAGTCTAGGAGTTAGTTATAAGTTGTTGACAATATGGGAGTTTGTTCTCTCCTAAGTCATACTTATCCTCTCACCTTGTTCAAGGACTTTCCACCTCATGTGGATGTATGTTTAGTTGTCACACTTATCTCCAAGAATCTTCTAGCTTCTTCTAGGAGATTCCTTGAGCTCTTTATATTCGAACTCCCTCATTGTATTTCACAACTCATATATCACATTCAACATATTGTAAATATATTTTTTCTTGTGTTGCAATATCTTGTTGTCTCTCATGTCCATTTAGGGTTTTTCTCTAGCTCCACGCTCTTCCTTCCTTAGCTTCCCTTTGAAAGGTTATTTGCATGAAGGTGATCTTGGGTGTCTTCAAAGTTAGATTTTATCAACTCCAACAAGGAAGATATCAGGTATTCTATTATTCTCCTGAGAAGAGTCATGGGCTTACCCACATCAAGTTACCTCAGTACCTTCATGATCAACTTCATAGAGACCATCAGACAAGTGAAGATACCATTGAACTAGGCCACCACACTAAGTGAGAACTTGTGTGAGCAACTAAGGATGGTGAAGGACAAGAAAAAGTTTTACATGACTTCTTACATGGTGTACTTGCTTGCAACGAGGGTGAAAAACTATCATGGTTTGTATAGGAGAGGTAATATGCAAGATCCTAGTGCCTGGCCATATATAGTCTACCCTCAGCTGGTGAAGAAGAAACTCTTAGCACAAAGCAAGGAATATATAACGTGAATGATGTGTTAATCTTTGTAATCATTTGATTCATTAAGAGAGACTATGGGAAGAGGTTATTCAATGAAGCCAAAGCACAAGTCATAGCTCTCAGAGCCTACTTCATCCAGTTCAAGACATTCACCTATCTATGGGTAGCTGGTGCATCCATCAATCCTAAGAAGCTCCCGAGATACCCAAGTGACAAACTGGTGCTATTGGAGATATCCTAGAAAATTGAGTTGGCCTATGAGAAGATAAAGAGATAACAAAGACCTTGCTAGGCATGGCCATTGGTCATTGGACCATATCAGGTGAAGAGGAAACAAGACATGTTGTCCTTTGAATGGGAGTGGGAAAACTATCTTCTTGAAGAATACAACTCTCCCTGGCCATATTTTGACAATGTTGGGAAAGTGGAGAGTTTGGCAGGAAGAGACTTCCATCATGAGGATGTTGTTGAGGATCACTGGATGAATGCCACAAATGACTATGATGTCTTCATTAGGGACTATTGTAAGATGACTTTGTATCTAGCCAAAAAGGCTCTCCAGTTGAATATCCCAGAGGAGATAAGGCAACAAGATTCTAAGGAGTTACTGGACCCCTTGTTCAATGTAGATAAAATTAGTGAAAAGCCTATTCTAAATGTTGAGGTTGACAAGGAAGAGGCTATTGATATTAATCATTGAGTGAGGCATGTCATTAGAATGACAATGAATTGGATCAAGAAACCTTTTCCACTTGATCTAATTCCTGACACAATGATCTTCTACGCACATGCTCGCTCAAAAAGAGGTAGAGTAAGGAAAGTAACAATTACTACCTTCACAACTCAGCCTCCTATCAGACTAGAAATAGTGTACCAGCTTGATCAACTAGTTGGATATTGTCACCCTCTTAAAAGGAAGGGAAAGAACAAAAGAAAGAGGACTTCTCCCTAGAGGACTCAAATAGAACAGGTGCCTCCCCTATAGTAGGAATCAAGTCCATAAGGGTCCCAAGATACTGGAGCTACTCAAGTCCAGGAAGAACCATAGTTGCCGCCCATCATGTCTAGCCAACCAAAAGAGGGAGAGATTCCACAAGTCTCCACTCCTCCTATGCAAGAAGAGCTAGCTTCTCCTTCTACCTTGAAGAAACATAAGAAAAGGATTAAGATTCAAATGAAGAAAATGCAAAGGATCAGTAGGAGATTAGTTCCTAATCCATCTATTCTTGAAAGTATTTCAAAAAGAGACAAAGAGGAAGAAGAAATAGAATCAGAAGAGGAAGAGGAAGAACAAGTGGCCCTACAGGGAAGAACTTGGCTAGCAAGAGCCACAGAGTTACAAAGAAGAAAGAGTGCCACAAGTACCTCACCATCCACTCAAGAAAAACTCTTAGAACTCTCTTCTTTGGAAGATGAAGTATAGTAGTGGGTGGATAAGTAGAGAGAAGAAAGTGGTGATGTTTTCTCAATATCAAATTTTGATTTCATGCCCATAGGTATAGAGTTGATTGGGGATAAAATTAGGGACACCCCTATAGGTAAACCTCAACAAGAAGACTGGATGCAAGTGTTTCCAAATACATAGGGTCTTGATCTTACTCCTCCATCTCCACCATAGAATAGGGCTTAGTGACCCCTCCACCTCAGAGTTCAAAGGAAAAGCATGTTCAAAAAGAACCATCATTAGAGGAGCAACTAGAAAAAATGGTGACTAGTGAAGTGTCAGAAGGACAAATGGTGGAATATTTGCAACCACTTTCCCAAGACACCAAGGTTCAGGTTATAGGGTCTACTAATACTAAGGCTATAGAAGGAGAACCCTCCCAAAAAGATATAACTCCTAGCATGAGCGACAAAGGGAAGGAAGTTGCAGAACATACTACATCATCAAGAGCCAAGTCCTCAGTAGGATGCATGCCTAGATGGAACTAAAAGGAAATAATGAGGACTACTAATCCTCAATTCCATGTTTCAAAGGAAGACATTTATGAAATTGTAGAGACCTTGAATAGACCTGAGTCCTCATCACATAAGGTAGTACCATTGGCATTTGTCACCACCATACAAAACTAGGATTTATTTGCACAAAGTGGCTCTATCTCCTGAAGGCATAGATGTTGAAGGCCTTAGCCTCAAAGATTATGAGCTAAAGGATGTTATGTTTACAAGACCTACACAAGATTAAGCATCACAAATGATGACTATGGGAGTCAAAGAGGTCCTCAAGTACATGGAACAAGAGGAGATTAAACTTCATGCACTTTGAAGGCAAGTTGAGATCCTCAAAGGATATCTAGCTAAAGTTTTTGGTCCTCTTGATCCTGAACACCCTGAGCAGACTTTGAACATTGTGCTTAGAGAAGGGGGAGGTGTGCAACTTGACCCATTTTTGAAGGCTTTTCAGGAGTGGCAAGAAAGTTTTGAGGAGAAAAGTATCCAAATTATCATAGGGAATTTTAATTTACTACATGCTAGGTAGGAGAACGTGAATGAGACCATAGCAATTTTGAAGTAGGACTTTAGTATCATGGATGAGGTACATGCCTAGAGTAAATATTTGTGGACTCTAAATGCCATAAAGGGCCAAAGATATCAGGTTTTGATTGATGTATATACTAGAGAAGAATTAGACATGATTGATGATTGGATAGAGAAAATAGCAGATAGCAATAAAGTAATGGAGACATTACATGAAGAGATCCATCAGCTCAAGGACCAAGCCCAAGAGTGAATTTTGGAAGCAAAGAGACACTACAATGATGCATGCTTAGATATTTTTAGAGATGAAGAATGAGAAAAGTTGTTACCTATAGAGATAGTAGCGGAAAATTTTAGGAAGATTTTTATGGAGGTTGCTGATGATGAAGACATCTAACAAGCCTTCAGGACAAAAGAAGCCCTGTTATAGTTGGACACCAAACTCAGATATTTTCCAAAGACTCGAATTGAGGTGGACAACTATAGATAGAAGGTCATCAATAAATATGAGGCTTTAGATCTTCTAGATGCAGCTAAGATAACTAAGATGATAGATAAATTCAAGGGCAAACATCCAAACATAGCTTTGGGATGAAGAAGAACAAAACCCAGATGCCAAATTTTTAATTTTGACACTCAATAAAATTTTGAGATTTTGACCATGTCAAGGTCTACAACTCCATAGGTGTGCAAGTCTGTAGGCACGCAGCTCCTCAACTCTACAATTTAGAGGTGCATCGAAAGTTAACTACTTGTTCAAAAAATAGCGCTTCCCATGCATCAAGAATGCATTCTGATGGAAAATTAACTTTGACACACACCTAATGAAGGACCAACTTCTATTTTTGGCACCTCTAGAAGCTCCTACTTTGATTGAAGGCTTCCTCCTACTTTCTCTCTTGTGCTTTCTCTATTTTTGACATGTAAAGGGCTCATGCATCCAAATAATTAATAAAATATGGATGAAGTCCCTCTAAACACCAAATTAATGGTTAGTTTGTTTTAATGTTTTAATAGCATTCTACTGCATGAAGATATCTCTCACTCTTAACACAAATTAAGGAGACAATTTCTTATAAATACCCCATTGTAAAATGTAACAAGGGCCACCATTATTATGCAATAAAATTATGCTTTTGGTGCTCGCATTTGGAGTGTAGTGATTCTTGCCTGAATGTGTCATATTTTTGTGGATTTATTCATGAGATTATGATTGAGCCAAAATTTTATTGCGTTGTTTCTGGTTATGTGATTCTTTAGTTCTTGTGTTTACTATAGATTTACGAATTCTACTGATGTATTGAGCTTGAGAAGAGATCACCCAATTGTGTCTGCATATCTTTTCATCTCGCATGAGCGCACTTTTTGTGGCCTTGTGATTTGATGAAAAGTGAAACATCATTCAGTTATTGAAATTTACCATCAACGATTACAATAGTGGATTCTAGGAAGTGTTGCTCCTATTTTCATTGTTTCTTGCTGATTTATTCGAAAGCTTGACTTGCAATGTGTTGTTTCCTATAGCTTATGTCTGTTAGGCTTTCAATTTCATGTTATTTTAATTTTAATTGATTTTCTTTCAATTTTGTTATTTTCTTTGCTAACCCCGTTTTAGAATAGGAACTCATTTTGGTTGCATCATTAGAATTGCATTCATTGATAAAAATTAGAAAATAAAAAAATATTGTTCTTTTGTTTGTTATTTCAAGAAAACAAATAGATTTATTCCATTTCAAGATCAAAACAGAACTAGCAAAGGCCTCCTCATGAACAATCACATTTATCTTCAACTGAGTGAATTTTGGTATGTCACAAGACAAACATGGAACCTTGGAGTTGATCCCAAAAGATTAGCTTTTCAAAAGAGGAATTGCATAATGGATTCTTACCATTGGCCTCGTGCATAATGATTGCCCAATAAGATCAATTGTAAAAATTGATTTATTGTTTAGGAATGTAAGTCCTCTAGTGTTTAATGTCTTTACAATTATAAGTTGATCCTGCCAAATTATTCCCTCTTTTGGAGGTCCATGGTCTGGTGCTAAATCACATGTTGTAGATGTATCTAAATTATGCCCCATGGACTCACCTCCAATGTGAGCATTTTCAACATCATCCTTCTCATATCTAGTATTATCTTATGTATTTCCCCCTAGTGTTTGTTGTCCTTGTTACTCAATTGCACCTTGTATTTCCTTACCCTTGATTTCACTATAGTATATGCTAACATGTATATGGATCCAATAGTTGTATCATTTTCATTTTGATCCTTGGGTTTGGGAAACTCTTATATTTATTGAATAAATGGATCAAATCTAGGTATATGTACATTTGTAAAATCATCTAATGTTGTTCCCTCCATGTATGGCTCGGTAGACACTATAATGTCTTCATATTTTCTTAACTTCTTGGTAGCGTTCTCATTTGGAATATCTTCTTGTTAGTATGATTTTTTATGATACTACATTAGGGGAGTATCCTAAGCATTGGAGAGCATTGACATTTTGCATTCATGACTATGTTTGTCATTGATGTCAACTTAGAAGTCTATGAAGATTGGCAGAGTAATAGAGTGAGATCATAGTTGTATGGACAAGGTTTTTCTTATCTAGTGATATGTGGCCATAGACATATTCAGTATAGTGTCCTGATGACTTCATTCAATTTGCAACATGAAATTCAAAGAAGTATGGAAGTTGTACCTAATTTACAAAAAGAAATTCAAAGACACAATGCTTGGAAAGTAGTTTCTAATATTTGTATTATATATTTCATCTAAGATGTAATGAGAAGATGTGTGGTGAGAAAGTGACAGAGGACAGTCGAATGATGATGTCACTAGATGTGCAAGCCCTAGTATCACACGTGTGAAGTTTTGTATAGATTGTGAGCCGACAGTGCTATTATTATTATTGTAATTAATTAATTATCTTATTATAATTAATTGGGAAAGCCTCAAGGATGACTCAAGGAATTATTTTAAAGATATTCTATAAAAGAAAGATGTTTTCCTTGTTTGTAGTATGTTGTGATTGTTATATGAACTGTGAAGTATGAAAAGGAGAAGAGTGTTTATTGAATGCGAGTAAGTGATCCAAGGGATTATTGGATACAATTTTTTGTGATTTGGTTACAAGATCAAAAAGAGCAAAGGTCTAGTTGATAGGATAGAGGAAGAAAGTACTATTCATTTTTATTATTCTAAAAGGAATAATACAAAGATCATTTTGACATTGGGTTCATTGGTATTAACCTTGAAGCTATTTGTGTAGTGGGTCTAACTATCTTCCACAACTCCTAATAGGGTTGGCACAACTCCTAACAGGGATTCAAAGTTTCCTAACAGGGACTAATATGTACTTAATGTTGTTATAGACTCCTAATAGGGTCCATCCTCTAACAAGGAATATTTATATTAGTACATCATCTTCTAGGTTCCATCCCCACCAAGGTTTTCCCTCTACTCAAGGGTTTCCCTAGTTAATATATCTAGTGTTATTATGTATGAGTATCTTGTTGTGGTTTCTGATTATATATATTACTCATATGGTTAAAGTTTGTTTAATAAGGTTAATAATAGTGATATTAGTTGGATAAATGATTCAACACCACCCCCCCCCCCCCCCCCCCCCCTTGTGCCCCCCTCTTAGCTATATTGGTGGACTATATATTCTAACATTTGGTATCAGATCATCAGGTCCTTGAAGGATAAGCTTAACAGTTTTGGGAGATCATGACAAGAAAAGATAGTCCCAAGTCAGATAGAGGAAATTTTAATATATCGATGATAGAAGCTTCTGGTGAGTTATTAGATGTGTAAAGAAATAACCATTGAGTTTCTAGATCTAGAATCCTTTTGTTGCATAAAAGAGAATAGAATCACAAATAAAGACAAATCTAGATCCAAAGAAGACATGAAGATCAAAGGAGGTATTGATTTTCTTATGAAAATAGAGCCAAAAGGTATGGAAATTTTTTTTTGTTGGACATGTAAAGAGTTTGGTCATTTTTTGTCTAGATGTCCTAAAAGAGTGAGAAAATCTAGAAAAAGTTCACTTTCTAATGAAGATGAAGAATTAAAAGAAAGTATGGAAAGATTCTTGAATGACTATGATGTTAAAGATAATGAGTTTGAGCTAGTTAAGAAAGAGGAAGTAGTAGATGATATAGCCCTAGTAACTATTTTTGATCCAAAGGATAACCATGAAAATTTGGAGGCTATCATTGAGACTAAAAATGATTTGTAGAATGGGAATCAAATTGAAGAACAAAGATCTAAGCCTAGAGTAGAAGAAAGAGTTGAGTTGATATCTCCTAGCATAAGTATATTAAAGAAGATGAATGAGCAAGGCGAAGTTGTAAGAAAAAAGGCTAGACTTGTGTGCAAAGAATATTCACAACAAGAAGGAATAGAATATGAAGAGATATATGCTCCTATAGCTAGAATGGAAGCAATAAGAATGTTCTTGGCTTATGTAGTGAATAAGAAGTTCAAAGTCTATCAGATGGATGTTAGATTAGATTCTATATTCTGACTATCCTCTACTTCATCTTCATCATCTTCTTTCAAAATCAACTTTCTTCTCCACTGAGTTGGTCTCTTGTCCTATTTTCTTGAGGACTCATGGGTTAGCATTCTCTTATGTCTAGTCTTGGCCTATTTTGTAGTAGGCTTAGTAATTTTCACAACACCTATATTTAATGGTATGGCCTCTTGTACTACTTAGGTTCTCAAATGTGTAATTTTAGGGCTTATTTGGTTGGCTACAATAGCTCATTTTCTACATTTTGATGACAAATTCTTAGCAACAACTACTTCTTTACCTTTTCCTTTAGCCTTGTCTTCACCTTTTCCCTTGGTGACCATTAATGATTCATTATCTTCTCCTGCACTGAGTGTTGTTTCTAACTTCTGTTGGAAGTTTAATACGACACTAAGATATTGATGGGGGGTGAATCAAAGTCTATAAAACTTTTTTCCTTCAAAATAACTTTACTAGATTCATCACATTAACCATCTCATATCTAGCGTATGCCTAACTTGAAAAATCAAATGCTAAAATAAATCTAACTATACACCACATCCATGAAATGTAAACACATAACACATAAATTTGGTAACCCAAAAACCCTCCAAGGTGAATGTAAAACTAGGGTGGGGATGACACCTACAAATCTTCACTAGTGCAATAACAAAGTTAATTTATTAGGGATACAATTTTGATCACTTCTAATGATCTACCCTGTGAGGGGTCTTTCTACTATAATCTTTAAGACTATTAGGTCTACCTTGATTAAAGGATTTTACACTTACAATGAAGCAAGGACTCTATTAGGAGATTTACAAAATTTTGCTAAAACCAATCTGTTAGGAGATTTTCTTTGATTCAATCTGTTAAAACTTATTCAATACCTAATCCTTTACTTTGCACTTATAATTGTTAATTACATATCTCCTCCTTCCAATCTCTAATCTAATCTCCAATCTTATATATTCTTTACTCTATCATTTATTACTTCATTAGGTCGCTAACTCTATTCTTGACAACTTTTGCATGCAACATCCAAAACTTAACTCCTTCTCTTCCTTCATACAATTTTTACTATCGTCTATGATATCTTACTTTGTATATCATCCACTTTGTATATTTAAATAGGTATGGATCTATCTATTTAAAGATATCTGTAGATTACTATATATGCTTCCCTTTTTTCCTCTTCATCTAATTGGTTGTTCTTTCCTCATAGGAATCAATGATCCATGTTAGAACGTGTAACAACCTTTGTAGAAAACATGAAATGTTGTCTCTATGATAGCTCAAAATGGTTTACCTCAAAGTTTGTATCATTCCAAACCTTTTTGTTCTCTCTGTGTTACTTGGATCTCATTATCTCTAATGTTTGATCATAATTGTTCTTTGTTCTATTGTTAGACCTAAACTTACTCGGCTCCTTCTGTATAACTCAACATCTATGTGCTTTGTCTCCCTGGAATTCACTATACTCAACTTATAGTGAAAGTACTTGGCAACTAAAGACTTTCTTAACTCCTATAGAGCTCAACATATACATGATTATTTACAAGTCTCTATATGACTCAACCTATATAGAGTAGCTCAGTTGTAGTAATGATCGAGTGACTCTACCTTATTTATGACTAAGTATTTGACACTAATAGACAACAAGACTAAGAGATACCAAAAAATTATTCATAATTTTCTTTATTTTCTTTGAGTTTTTGGTATTAAAGTATTCATGGTGATCTTTTTCTTTGCAACTTCACTTCATAAGTCCCAAACTAGGGAGCTCCAGGATTAATAAGTTTATTTACTAATACTTCAATTGTTGTAGTTGCTTGGTCAACATTAACTTCATATTCTAAGGGTTCTATCCGTGCAATCCTAGGATTAAAAGCTTTTACAATAACATGGTTAGTATCAATAAGGAAACAAATCTTATCATGATATTTTTTGACTAGGGAAGGGGGTATCTTGTATGTATGGTTAATCCTCTCCTTAAAATTCTCAAAATACTCATTCATCACACTCTCAAAATTATTACCTAGTGATTGAATTTACTCATTATTTGATAGATAATAGGAGTATCAGTATTCCAATTTACTTCACCAATGCCAAGAAAGTATTTTTACATGTAAAATAATATAGATACCAAAAGAGAGCCAAATTTTCATGTGTTGGACTTGGCCCCTCAGATAGTGTTTATGTTTTCAGTCAGTTCATTTAGCTACAACTCAGCAATGTCATACCTATGGCCTTTCTTTACAATCTTGTAACCTAAATCAATTTCCATGCACATAACACTATTGTGCCTGCTTGATTGAAAGATCTTATATCCAACTTCATATACATCAAACTTTATCTCTAGATATGTTATTATGTTGATTCTCATCCCTTTGTTGTCCCATTGTGCTATTGTATTTTCCTTAATTTATTTTTTGGGTTTCATTCTAATGGTTTTCACTTTTTCAATGATATGGTATCAAGTAACCATATGTAAATCTTGGTATTGTCTATTAGTGCAAAACACTTGGTCATTTTCTAGGAAATGTTGGTCAATCAACATTCTGAATGAGCCATTATATAGGTTGAGAAATTATAATGTAAAGTGTACATATTCAATTCATTCCAAGTGCTAGTTAGTGTTGAGTACACTTAAGAGTTTTCAAACACTTGAGTGAAGTCTATGTGATTCAAGATACAACATATGCCAAGTGAGATAGAGAAACCTTTTAGTATAAGCCAAGAAAAGTTAAGGCTGAGGGACAACATAAAGAACAGTATGCCCTAAGCATTAGAAGAGTTTTAATGTCGAGTAATTCTTTTTGTATATGAGTTTGTAATGGCACAAAAAACTTATATAAACCAATTTTATTGAACTATAAGCATGTTTTAAAGACCAATGAGAAAATCAAGGAGCTGATTATGTGTGTTAAAGAAGATCATTAATCCCTATGAAAAGCAATCCACCAATCAAAAAATTAGGACTAAGAAGAAAAAGAGTTGAATCTAGATCTTTGATCATGATCTAGAAGTTTCACTAAACAACTATATAAGGATAATTTTAGACCTAATTCATAAGAGTGTGATTGAGATAATTTTTCATATAAAGTTTTTGAGGTGAATTATAGGTAAAAGTTAAAGGTGACCGAGTAGTACAATGTGGATTCACTGAAGATCAATCATAGAGAGGTGATATCATATCAGATAGAGGATATCTATTATCAACATTGAAGTGCATACAGAAGGATTAGGCACTAATACATTCTAATAGGTGTTTCAGGGTTAAATCTCTTAATAGAGTGGCTTTAACAAGCCTTTTTAAATTTACTAATTGAGTACTCACTTGGTTGTGATGTAAAACCCTTTAACCAAGGTAGATCTAAAAATCTTGTAAGCCTTTAACAGGGTAGATCATCACAAGTGATCAAATATTGTAGCCTTAATAGGTACACTTTATTACTGCAGTAATGAATATTTTGTGGGTGTTATCCCCATCATAGTTTTACCTTCACCTTGGAGGGATTTTGTGTTACCAAATCTTTGTGTTAAGTGTGTTATGTGTTTTTTATTGTAATTCATGTAATTAGATGTTAGATCTAATTTTATGTTAAAGTACATGATTGCATTGATATAAAATTAAGGTTTAATGAGGGTTTATGATGGAGATATAAAATATGGTTCATGTTTGAAGTGTTAAAGTTAATCTTCTGCCTCACCCACTCCCCCCCCCTTGGTATATTTATTTCCCTATTATATTTTTAACAATTATTATTAGAGCTTTGTACTTTTGTTAGAAGTATAACCAATTGGGAGTTAAAGATCTTGAAGATGGAAGCCTACAAATCGGGAAAGATCATTGAAAACCATAAGCTTGATGTTCATCTTGCATTTGAACAAGTTAAGATTACAATGGAGACATTGATGAAATCCTTGATGAGAAGGAAAGAGATGACAATTTAATGAAATGGCACATAATTACAAAGAAGAATCTATTGAAGAATTATTTGATGAAGGCAATTCTAGTGAGTTTGATGCAACAATAGAAGGTCAATTGGAAAATAATAATACTCTAAATGAAGTTAGAGCACTAAAAATAGAACATGAGATACAATTAGTAAGGTTGTATAAAGTGACTAAACAAAATAAAAAGGCTAAGAAAGACAAGGAAATGGTTGCTGAAGATGAGAGGCAAATGGGTACAAGTATTGATGAAAGAATCAATGAGGTATAACTGTTGACTCACAATCAATTTGACATGGTTAATCAATTAATAAATGCTAATCATGAGGTTTCTAGAAAGGTGGAAGAGATTTCAAATCTATGGTTTGAGAACAATCAACTAAAGAGTGAATTGAAAGCTAAAAAGGAATTCATTGAAAGGGTGAATAAGCCTAAAGAGGATATGAAATTTCTCAATGAACAAATGAATGCACCAAGGAGATTTCATGACACTTTTGGAGTAGGCTATGTGGAGTTCCTATCTGGTCTCGAGTAGGGAGAGTCCTCAAAGCAAGGAGAACAAAGGAATGTGACTCCAAAACCAAAGAACAAGAAGCCTACATGTTATCACTATGGAAAACTAGGCCATACATCAAATGTCTACAAGAGAAAAATTGGTAAGAAAATCCTAAACCCAAATTCAATGGTTATTGTTTCAATTGTAATAAACAAGGTCATCAAGAACATGAATTTAGATCAAAGGACAATAAGCCACCAACTACTTCTAGATTTGAAAGTTATTGTTAAACATGTTAGAACTGTGGTCTTTTGGAAACTACAATTGGAACAATTGTTATGTTGTCATTGACATCAAACCTTATTGGTGAGACTGTTACTACCTAAGTATAGTGTCATATCAAGATTTTTTATGAAGAGGATTTGAGAAAGGAGATAAAAAGAGGACCTAGTCAAAATGTTGAGTTATGAGGAATTACAATGGGTACTTGATTAGTTGGACCTTGAAAAGACAATGTGTTGTTTAACCATAACTCTAAGTGATGAAGTTAGTTGTTTTGAAGCCTAGAAGAGATGATGACTAAAGAAAAAATACTTAGGCTTAACTGATATTCAAAGTATATGTAACGCCCCACTCTATAATTCCCACCCGTAGTTTTCTTTTATGTTCTATTTTTCAAATTCTCTTAGGTCAATTTTATGCATTAAATAGTTTTAGAGATACTAGATTTACAATATTATGATATTGTTTCATGACTTGGATTACAAATATTTTAGTTATAATTGCTTAGTTAATCTCATTTCACATGTTGTTAATGATGTCTTGATGATTCCTAATTAGTAAGTGTGGTTTCTTTCATAACAATGTTAACACAATGTCTTTAATGATGACTATGTTTGTATTGATACGATACATTATTAGACCTGAGCATTTGATGTTAGACTTGTAATTTTTATGATACTTACCCCATACTCACATGTGTATGGTGTGTGTGTTTATTTTATCTTTCTATATGACATGTTTGATGTGGTTAAGGGAGGGAGTTGTAGTCACCTGCTAGTCAGGATCTTCACGATGCACCACTCCTTACCATTTCTTGTTTAGTTTAGACATATATTATATACATGTACATGCTCATCTTTTATGCAGGATGCAAGTACCAAGCATCGACTTCCCTGAATTGCCAGGATGAGCATGCCCAATTACAAATACTCAAATGGTGAGAATGGGAAGATAATGATCAGATACAATCCCAACCATAGCTTATAATACTTGTCCTGCAACGAGGACTCATAATAGACTATCTACCCTTTTTAAACTCATGAGTCTTTTGTGCATATGTTGTTTTATGAGTCTTGATGAATTCTCTATTAAATAAGTCTAAGTAAAAGATTAAATTAATAATTTAATTTAATGGAAAATTATTATGACATTTTAATATTTGATTAATTGAGAGATTAATTAAATAAAAAGAATTAAATTCGAAGATAAAAGTTATAAGAATAAATTTAGAACATGATAATATTTATTTAGTTTAATAATAATATATTTAGAGTTCATTTTTAAATAAATTCTAAATGTTATTGTTATTTAAGTTAATAAATATTTATCAAATTTAATGTTCAAAAATAAATTAAGAAGTGAAAAGATATTAATTTATGAAAAATATTTAAGTTCGCACGATGTGTGCATGAGATTTAAATATAGAAAATTTATTCCCACATATCCCAGATATTAAGGAACTTATAGTTGAAGTTGAGTTGTAGTAGTATTAAATGAGTGAACAGTAGAAGTTGAGAAAATTTAGTGTCGACCGAGCACAAATGAAAGATAGAGTAAGAAAAAAGTTAGATTGAGTGCCATTAAATGGACCAAACAAAGATAGTTAAGGCAAGCAAGGAAAGATATTATTGACTGAGTAATCTAATGATGACCAATACCAAGGAACATAGATTTAGCCAAGTGTTAGCATTCATTATTTTATGAAGAAATTGAGATTCTTGGCCAACATAATTGAATTCTTGTAAGTATGTAAATCATGTTGAAGATGAGGATTGATGAGATGGAACATTTAATGTAAGGAAAATCTTGTTTGAGAATTTCTATGCATAGATTCAAAGAGAAGTTTGGATACATTTCTAGAGGGTGAATGAATAAATGAAAAGATGGAAGGATTTAATGAATTTGACCTAAACCTAAGATGAATAGTGGTGTTTAAGTGGAACACAATCAAGTTATATATTCAAGGAGGCATAAGGATTAACTTATAGAGGTTAGTAGACCTAAAATTGTTGAAGTAGTTGTTGATTATGTTGATTGGCAAACTTGACCAGAAGGATGAACAATGGAGTGTTGAGGTGAAGAGTGATTTCTTGGAGGTTTTCCAAGAAAATAAATGATGGAGATGATAATGGAGGCTAGTCAATGAATCAACTATTGAACCAAATTGTGATATGTATTTGCAAAATGAGTTATATTTATTCATATCAACCTATTGTTACTTTCTAACCATTATATTAGTTTAAATCCTTTAGTCAAGGTTGACCTAATAGTCATTTGTAAATATTTTAATCAAGGTGACACTCTAATGGAATGTTCTTATGTCCTTTAACAACGACACTCCTAATAGGCTGATTAAATCCTTTAATAGGGTCACACCTAACAGTGTGTATTAATACCTTTAACAAGGTTGACTCCCAACAGAGCTCACTTGAGAAGAGTGAAAAATTGGTGACATGTTTCTTCCAAATTGAGTTTCCATGTTTAATCCTGGTGTCATATTTGCATGTATGTTTTTAAATATTTTTAAATATTTAATGTTTTAAACTCTGCAAGTCAATCATTAGTGGGATAATGGATTGCAATTTTATGTTACTGATAAGTTTCTATAAAGACTAGGCTACTCAATAATTAGATCTAAGTTATTTGAAGTGTTTAAAAGTTTAATTGGTACATTTTGACCTGAGGATAACTGATTCACCCCCCACCTTCTCAGTTATTCTAAATCATTCTAACATGGTCATAAGGAATAAGAATGAAGATTTAAAGTAAAGAACAATTGGACACCTAAAGGTCAAGGAAAAGAACCTAAGAAAGGTAGTACCATAAATTAGGATTACAATACTTGGGTGAATTTTCAATATTGTGGAAAGTATGGACACATTGCATCAAATTGTGCTAGGATACATCTTAGAGGAAAATCTAGTAACTCAAATTTTTTTGGACCAATATGTTTCAATTTTTAGAAGGTTAGTCACCTAAGAAAAGATTGTATGAACCTAGGATCAACACCTAATGTTGAAGAGAACAATGGAAAAGATAAGGTAAATACTGAATAAGTGAGAAGCCAAATGAATCAAACTTGGAAAAGGAAATCAAATGAAAAAAACAATGAAAATGGTAAGATTGTGATTACTCAATCTAATGGATTAGGTGATTTACCCACCTTAAACTAAATGATGAGGTTTGTATGGAATGTGTTCCAAACTCCAATATCATACATCAGTTCTTAAGATTGTTTGCATAAATTCCAAGTCAACATAATAATAGATGCATGGGGACATATCTGGAGTTTGAACCAAGCAGTGTATTCAGAGCTACGTTGAATAACATGTGATGACTAAGCACCAATATTGTAGTCTTTAAATGCTAGTGAAGACTGAGTTGGAACATAGATAGGGTTAGAGATTGAAGTGGTATCGGCTAAACAAAACTTAAGGAAATATGTTTGTTGAGTTTCATAGAGATGGCCGACAAAACTGTTGCACACCCACTATTTGTATAATAGATTAGTGAGACCCTAATATTGAATTTTTGGGGTATATATCAAATTTCACAAGTCATTTTGCATACCACATGTTCAATTTTTCAATAGATCAAAGAGCACAAGCAATTCCAAACTATTGTACAATAATCTAAGTAAATATTTCTTAGCATGCCTTTGGCAATCAAGTGTGATTCAGTGATCTTGTTGTTCTTGAGTAAAGCAAAGTTCGTAGATAAAATACTATTTGTGAATAATGAAATCAAGTTCTGCTACAATGGAGAAAGGGTCAACATCTAAGGTTAGTGTTAATTAGTTGATTGATAATGAAGCATGCAATCCTCCTAAGTTCAAAACCTTCCTTGAGATGGTAGTCAAGGGAGACACATCTAGAGCTCTATCTTTCATTCCACCTAAGGTTATCTTAATCCATGATGTCAGATATTGCTAGAAGGAGGACCAATATAAATCACCAAACAAATCATTCACCATGTTACAAGATACATTGTTCTTGATAAGGTGAAATCTATTTGTTTTCAAGGGAGAGAGGTGATTGAATAAAATACTTTGGCAAAATGGAACAAGAGGAGAATGTCTATCTCTATTATTACAGATCTTTAGCTAGACTTTACTATGAGGGTCATGGCTCACAAATTCTATCAAACTCGTAGACCTAGAAGGGTGCCTTGTGTTGTAATTGACTTGACATGGAAGATTGTGAAGAAATATCATTCCTATGATCTTGTCAACTTGCAACTTCAACAATAGGAGAAAAACCTAAAAAGCATTAGGAAATAAAAGAACATTGTGTATAAGTTTGGCCCACTGTTGGTTTACATATTATTTTATGTTCAAAATTCATTACCTACCATTGGTAATGTGACTTGGAGTAAGAAGAAGCTGGTGACTAAGAAAATCAATGAGTTTATCAAAAAGTTGGGAGATGATTTTAAGAAAGTAAGGGATGGGTATTTTGAAGAATTCAAAAATATGAGGAAAAATAGGTAAAGGATACCTAAATCATTGGTAGAAAAATACTATGACAACATATTTTTCCTAGTTGAAACAAATTGCACCTATATTTAGGGAGTTATACCCATAATTTCATGTTTGAGCCCATTAGGGTATGAAATAAATATTTATGAGGTTATAGCTACCATTACAACATTATTGGAAGAACCTAATGATAGTGATTCCAAGCCATTGAGCACATATGAAACAACTAAGATCAAAATCATGATGGAAACCAAAGTGCCAATAATGGAAAGAAATAGAAAGAAGATGATAAAGACCTTGGAAGGAACATTTGGTGATGCACCATTATAGATAACATAAGGAAACAGTGAAGATTTAAGAAGTGATGAAGAAGATGATGATAATGAAGAAGAAGATAATTAAGAAGAAGATAATAAAGTAGAAGAAAAATTAGAAGCTCAAGGCAAGGAGATAGTGGTTTCTGAGCTACATGTTACTAAAGAGAAACAAATTCTTGTTGTCAAGCATGAGGCAAAGAAGAGTCTAAAGAAGACTATTACAAAATTAACACCCACTCCACCAAGGGTGACAAGGAAAAGGACCAAGGAAACTAGTACTATAGTTACCATAGGTTATGCTTTTCATACATGTCCCTACTTTTTGTGAGAAAAATTTGGGTCCTAATAACTTCAGGTCCATCAAGTGGTTGTTTCATCAAGCTTTTGACTTGAAGAATAGGATGGGAATTGTGGAAGGAAGAATTGATTGTGATAAGATTTAGGATGTTTCTGAGTAGGAGAAACCTCCTATGGGTTCCCTAATTGACATGGCTACTTTCTAAAAGTTGGAGGCCCAGGTGTTGGAGTTGGACAATAAAGTGAATGGTATTGAGAGTACTCTTAAGAACATAGCTAATCAAAGCTATAAAATATTCAAAGCCTCTAATGAGCATATCAAAATCCTTATTAGTAAATTGGAAGGTAGTCTAGGGGAGAAATCCATTATCATTATTGTGGAAGATCAAGGTACTACTAGTAATAAAAAGGAAGGGATAGGGAGGAGGACTAGGGCTGGTACTAGAAAAAATACTATTAGGACCTCTTTGTCAGAAATATAATATAAAAAGTAAACTCTGAGAGGGGGGGTGAATAAGTCCTTCAAAACTTTATCCACTAAAACATTCATCACACATCCATCTCACAATTTGCATGTAAACTAAAATACCAAACTAAGCATGTTCATCCATAGCATGAAAACAAATAAACATTCATCACATATGACACAAGATATTTGGTTACCTAGAAACTCTCCAACAAGAAGGTAAAATTAGGGTGGGGATAACAACCACAAATCTTCACTACTATAGTTGTAAAGTGTATCCAATGAAGGTTACAATGTTTGATCATAAACTATGATCTACCCTATAAAAGGTATGCCCTATTAAAGGCTTACAAAGATTGTTAAATCTTGCCCTATTAAAGGATTTCAACACCCTATTAGAATTCTTCCTAATTAAAGGAATTTAAGTTAAAATGAAGTAAGCACTTGGTTAAGAGATTTACACAAAAGTCTGCTAGAACTTGAAATCTGTTAAGGCTACTCTATTAAGAGATTTTACTAATTCACCTATCAGAATGTCTTAGCCTTGATTCTTTGGTCAGCACTCCTTTGCTAGATGATAGATCACCTCTTTCCTAATATTTACTTCATCCTCTCTAATCAGATACCACTTTTGTCCTCTCTTCTTTCCTTCGTTCTATCTAACTGATTTTGCAATGCATATATCAATTCACAACTCCTTAGTCACCATGAATTCTCTATATGCACATGCAAACTTCTCTCTTCTCTCCTTATCATCTTTAGGGTTTTCCTTCCTTAAGAAGACCAAGGTTACTTAGGGTTAGGTAAGAATCAAAGATTGTGATTTACCCATTTTGTTGCTTAGAACATCCCTCAATCTGATTGACTACATGTACTGCATAGGGATTCTCAATATATATTCATTTTTATCATTTATAATCACAAAATAATCCTTAAGTCCACCCAAAAATGGTTTACATAGAAGTTTGTGTCATGACAAACAACTATGTCCAAAACTATTTACTTAGCACTTAAAGCCTCTGGTGCTTGGCATCCACTGTATCTTCAATTTTGTAACTCGTCTCCTAAATGACTTAGCATCCACTGTTCACTCAACATATACTAACTTTCTTAGCACTAGAGTGACTCGAAACTAACTATCTTCTCAATACATGCTAGAGCTTGGCATATACTATATATTTTGCTCAGCTTGCATTATCTGACAACTTATGCTTAACATACACTACTTACTCAGCATGCACTTTAGGAATATGTGTAGTCACTCATATGTCAAAAATAATTTGAGATTAAGACTCTCCCCCTTTGACATGAAGTGAAAAATACTTTGGCATGCATATATATATTTAACTTAAGCATAACTTAGATAATCTATGCTTTTTACTCAGCTCGCATACAAAATTTCAAATTTTCAAATTTTTACAAAGCTGATAACTTATCAATCATACCTCAAAACTTCATAACTCCCCCTAATATGTTTTTCTGTGTTTTTATCTAACTCAATTCCCCTTTTTCTCAATTCCCCCTTTTTTGACACTTGTCTTACGAGTGTTACATAAATAGTGTGTTTGTCCAAAAATGTTTGATGGAGCTCTAGTATAACCTTAAGTGTTGCATCCCAATTTTTGCACATTGCCTCTAGAGATTGAATTTGTACATTTAGCTTAGAAGCAACATCCTTAAGCCTTCATGAGTAGAAAGATGAGCATATTTCTTCATCATTGTTTCTACAAAAGCTAGTTCCTTTTGCAACACCTAAATGTGTGGGGTCAACATAGCTTGAATATTAATCAAGGTAGCACTGGTATTTGCATCTTGTGCATATAGTGAGGCTAGCTGATGTTGAGTAGATAGTAACCTCTAAAAGTGAATCTAACTATGACCAAGAGACAACTGAAGAATATTATATTTTTGTCTTTAAGTCTCCTTGTAGCTAGTCAATAGCCCTTTGTGCTTCTTGTGTGAAAAATTTCACATTACAAAGCTTTGTGTATAGAGAAAATATGTTCTCTAACACCTTTTTCACATCTTCCATCTTGGTTGCTAAGTTAACCTATCTGACTACAATGGCACTAGAAATCCTTTCATCAACCTTTGTTAAAAATCTCCTTATACCATTCTAAAAGTTTGGTGTTTGTGTCCAGTTCTACATCACTAATCTTTTCCATCATATTCACCAGTTTCCCAAGAATAGGTTTATCTGCATTACGCTCTAGGAGGCTAAATTCATTAAGAAATATATCGTTGATGTCATATAGAACTTTTCTTTGCTTGTGCTCCCTCCTAAGTAACTCTTGATTTTTCTTCCTTGTTAAAGCTTCTTCCAATATGCTCATTTTTTCTATGGTGATTGATGCTAGATCAAACTTTGGAAATTTAATCACCTCACCTAAGTTGATATCTCTATAAGATGTTCCTTCTCCAACCTTAGATATATGAGGACTAAGACTTGATAACTGCAATGGTCTAGCATCTACACTTGGCCTTTGAAATATTGACTAGGGAAAGGAGATGTAGAACTTGGTAGGGTAACCAATGTCTGAATTGTAATTTGTTCCTTTTGTTTCATAGTCAAAACTAACTCTTCAGTCTTGTCCTTCTCCTTCTCTATATTTTTTTCACCTTGAGTCTATGATTTAGGTGTAGGATTTCCTTCCTGACCTATTTGGACTTGTTTCCCAATATTCTCAACTATTAAAATTGCTTGTATTGAAGCATTTGGCAGCAATGTGTTGACATTTGATGTCACTGGATCCTTCCTTTGGTATACCACAATGGGCATTAAAACATGAGTTTTAGAGGTGATACTCAATTACACTTCTAGACCTCTTATCTGTATAAGTGTAAAGGGCACACTAGATTTTTTACTACTCATTTTATCCCCTGTTGATGCTTTGTTAATTTCATGTATATTAATTAATATGGGATTAGTGCAAAGTTTAGTAGCTAAATCTGAATCCTATAAAATTTTCTTCAAATCATCCTCTATCAAACAATTGATGTTCTGCATAGTGCTATTAGAAACATCCTTGATCTTTATTTTTTCTTGTTAACTAACTTGTTCCATGTGAGGAGGACTAGCACTCGGCATGTGTACCTCAAGTAAATTCTAATCTTGTTGTTTCTCTTCTTCAGTTGTTGCCTCTACCTTTGTTTCCTTTTTTGTTCCTCCCTCATGACCATCCTTGATAAATCCATCCTTTGTAACCTTAGCTACCTCTTGCTCACCTTTATCCTTTCCTACCTCCTTATGTGCTTGCTTATTAGCTTTTTCTATATTCAATCCATAGATAACTTTCCTTATTTGGATGCTCCATTTGACAACTTCCTTAATGTTATTCTATAAAATTTTGAAGGCTCTATATTTGGGAGAAAATCTCCCATTGTATTTGTTAATGGCCCTAGTCATAGATGACTTATCCAATTCTAGCATTACCCTGGCAAGAGTAGTCTCCCTAATATTCCTTTCAATAGTTAAACTACATTGCCATCTTTTCTCAACTCTGTCATATAGACTTTTTGGGAAATAAGTTGGCAAGCTCAATAGGGGTATTTTTGAATGTGTCTATCATCGTGTATAGAGATTCCTCAACCTTATTCATTTCTACTTTACTAAGTTTGTCAGACTCAACATGTGTGAAACTTGAAAAATTTTCATTTTTCCTAATGTTATTACACAAGTTTTCTAATTAAGAAGAAGGACTGTGGCTTACCACTTGAAATTGACTATTTCCATATGAATCAGTCCTCTCCTCATCTAATTCATCTAGAGTAATATGCTTTATCCTCTTTGATTGTTCTTGTTGACTCTTCTCTATAGTATTAGTTGATCTTTTGCCTTTGGGTTTCTCATCTTCATATGTTTTCTTTGTAGTAGCCCTTATGCTAGCCCCGGTCACAAGTACTACTAGGTTTTTTTTTATTGGCTTCACAATCTTCTTAGGTTTCTTTGCTTCTAGCTCCTTGTCTTTTCTCATCTTCTTCTTTGTAGGTTTAGCTACTTCACTAGCTTCTTCTCCTTCGACACCTTCATCATGTTCTACTTCCTCTTCTTCTTGGTCCTCTTCTTGACCTTGTGTTAGTGCAAGAGGGGCTTGAGTAGGTTTCTCATCTTCTTGATCCTCATCATCATCATCATCTTCTTCTTCTTCTCCCCCTTCACCAAATCTTTCTTTAAACTTCTTCACAATTTTGTTCTTCTTTCTCACCACAAAAGTTGTCTTCAAATCTATCATAATTTTGGATTTGGATTCCTCATAGTTTCCAAATGAGGTTGCACTCTTGTCTACTTCTTCTACAAGTAAATTTTTGATAGTTGTTGATGCCTCATCCACATTGATTTCATAGGACAGTGACCTGATCCATCTAACCCTAGGAACAACTACTTGTACATAAGTAAAATTAGCATCCACTAGAAAGCAGACATCATCATAACATTCTTCTACTAGTGACACTAGTATCCTTAGTCTTTGTTTCATATATTTCTTAAAGTCTTCAAAGTAACTTGTCATGACTAACTCAAAATTGTCTCCAAGTTGCTCTATAACTTTCCAATTTGAACTGCAATTGATCTATTGGTCTTCCAAGAAACTTTACCAAATGAAGGAAATGTTTTCAGCACATAAAAGAATATGAAAACTAGTAATGAACTGAATTTGCATTGTGCACTCTTAGTCTTTCTTATGGCTCCCAAGTTTTATGATAATTGTTGGAGTTGTAACTCGACAAGGTCATAAGAGTGATCCTTCTTAGCTATATTGTAGCCCAAATCTATAGCCATACAAGACACATTGTTCAATCTTCTTATTGAAAGAACTTGTGAGCAATAATTCTCACTACAAATACAATTAGGGGTGTTGGAAATAATCAAGATTAACAAGGTTACTAAGAGGGGAGGGGTGAAATAGTAACTCTAAAACTTTAAATCAATTCAGCATAATAACATATTCACCATTCATCCATCTATTCTACTATATGCATGAAAAGATATAACACATGAACACACTAATTTAGTGATCCAAAAACCTTCCAATTAGAAAGTAAAACTGGGGTCAAACACAAGTGAACAAAACATTACTGAGTCGGCCAGATAGTAGAAAACTTAGGTTTCTCAAACTGACTCGATGACCTTCTGATACTCGGTATCCACTACAATACACTGCATCATCATGCACTCGATAAGAGTAGAGGCATGGTCCATACTTAATCACTCTAAGTAGCTTGGAACTCGGTAACCATTGGTGACTCGGTGAATATTGTGTCACTTGGTAAAAACTGAATCCATTGATAACCTTCTTCACTTGGTAAACACTGATTCCTTCATTTACCTTGTTCACTTGGTAAACACTAAGTTCTTCATTTACCTTGATCACTCGATAAACACTAAGTCCTTCATTTACCTTGATCACTCGGTAAACACTAAGTTCTTCATTTACCTTGATCACTTGGTAAACACTGCAAAGCTCGGTGACCACTAACTACTTGGAGAACATTGTTCTGCTCGGTAACCATTATGAACTTGGTAAATACTGCTGAACTGCCCATATGCTCGATTTCCAAAGGAATGCTCAATATAAACTGTAGACTAAGTGATGAGCTCGATAAGCATTCAGAATCAAATAAGTGTTTGCACTACTGACAAATATTCCTTAATTCCAACAATCTTCCCCTTTGGCATTAATTTAAAAAACACTTATGGGCCAAAACTTATATACAACATATATACATGGCTTCCTTACATATAACTCCCCCATACAATATACATAAGGTATTTACATGAGTTATATGACTTTTATTCACAGTATCTCTTTGTCCCTTTTGTACATTTATATCACCAATATCTCTTTCAAAGTATCTCTTTCTCCCCCTTTTTGACAATAATGCCAAAGAATAAAATAATGTAATTACATAGAGACACCAAAATGTGAGATAAACTCATAATGTACCTAGAGAATGAATTGCAAAGTCTTATCCCAATTCTCTTGCAAGATTTTGCATGTGGATAGAGCTACTTGAACTACATGATCTGCCACAAAGAAATTGTTGTCATGGATCAATATTTTTGAATGTGCAATGTGCTTCTGCATTGTTTTCATGATGGGAAGGATCATATTCTTAATATCTAACAATGTAGATTGGATCCTTACCATTTCCCTCAACAATTCTTCCTGCTTCTTTGACAAAAATTTGATCCTAAGGTGATGAGGTGAGCTTGAACTGGGGTCAAGTTTCAGCTTTTGAGAACTAACCTTTAGATCCTCATCTATCTTATTCAGTTTCTCTCTTATCTCCTTAGTATACTCGGTAACATCACAAAGATTAGCAAAAAGAGATGTTACATTATTAAAAGAATTTTCAATGTTGGCCAAAACTGTGGTTAATTCAACCTGTTTTATTGCTATATGTTGAGCAATGTGCTCAAGCACCTTATTATCAAACTTCTTTTCTGCCTTCTCCATCAACTTTTCTTGACCAGAGATATCCTCATTGAATTTATTAACTACCTCTTCTAATTGTAATAAAATGTGTTGAGAAGTATCTACATCAACACCTATAGCCTCAGTAATAATATTCTTTTCTCCTTCAATAATTTTAAACTCTCTATCTCTCTCATTCCTTAGTTATTTCTGCTTTGCCTTTAGTTTTATACGTTGACTGAGCAGTCTTAGTTCATCAACTGAAGTAGTATTTGTATCTATCTTGGGAATGACAATTTCATTATCCAAGTCTACATCCTCATCCATTGTCTTGCCTGTAAGTAGAAATTTTAATGGAGTCTTTGGTTTTTCTACTATGTTAACATCTTTGCCTTTGAACACGGAGACAATGGTTGATGAGGCTGGACTGGCTATCAAAACTAGAATAGGACCAACTAAAGGAAGATTGAGAGAAGTGATAACTGTATCCAAAATTGATATACTTCCCAAAATTGATGTGTATACCAAAATATTCACAATTGGAGAACTCACTGGTGCAAAAATTGGTGCTAATGTAGCTAATGTTGACAAAATTGGAGAGCAAACTGGTAAACTTACATTACACACTGCAGGAGGATTTGATAAACCTTGTGTGCTTGCTGCTGTAGTGGATGACTCAGTAATTGAAGAAGTTTCCTGCAGCTCGGTAGATGAAGTGCTTGATACTTCCATTGTAGATACCTGGAGCTGAGAGGTGATTGGAGGAGTTGGAGCAATTGATGTCTCTATGGTGCTCACAATCTTGCTCAAAGAACCTATCTCCATAGATTTAACAATTTTAGGTGGAGAGTAAGGAAGGGAGGCAATGAAAACTACTACAATTTTAACTGGATCATCCTCCTCCTCAACTGCTTCTTCCTCCTTTTCTTCTTCTTCCTTCTCCTTCATTTATTGTTGGAGATCTTCATCAGTTACATCCATGGAGATGGAATCATTACCTTGCTCATCATCCATATCATCACTATCATCATCCTTAATTTCCATAGGTTCATCACTTGGCTTATGCAGTTTATAAGTATCATTCCAAACATCAGTTGCATTTTTAACAACTAGTTCAATATTCTTTAACAATATGAGACATGTATTGAATCTCATATTCATTCTTCCTTCTTGATCCTTCATTGCCTTTTTGATTTCTTCATCTGTCAAGCTAGGTACCAGTTCTCTCAACTTATGTTCAAAAATGTCTCTTATAGTTTGCTTGGTGTTTTCCCATCTTACCTTTATTTTATCAAATAATATTGCAAGAATTTGGGAGACCAATTGGTCTGGGGAGAATTTTCAAGTTCCCAACTTCTCCATTACCAAATCTCAAATTTCCTTTTGCTTAGCAGGAGTCCTGGTTTCATACTTTAAGGCTTTAAAGTTGTTGATTCCTACACCAATCCTAAGTTGTTTTAGCCTATCTTCAAATGTGAGAGGAGGCTTGCTAAACACAACTTCACTTTCCTTTTGTCCTTTCCTTGTTCTCCTTGTGAATATTGCCTAAGGTTTGGTGATAATCACCTTACCTTTCTTCTTCACAGGCTCCTCTTCCTTTTTAGATTCCTCTCTTTCAGATTCTTCTTTTTCTACATCTTCATCTTTTCCCTCAGTAAGCATAAGAGGGCCAGTATCAGTTTTTAACTTGGCAATTTTCCTCTTTCCTTTGTTAATTGCCTGAGGCAGCTTGATTTCAAGTTCAATTCTTCCTTTTGCCTCATCATAGGTACCGAATGCTAGAATATTGGGAATAGTTGGCTCATTCATCAGTGCCTCAATAATATCTCTTGCTTCATCAATATTCAGCTCATAAGGCAATGGTTTTACCCATGCCACTCAGGGTATGACTGCCTGTGTATACACTTTGTCACAGTCAACCATGAAACATACATCATCTTTATAGTCCTCAACAAGCTTAGGGGGAATTCTAAACCTGTTGTTTATCCTCTCTTTAAAATCTTCAAAGTAGTTATCCATTACTTTATCAAAAAAATTTCCCTTTTCTACAATGAATTCATTAATCTGATACAAAATTGGAACATCCTTTCTCCATACTACTGTACCTTTAGAAGGGAAAAACTTTTGCACATAGAAAAAAAATAGGCTAACAAAGAACCAAATTTACAAGGGTTGCTCTTTGAAGTTCTTATGCTATCCATATTTTTGTTAAATTGTTTCAATAGTACATCTGCCAGGTCGAATTCCATATTCTTCTTCACAACCTTATATGCTAAGTCCACAGCCTCACAGGGCACACTATTCAATCTGCTAGAACTATACATCTTATATTCAATTAAATGAATTCCAAATCTTAGCTCTACATTAGATACATTGTTAAGTTTCAAACCTCTACCATCCCACTCTACTAGGGTTAACTTTTGAAGTTCATCTTGATTCAGGGTTCTAGTGGTTTTGGATTTGCTCAACATAGGTAAACCAGTGATTTTATGAATCATCTTTTTTGTTATTAGGACAGGTTGCTCTAGCCACAACTAACCATTATGCACATGGCTTAAAATGTATCTTACTCATTTCATTTGAAAGTTCCTTGGCAAATGTGGGATATGGGTTAAACCTTTGGTTTCTAGATGCTTGTACTCGGGTTTGAGGGTTCCATCCACACACAACTCGACTAGGGCACTATCCATTTCCAATGTACCAATTTCTTGAATATTGCACTTAAAATGAGTACAAATATCGTTAACAAGGAGTAGCTTTGGTGGAATTTGTGATTGAGCTCCATGTAGGTTGAGCAATTTAGCTATGGTGGGAACGAGCTTGAAGCTAGGTGCTTTCCATTCGACTCCCTCCACAAGCATTTCAGAGCCTCTCTTTGCCTTGTTGTTGCTAGTTCTTGTAGAAGCCATTGTTGCTCAGTGAGTGAACGATTTTGTAAAATAAATTCTTCACTGAAAAATCACTTCAAATCACTTGAACTCACTTGCATGCTCTTGGAAATCTCTTCGCTTTGTATATTCTAAATTCGCAATGAGCCATGAGATCAAATTCTTCCTTTTTGATGAAAAATTTTCCATTAATGCTCAGGTATGAATGTAGTTGAGATGACCTAGGGTTTGTCAGATAGTCACTAACTTACTTGGTAAACCTTGAAACTTGGTGAACAAACAAAACCTTTCATATTCTCTACCTAGCTTGGTTAAGTCTGAGATCAACCTTTCTCGGTAGATGCATCGCAGTGAACTATGTCTTGAATTTGAAATAATGATTTGTCATATGCACTCCTTCATTTTGGAATTGCTTAGGATATGGCTTGAAGATGCAATCCCTGATCCTCCTTGATGAGTCTAATTAGAAATGGTGGAGTCACCCAATTCTTGAGTGACATTGCCATCATTTGAACTTTCAGGTTCGGTAGATTTAGGAATCCATTGTTGTCTCATCTATTTTTGAATGTTGTCAGCTTTGGCTTTCTTTTCATCTTCAACTCTTCCTATGTTCATGCAATTCTTGGATATATGACCAAGTTCAGTACATGTATAACATCTTATGGTAGTATCTTTCTTCCTTAAGTGATGCCTTGTATAGTTTACTCCAATACCTCCATATTCTCCACAATAGTGACATCTGCACCAAGTATTGTAGTCCCAACCAAATAATGCTTTGACAATTTTTTCTGCTGGATTAAATGATTTAGATCTGCACTTAGATGCCTTGTGACCTTGTTTCTTGCATTTGTGACATTTGCCTTCAAATTTTGGTTTCTCTTTGCATTCATTGGCTTTGTGACCATGTTGATTGCAATTGTAGCATTTACCATTGAATTTTCCTTTACCATTGCTCCAACATCTATTAGATGTATGACCTATCTTGCCACAGTGATTACAAGTGGATCTTTGATTCCTTTGGGCACCTTGTTTGGAAGATTCACCTTCTTCATTGTATCCAAGGCCTGCTTTACCTTTTTGTCTATGAAGATTCTGCTTATTTTGTTGATTCAATTGATCCACATCTGTTTGAGATTTTATTATCCTTTCATTGACTTTCTTTTCAATATTTAAGTCATTTTCCAAACTTTCATTGATTTTTCTTTCAGATCTTAGGTCACTTTGTAAGCTTGCATTGATTTGTCTTTTAGTGATTAAATCATTTCTCAAACTTTCATTCTCAGACCTTAGATTCAAAATTTCTTCATTTGCATTAGATAGTTGACCTACAAGATCTTCATGGTGAAGGGATTGATTATTTCTTACCTCTAGGTCTTCATTTGCCTTGTTTCTCTGTTCCAAACTTCACATAGCCTGATTGATTGGATTTCTTGTTCTCTTTTAAGCTTCCTTACTTCTTCCTACAAAAAACCATTCTTTGCAAGGAGTTCCTTGATTGCTTCATTAGCTTCATTTGAACTGCTTGATGGTAAAAGGTCTTCAATCTTTTCTTCAACATACTAATGATCATTCATTTGTCTTGCAAGTTCCTTTCTTCTTTTTCAGGGATTGAGAAAGATGCTCCTTTGCTTCTTTGAGTTGAGCCATGGCCATTTCCAGATCTAGCTTTTCATTCTCAATAGATTTGTCAAGTCTGAATATCTCCATTGTCCTTGATCTTTGCTCAAGCTATCAAACTTTACCCTAAGAACCATAGAGCTCTGATACCAATTGTTGGAAATAATCAAGACTAACAAGGTTACTGAGAGGGCAGGGGTGAATCAGTAACTCTAAAACTTTAAATCAATTCAGCATAATAACATATTCACCATTCATCCATCTAATCTATTGTATGCATGAAAAGATATAACACATGAACACACTGATTTGGTGACCTAGAAACCTTCCAATTAGAAAGTAAAACTAGGGTGGGGATGATGCCCACAAAACTTCAATACTACAGTATAAAGTTGGCCTATTAAGGCTTACAATGATCACTTTTGATGATCTACCTTGTTAGGAGCAAGTAGGATTGCTAGATCCACCTTGTTAGAGGATTTACAAACATACAATTAAGTATGCACTCTGTTAGGAGATTTACAAAAGACTATTAAGTCTACTTTGTTAAAGAATTTACAAACTATTTTGCCTGTTAGGATGAAGTAGTGGATCTGGCTACAACTGATTGTTGATAAGATCCTTTAAGCACTGATCACCTGATGTGATAGATATAACTTTTCTGCATCTATGTTGACCTTGTTGTATTCCTTTGTTCTGCTGTTGATTCACTTTCACTTTTCTTAAAATATTGCAATACAACACCATACAACAAAAAACAACATTTCATCTTATCTTAGAAATGATATAGTACATTACATATATACCATTCTAATATTTACATTGGCAAGGTCAGCCAAACACAAGTGAACAAAACATTACTGAGTCAGCCAGATAGTAGAAAACTCAGGTTCCTCAAATTGACTCAGTGACCTTCTGATACTTGGTATCCACTACAATACATTGCATTGTCATGCACTCGATAAGAGTAGAGGCATGGTCCATACTTAATCACTCTAAGTAGCTTGGAACTCGGTAACCATTGGTGACTCGGTGAATATTGTGGCACTTGATAAAAAACTGAATCCATTGATAACCTTCTTCACTTGGTAAACATTGATTCCTTCATTTACCTTGTTCACTTGGTAAACACTAAATTCTTCATTTACCTTGATCACTCGGTAAACACTAAGTCCTTCATTTACCTTGATCACTCGATAAACACTAAGTTCTTCATTTACCTTGATCACTCGGTAAACACTGCAAAGCTCGGTGACCACTAACTACTTGGAGAACACTATTCTACTTGGTAACCATTATGAACTTGGTAAATACTGTTGAACTGCCCATATACTCGGTTTCCAAAGGAATGCTCGATATAAACTGTAGACTAAGTGATGAGCTCGGTAAGGATTTAGAATCGAATAAGTGTTTGCACTAATGACAAATATTCCTTAATTCCAACAACGGGATCTAAAATTGTGTCAATTATCATACCTCTTTTGTTCCATATAGCCCCTGTATTCTTCTGAGTTACTTCCTTCACATCACTACACATGGTCCTAGGTCTATCTAGGGTAGGATACCTTATTACATGTTGAATGATCCTTATAGTGATCTTGGTAGGGCCATTTTCCAACCATACTGAGTGATCATGTATTTTACTCAACATTATTTTAATTCATTTTATCTTGAATACGTTTGGAAAATCTAGGGCACAAATTTTCTCTCAACAATCTTGTTTTCCTGCTTCAACACTCCATCAACACATATTTTTCCATATAAATATCCAATTTCCATGTCTCCAATACTTTCAACCTTACAAGTGTAACAATATCTTTTATCTTGTATCATCAAAACTTTTGGGAGTATCATCGACAATGCACCAGTTGGATCTCCATTTATGCAATCTTAGGAATAGCTCAAAAGGGTGGTTTTTTAATCTCATTACTTATTAATTGATTATTTAAAAGTTATTTTTCTTCCTTCCTATGAGTAGTAGATGAACTAGATGCCATATCAAATAACTAGGGTTTGCGATAATTCAGATAGTGTAACTCAGCACACAATAAATACCTTATGAATCTAATGATTGGTGATGAGTAGCAGCTAAAACTAGTTCACAAATTCTTGAGTCCTTTTCTCCAGTTTTCCTTATTCTCTTCATGCTCTCTTAAATCTCAGATGAATGCAAATGAGTCAAAAATTGACCATATAGCCCTTAAAACTTAGCAATAAATGCTTAGTGCTTACATAGTTGTAAGCTCAATTATCATAGTAATTTTAACTCACTCAGCTTACACATGATTTCTTTTTATGCTCAACAACCACAATGAGCTTGTCCAACACTAAAATCTTTAATGCTTGACAAAAACATGAAAACTAACAAAACTTATACGTTTCTTCCAAGTTATAACCAATACATTGCATCTTAATTCATGCATATATACTCTTTTTAGAACTTAGATTCTTGGAACTAATGTAAAATATATCAATGCAATATTAGGCCCACATATCTTTTGATTTCCTAGTTAGAGGTGATGTGATTACTTGATCCATTGGATGAAGTGACCTCATCTAAGCTTGATTTGCTATAATCTTCCTTTTCTTCCATGTCTTGTTCATCTGCACTCTAACATTCTCAACATCAATCTTCCCTTTGCCTTTGTTGAATTCATTGTTTGGTGCTTTTGACCTTGTTGGACAATTTATGTTGATGTGACCATTCTTCAAATAGCCAAAACATGTGGTTTGACTCAACCATCTATTGCAGTCACTTTTGAAATATGTTCTATTGCAATTTTCAACAACATGTCCATACTCTTGACAATAGTGAAAACTATACCTTGTACTATAATCCCAATTGTAGGGTTTAGATTGTGTTGTCTCTTTGTCTACTTGTTTGATGTCAACTTGGCATTAGATCTTCATTCATATGCTCTATGTCCATACTTTTGACAATTATGGCAATGTCCTTCAAATCTTTGTGTGCTTTTAGGCTTAGTCCTATGTTCATGTGCCTGATGTCCTTTCTTTTTTCACTTATGATAGTAACCCATAAACTTCTACGTAGGGTTCTTATTTGCATTGTTTCTCCTACAAATATTTTTTGTGTGACCTTTTTTTCCATAATTATGACAAGTGGGTTTGTAGTCCTTACCTTTGTTTCTTTTATGTTCACCACTTTTAGATGATTCTCCTTCCTCAATACTGGTGTATACTAACACAATAGTACTCATTGTTAGATCTAGGATATCTCATCAATTTCTCAAAGTATTTGATGGCTTCATTAGGCTTATTGAAACTTTCAACAAAGTCTTTTTCTCTTTTTAGATAATTTTTCAATTGTTCATTCTGTAACTTTAGGGTTTTGATCTCTATGTCCTTACCAATTCAATTTATGATTGGAAGTCATCACTTGATTCATTATTTCCAATTGCATGCAAAAAATCCTATGTACCTCTAATGTCTTCTCTTCAAGTCTATAGGTCAATATCCTTTTGTTATCTTCAATCATGACTTTTTCTTCCTTAGCTTTATTTTTCTACTTAGTCACCTCACATAGTAATATTGATTGGAGTTCTTTTTCTATCTTAATATATTTGACCTCTTCAACTAGGGCACCATTCTTTTTCATCAGATCTGCAACTGTTGCATCAAATTCACTTATTTTTCCATCTACAAATTTTTTAGCAGTGTCTTCCTCTTGGTAATGTGTGTCATTCTCCTTAATAGCTATCTCTTTCCTTCTCTTTAATGATCACTTCAAATCATCACTTTCTTTATTTAGATGGATTTCAATCTTCTAGTTCTCAATGACTTTTCCCAACTTGTAGACTTCCATCTTCAAGATCTTTCCTCAAAGCTGCAAAGCTTTCCTTTTTAGAGAACAAGACTCTGATACCAATTGTTGGAAATACAATAGGAAAAGTAAACTCTAAGAGGGGGGTGAATCATTCTTTCAAAACTTTATCCATTAAAACATTTATCACATATCCATCTCATGATTTGCATGTAAACTGATATACCAAACTAAGCATGTTCATCCATAGCATGAAAATAAATAAACATTCATCACATATGACACAAGATATTAGGTTACCCAGAAACCCTCCAATGAGAAGGTAAAACTAGGGTGGGGATGACAATCTTCTATCTTCAAGTTCTCAATGACTTTTCCCAACTTGTAGACTTCCATCTTCAAGATCTTTCCTCAAAGCTGCAAAGCTTTCCTTTTTAGAGAAAAAGACTCTGATACCAATTGTTGGAAATACAATAGGAAAAGTAAACTCTAAGAGGGGGGTGAATCATTCTTTCAAAACTTTATCCATTAAAACATTTATCACATATCCATCTCATGATTTGCATGTAAACTGATATACCAAACTAAGCATGTTCATCCATAGCATGAAAATAAATAAACATTCATCACATATGACACAAGATATTAGGTTACCCAGAAACCCTCCAATGAGAAGGTAAAACTAGGGTGGGGATGACACCCACAAATCTTCACTACTATAGTTGTAAAGTATATCCAAAAAAGGTTACAATGTTTGATTATAAACTATGATCCACCCTATGAAAGGTGTGCCCTATTAAAGGCTTAAAAATATTGTTATATCTTACCTTGTTAAAGGATTTAAACACCCTATTAGAAGTGCACCTGGTTAAAGAACTTTAACTTACAATAAAGTAAGCACTAGGTTAAGAGATATACACAAAAGTTTGCTAGAACTTGAAACCTGTTAAGGCTACTTTGTTAAGAGATTTTACTAATTCACTTGTTAGAATGTCTTAGCCTTGATCTTTTGGTTAGCATTCCTTTGCTACATAATAGATCACCTCTTTCCTAATATGTACTTGATCCTCTCTAATCAAATGTACCATTTCTGTCCTCTATTTTTTCCTCTATTCTCTCTAACTAATTATGCAATGCATATCTCACTTCATAACTCCTTAGTCACCATGAATTCTTTGTCTATTCATGCAAACTTCTCTCTTCACTCCTTAGCATCTTTAGAGTTTTCCTTCCTTAAGAAGACCTAGGTTATTTAGGGTTAGGTAAGAATCAATGATTGTGACTCACCCATTTGTTTGCTTAGAACATCCCTCAATCTTATTGGTTGTATGTACTACATAGGGATTCTCACTATAGATTTGTTCTTATCATTTAGAATCACAAAACCATCCTTAAGTTGGCCAAAAATTGCTTACATAGAAGTTTATGCCATTACAAACAATTATGTCCAAAATTGTTTACTCGGCACTTAAAGCCTCTAATGCTCAAAATACATTGTATCTTCAATGTTGTAACTCATATCCTAAATGATTCAACATCCACTATTCACTTGTCATCTGAATCACTTGGCATATACTAACTTGCTCAGCAATGGAGTGACTCGAGACTAACTATTTTCTCGGCACATACTGGTGCTCAGCACATATTATATGTTTTGCTCATCTTGCATTATCTATAAACATATGCTTAGCATACACTACTTACTCAGCATGCACTTTAGGAATATGACTCAGTTTGTAGTCACTCATATGTCAAAACCAATCTAATATGAACACTCTTCATATATTAGCCAGATCAAAGAAGCAACTAAGAAGATGGAGCAGTTGGAGGAGCAAGCAGTAGAGTTGATCAAGAAAATGGGTTAAGTCTCATTTTTTGTCGTTCTTCCATTTCCTCATGTGCATTTTCATTTATGCCTTCTTCTAGGTTTTTTGTCCTTTTGTAGCTAGTTTTGTTTAAGTGTTGGCTCTATTTCTTTTTGTTTAATGTTTATGTGGACTTAATATTACATCTTTAGAATCTTTTGTACATGGTTTGAGGGTGCCTTAAAAACCTATTTTCCTAATAAAAAATATTATGATGGAGGATTGTTAAACTTGGAAATGATGCACCATGTCCTATAAGAGGAAAAGGTTCCATTATGTTGAATGAGAATATTAGATGTGAAATTTAATATTGGATACAAGGAAAAAAATATAATTTGTTGAGTGTGGCACAACTAAATAGCATAGGTTACCGAATGGAGTTTCAAAACTAAAAGGTGGTGATCTATGATGATATTGGAAATATAATTGGTATTGTGGAAAAAACAAAATATAATTTGGTTTATTTGGATTCTACTAAGAATAAATTTTTTATTGCAAGGATTGAAGATGTTTGGTTTCAGCATGAAATGTTATGTCATGTGAATTTTGATAACATAATCAAGGTTAGTACAAAGAAAAGAGTGAAACATTTGGCGAGCTTAAGAAAACTAGATAAAGTGATGTGTAAGAAATTTTAGATTAGAAAAATGACTAATTCAACTTTTATAAGAAATTATTACTCATCTAATGATGTACTGGAGTTGGTGCATACTGATCTTTGTGGTCCTATGAAAGTGCGAATTTATTATGATGTTTGGTATTTTATTTTATTTTATTGATTATTTTTCAAGAATGATGTTTGTGATGTTTTTGAAAGAAATATGTGATGTATTTCAAATGTTCAAATGGTATAAGGAAAGAGTTGAGAGAGAAACTTGTAAGCAATTGACGTACTTAAGGTCTGATAGAGGACGTGAATTATTTTATGATGCGGTTATTGTCTTTTGCAAAAAGAATGGGATTAAAAGACAACTCTTTGCACTGAGGACCCCACAACAAAATCACATAGATGAAAGAAGCAACAGATCAATTATTGATTGTGCTATAACATTGTTGATTTTGCTAGAACATTTTTGATTGAGAAGGACATTGTAGAAATATACTAGAGCGAAACAATCAACACTGTTGTCTATACCCTTAACCAGGTATAAATAAAGAAGGTACAAACAAAACCTCTTTTGAACTCTACTATGGATATACATTGAATTTTAGCTACTTTAAAATATTTGGAAGTATATGTTATATTCAAAAATATACAAGGAATGGAAAGTTTAATTCTAAAGATAATAGAGGTATATTCCTAGGCTATTCCACTAAGAGAAAATCTTATAAATGTTTGAACAAGGTTACTAACAAAATTGTGAAAAGTGAAAATACGAGGATTGATGAGTTTTTAGATAAAATAATGAAGAAATAAATAAATAACTTGAAGACTATCAAAGATTTGTATATGTACAAGATGGAGAACTAAGTACACTACCTAAGCAATATCCATAAGAAATCAAGCAACAAAAAGTTGAAATTGGGCGATCTATTGAGCCCCTATCGAGTAAAAAAAATGTTGAGCAATAGAGAATTGAGATTGTATTAGAAAATTATGTTAGAAAGAATCATTCACCAAACTATATAATTGGCAGTAAAGATGTTGGAGTGATGAAAAGAAGTAAATTGAGAGACAATTTATGTTTGATTTTTGAATTTCAGCCTAGAATAGACAAAGATGCACTAGATAATGAAGATTAGATTAATGTGATGAATGAAGAGATTGATCAAAATGAAAAGAAAAAAACTTGGATACTAGTATTAAGACCCAAGGATAAGAATATTATTGTTACAAAGTGTATTTTCATAAATAAGTTGAATGGAAATGGAGATGTGACAAGGAACAAAGCAAGGTGAGTGTATGAAAGATATGCTAAAGAAGAAGGAAATGACTATGGTGAGACATTTTCTCCTATTGCTACATCATAATGTGTAAGAATACTACGTTCGTATTTTTCTTACAAAGTATTCAAGGTTTATCAAATAGATGTGAAGTCTGCATTTCTAAATGGAATTTTGGAAGAGAAAATTTTCATTGAGCAACTAGAAGGATTTGTGGACTAGAATCACAATAACATGGTATAAAAACTATACAAGAGATTATATGGATTGAAGTAGAAACCCCAAGAATAGTTAAAAATATTACACTCATATTTAATGAGAATTGGTTTTGTAGGAATTAGTGAAAACAATAATCTTTACTTGAAAAGTGAATGTGAGGATAACATCTTGATAGCTGAAATATGTGTTAATGATATCATATTTGGAGGACATCAACTAATGTCTAGAATAATTTTTGATGAAATGAAAAATGAAATTGAGATGTCAATGTTTGGAGAGATCAAATTATTTATTCAATAGCATGTTCAACAAGTCAAGGATCGGATATACATAACTCAGTCCAAATCTATTAAGGAGATTTTGAACACTTTTAGCATGGAAGAATCAACACCAATTGGTACACCAATGATTACAAGATGTAAACTATCAAAGGAAAATGATTCTACTGAGGTAAATGAGACACTTTATAGGTCAATGATTTGTAAGATATAGTATGTTGTTCATAGCAGAGCAAATATTGCTCATGATGTACGTGTAGTGACAAGATTTTTTCTAATCTTAAAGAAACACATATGACTATTGTGAAGAGAATCTTTAGATATTTGAAAGGGATAGAGGACTATGGTTTATTGTACAAGAAGGATAGATAGTTTGAGTTGATAATCTATACTAGTTTTTATTGGTTAGGCAATGTGGATGATATAAAAAATACAAGTAGAGGAGTTATGTTTTTAGGAGAAATATTGGTGACATGGATAAGAAAGAAGCAAAGTTGTATTTAACAATCTACTATTGAGGAAAAGTATGTAGTAGTTGCAATCAATTGTTCTAACATTGTGTAGATCAAATAAGTACTAGAACATATACAAGAGGAATTGACTGATCGTGTAACAATCTATTGTGATAACACAAGTTCTATAAACATTTCAAATAATCTTGTGATGCATACAAAAAAAAAACATATATCATTAAGTATAATTACTTGAGAGAACAATTTTAGGAGAAAAAAGTAAGCCTAGAGCATGTGAAATCCAAAAAAAGGATTGCAAATATATTTACATATCCATTACCTAAGGAAACCTTTGATTATCTAAGAGGTAAACTAGGGATCATCCCCCTATCTAATATTCACTAGAGGGAGATACAGGATTATATCAATCCATGTTGTATCAGAACATCTATTTGTGAGTTGATGCAAGAGTTCACTCTTCAGGAGCAAGCCAAAGGTGTAAAATTTGTGTAAAAAAGTGATCAGCACATGAAAGGTACAAGGTGAAACTACATAAAAAAATGAGTTTGCAACAATATTTGAATACACCTTTGGCATTGTTGTGAAAGGAGGAGAGAGTTAATTGAAGACGATGAATGAACTAAGAGGAGAATATTGGAGAGAATAGAGTGAGAGATCTACTTGGGAGAAGTACTAAATCAGAACGTACGAATGAGTAGAGGTGAATAAAGAAGAAGGAAAGATAAGAATAATCAATGGGGGAGACTTAATGAAGAAGAAAATATGTTGAGATGTGTTACCAAAGAAAGAATATAAAAGTGAGATGTACTATTGATGAAGTTTGGTATTAGATGATGGCATATTTCAAAGTGTGTTGTCATTAATGCCAAAGGGATAGATTATTAGATACAACTAATATTGATGAATGATAGAACTATTATGATTGCACAAGTGATGTTGATGAAGAAAAAATTTAGCTAATCAAGCTATGAATTATATGTAGAAGAGTTAGATCAGTTGTTATGCTACTATTTATGTTAAGATAATTGATAATAGTTATTCATGTAAGTTGAAAATCATCTAAAAGATGTGGTTTTGAATAGAGAAATGGATGGTAATGTTAAAAGATAAGATGAAAAAGTGATAATAAGCATGTGAGCTTAATTGGGCAACTAGATAAAATTGGTTTGATTATTTTGCATGATTTAATGAAGTGTTGACTAGATGATGCACAAGTAAGATATTTTGGTTAGTAAGAAATAAATGAAGTTGTAAATTGAAAAGTAAATAAATTAGTGAGTTGTACAAAACTAGAGCTGATGGTCAATAAAATAAGGTTAAGTAAGACAAGTTAATTAGAGATTAGGGTTACCAAGCAGGAGATATAACCAACCAAGGGATGTTACTAAGAAAGAATGATTACCAAAAGAGCATATTATTAACCAAAAATAGTGTTAACCAAGTGATGGAGGTGTTTGGTGAAGCAAGAATACATATCAGTAAAGAAGAACAATTTATGGAAAATTGTGTAAAGGATGATATTAAGTGAAAATCCAAACTATTCTAGAAGATTCTAAGATAATGACAAAGTTAGTTAGCAAGATTAATGAATGAAATTGACAAGGTAAAATCAGATGGTAAATATTTAAGACATTTTTTGAGATCCAAGAAAAGTTCAAGTTCCAAGGTCAAGTTAAAACTAGCATGATCTATAAAATATTTTACCTAGAAATAGATACATTGAATGTGAATTGGTTATTAACCATGTGGATGAGAGGAATTCATGGAAACCCTAGTGAATGTGATTTAGTGGAAAATTTTTATCTATATAAGGAGATGGAAAAAGGGAAACTTTGTTGGTTTATTTGTTGGTCAAGTTGTTGGTCAAGTTGTTGAATGAGTTGATTATAGAAGGGCATAACAAGTAGATTCAAAGTGTGAAGTAAAGTGGATTTGAAGGAATTAGTGAGATTGCTAGTTAGTGAAGAAAGATATGAGTGGAATGAAGATATAAACAAGCAAAGGTACTTTCATATCTATCAGATCATTTCATTGTTACTCTCTAATCATTGTAACACAAAATATCTTAACCGAGTGGACTTAACAATTCTATTTATAAATCCCTTTGTAAGGTGACATTTAATTGAATGTTTCTAGGTCCTTTAGATGGGACACTCATTGAAGGGTGATAAATTCTAGATGATATTTGGTGGCAATCCGTTATATCTAAAAAATGTGTATGTAACCTTTAACATGGTTGATTCTTAACTGGGCTCACTTTAGAAGAGTGATTTATTTTTAGTGCCAAGTCCTAGGTGATTTTTACACATATTGGGTTTCCACATTAAAAATACTAGTGTTAATGTGTGCATCAATGTTTTACATATTGGGTTTCTAGTTTACATGTGAAAATTGTTATTTATTGGTGTGATTCGATTGAATAAGGTGTTACTCCCATAAATGATCATAAGGATTGTGTTGTCATTTAGTGACAAAAGATAGTTGTTATACATAGTAATTGAATTATGATATGACTGAGTACAAAGGAAGACAAGTTCAAACATATAGTTATACACGAGCATTTAGTGTTTCTCAAGTGATTGTATACTTGTCGAATACAAGTTGACATTGAGCCAAATAGAGACTACCAAGCAAAATAGTTACACTCAAGAAAAGTCATCAGCGAATCACACTATGATGAATAGAATACTTATCGAGTGATACAAAGACTACATAAGAATTTGATTTGGCACAAAAAAAGATGTGATACAATCTTAATGAGTAGCAAAAATGGTTTACACTGATCAAGGTAAAGATTGAGAAGATTTATTGAAGAATATGAACTGATTGTTGATGACTACAAGGTAGAACCAGTTGATGAAAATAAAGATGAAAAGGAAGGAAATATTGGATGATTCTAGAAGTGTTAAGTTTGATTTGAGATGCATTTGAGAGGGTTCCAAAACCCTAATTAGGTCAGATATTGTAAAGGAAAAAGAAGGTTACAAAAGGACTAGTTTGCAACAATGTTATTTTATTGATAATTATGATTGAGAGGGGAATTGAAGAAAGAAGACTTTTATGATAGAGGAAAGATTTGAACGTGTTAGAGGTTAAATTCTTAAGTAATCAAGGAGGAATAGAAAGATCAATCATAGGAGGTGATACAAGATATTGAGTAGAAGGGATATTTGATAAAGCAAAGTAAGTTGTTATCATATAGATCATTGCTTCTATTTTCTTATCATTGTAGTAATTTTAAATCCTTATAAAATGTAGACCTAAAAGTTTTTTATGAATATCTTAACTGAGTACACACTTAAAGATTATTGTGGGAATCCTTGTGAAAGGTGGATCTAACTGATCTTATTGTATACTCCTAATAGGGTAAGTCACTTGAAGTGACTAAACATTGTAGCCCTAACAAGGCAACCTCTTATTGTAGTAGTGATAGATTTGCGGGTGTCATCCCCACTATAGTTTTCCCTCTAACCAAGGGTTTCTACAATATCAAAATGATTATGTTATGAGTTTATGTGTTGATATTGAATTAGTTTTTTTTACTTTAATTTATAAGTAAACTTATATATGCTTAATGTTAATTGAATAATAGAGGGAGAAAAGAAAGTACTAAAATTTTCAAATGGAAAAGATTTAGAATATATTGATTCACCCCCCCCCCCCCCCCCAGTATGCTATCTATCTTGGATTTCCAATAATTAGTACCAAAGTTATATTATCTTATTGAAGGTTCTACTACCTAAGAGCAAAATATCAAAGTTATGGAGAAGTACTGATTGAATAGGATCATTGAGAATCAGATATTGGAATTGTGGATGACCATGAGTCAAATCAATGAATTAAAGAATAACCTGAAGCATTCCTTGAATAGGAGAAAATAAATTACCTAGCAAACCAATGAGACAACCTATTAGGAGGAAGTTATAGAAGAACTATCTGATGGAACCATGTTTGACGAATTTGATGCTATCATTTTTGATCTACTAGAAAAACCACAATCTTATCAAGTAGGTCAAATTGATGAAAAGGGGACAAGAAGTGCAATCTAAAAGAATGTCTAAAGTAATGGAACAAAATAGAAAAGATGAAGATGACAAACAAATGATGGAAGAATATAAGAGATAAATTTCTACAAGACTAGATGCAAAAGATGAAATGATCTCAAGATTGACAAAAATCACTTTGATATGATAGACCAACTACTTAGTGTAAATCATGAAATTGGTAGAAAGATGGAAGAAATTTTTTGAATTAAGGAATGAAAAAAATATTGAAGAGTGAACTAAAGTTTGAGAAAGATCTAATGAAGAGAATGAACAGATCACATGAAAGTATCAAATTGCTAGATGAACAACTTAGAGAATAAAGGTGACCAAGAGACACATTTGGCTTAGGCTATACTGAGCATTCTACAACTGAGCAAGATGAATCATCAAAGAAAACTAGGAAAATAAATGTGTGCACAAGTCCAAATTGAAAGAAACCAACATGCTATCATTGTGCAAATCTCAGACACACAACCAATGTGTGTAGAACCAAAAATGGTAAGAGCAGTGTTACTCCCAAATTTAATGGTTATTATTATCATTGCAATAAGACAAGTATGGACATCAAGAATCTATATGTAGATCCAAGTTTAGCCAATCACCTAAGAGGTACACCAATAAGTTTGGACATAAGTTACAAGATTGCAAATCATTGATGAAGACCAATGGGAAACTGAAGAAGAAATCTAATACAATCAATTGGGATTATAACACATGGTATTCATGTACTGCATTTGGTGAGAATTGTCATATTTTTGCAAATTGCATGAGATTGTATTTTAGAGGAAGATTTGGTTACTTAAGAAATTTTGGAATGGCTTGTTATAATTGTCACAAGGTTGGTCATCTAAGTAGGAACTATAGGAACCATGTTTCAGCACCGAATAATGAAAATTCTAAAGCTAAAGGAAACATGAGTGTAGATGAAATTTGTGATTAGATAAACAATAAATGGATAAGGAAGACTGAAAAGAACGAGATGTAAAATAGTACAGTTGGTGACACCTCATACAATGGATTAGGTGAAACCTCCACCTCTAACTAAATCTCATGAGAAGGTATGGAGCTGCATAATCATTTTTATATCTTACACCAATTCCAAAATTATAAAGGAATGAGGTCCACATCTGCATAGAGTAAGATGCACATAGATAAATTAATAAAATTTTCAAAAAATGCATACTCTTACCAAATTGGTTGGTAACTAATGGAGCTAAACTAACTGAGTGAAACATTTTGCGGAAAGTTGTTATGTTCACCAAGCTAGAGAAGTTGAGCTAGTACTCACCAAGCATGAAATGAAAGATAACTTGATCGAGTTGTATATGGTGACCAAGTACACTGTATAGAGTAATTAATATGACATAATAGCACATCAATGATAACCTTTATCATAAATAGGATAAAATACATTCATTTGGCTACCCTACATTCACAAGAGCTATAGAGTGATTAGTGGCAATTTGAGCTAGAGATTGAGCACAAAGAATTGTAATTGTAAATATGTGAAAGAATTAAAGTGTGGAAGCAAATTTAGGAGAAATTGAGAAAATAGATATAAATTATTTATTATAACCCTAATTCACAATAATGACTTCAAGATCCACATCAAAGAGGAATAAATCCAAGGTAAACACAGTCAAATTGATTAGAGATGGTGCCTATGATGAACCAAAGTACAAGCTTCACCCAAAAATTGCTACACAAATGAAAAATATAGGCACATTATATGTTGTGCCACCTATGTCTTTACTTGTGAATTGCATTCAATTGGGGAATTTGGTGACTATGATCTAACAAAATCATATGAGAAACTATGTGATGATGGGGATTTAAATAATGAATTCAAGCATCTAGAGACCAAGAATCTTACTCATACCCTTCATTTCCCAAAGGTTTTCAAAGTTGACTAGATACATATTGTGCTTATTTAGGTACATGATATGAAGATGTGGCTAGATGAATACATTCAAATTGCTTGTGATGTTATCCACATGGTCAAAACCTTCTGTACAACTTCCAAATAATGAACTTGAGTAGAACACCAAAGAAATATGGGATGGAAGAGGTCTAAAATTAGACAACATAATAGAATCAGAGATCAAATTTGGAATGTATTAAGTTGCATACAAAATCTTTTAATCTAGTAGACATAATAATGTACCTTCCATGGCAATAAACATGGCTTATAAGATAGTGAAGAAAGATCATAAGTATGACCTTGCCAAGTTGAAGTTGCAATAATTATTAGACAATTTGAACACAATTTGGGTGACCATAAAAAACACATGTAAGTTTGGATCATTATTACTTTTTATTTTCTTCTACATGAAAAAACATTTCCCATGCATTGGTCCAGTAAATTGGAAGTCGCATACCTCCATAATATACTAGATAAATGAATATGTTAGAACTCTTGGGGAAAATTTGAATAGTGTTATGATTGAGTACTTTGAAATTTTCAAAGAAAGGATGAATAAAAGATATCAAATTCCTCCAAAAATGATGGAAAATTATAATGATGATGTGTGTTTCCTGGTTGACACTGACAATACACTAGTTAAGGTTTTTATTCTTATGGTTACATTGTTTGTACCCATAGATTATGAAATCAATATTAATGAGGCCACTAAGGCCATAGAAGCCTTATTAAATGAACCTAATAAGGTAGGAGCTCCCAGGTTTGGCACATATGAGAAGGCCAAAGAGAAAATTATGGTGGACATAGTGATTCCAAAAATTGAAAGGAAGGCAAAGAAAATAATCAAGGAATTGGAGGGTGCAATTGGTGTGGGTAAAGATGATCATCCTCTATAGATTACTAAAGGAAAGAATGAAGAACAAGATAATGTTGAAGGGAAGGGGAAATCCATAGTTGTTACAAAATCTGAAGGAACGAAAGGGAAGAAGAGGCCACTCGTAACTCCTACAAGCCACAAGCACACTAGGTCAAAGACTCATGTTGCCCAAGTGGATAAACTAGCAATGAATGAAGGCACAGTTAAGGTAATTAAACCTAGAGAAGCTAAATTAAAGGCATATCAGAAAAGACAAGAGGCCCCCAAGTCAACTAGAAAACTTGTTGCCAAGCCTATGCAAAGAAGATGAAAATTCATTCTTAAAGATGATGATGATGTTGAAGATAATGAGAGAATAGACTTAGAAGAGGTAGGACATTTTTTTGTTGTTGTAGATATTAATCCCAAAGATGTAGATGATATGGAAATTTCATTAAAATAACATGGTGGATTAGTTTCTTTTCAATACTTAGACTATGAGAAAATGAATGAGGAGATCAAAAGAAAATAGAAGATGGTGTTATAGATATTATGGCTAAATTTAAGAGCACTCCAATCAAGATTGGAAACATGATTCCCAAGAGATGTATAGAAAAATTGAATACAAATGGAAATATGCCATGATTATCAAAAGATGGATGAGGGAGAGATCTTTAGCTATAATGATGCTCTCCTCCCTTTGCCTCATGTTTTCCTCCTTGCCTTTTGTAGATGGCATCTCCCAAAAACTTGCAAAAATATTTACCAAAAAGGGTCTTCATGTCTTCGTACCCCTAGTGAATTTAAAACATTGTGTCCCTCCCCCTTCAAAGACTCCAAAGACTTTGTCTTAAACTCTAGAGTCTACAAGGTTATTTTCTCTTGTGGAACCCCTATATAGGTGAAAGAGGTCTCTCTTTTAGCATTAGGATAAAAGGGCACAATGTCGACATCAAAAATGATAGGGTCCACAATTTTTCCTTGGGGGAACACTCTTTTTGAAGCATCACATTTGTCTTGAGAAGATTAAGATTGTATCTAAGGAGGACAATTGTTTCAAGAGGAAGCTCAAAGAGGAAATAGAAATTTGTTACCACCTTGCCAACCTAAACTAGGATGATGGATGGACCTTAAGCTCATCATGGAAGCCTCTCTTAGCCATTGTGGATAATCATCATCATTGACCCCCCTCACCCTTGGTCTCCTATGCATTCCCCCATCCTTCCTTATCTTGTCCTTCCTTTCCTTCCAATAGTATCTTGTGGATCATACTCCTCTGATAGGTGACATCTTCTTCCTTGTTGCTTTTTTCCCCCTTGTCCTTAGTTGTTGTAGTTGGTGTTGTCTCCATTGTGTTGGCTCCCTTCAGCAGTCCTTTCTAGTGATTTTCCTCCTAGTTCTCACTTTTCTATTTTCATTTTCCTTCTATATCCATTTCATTCTTGCATTGGATTTTTTTATTGCTTGTTCATAGACACATTTATTCACTTTCCTAGGTTCTTTCACATGCATTCTTGCATGTAATTAGGTACATATATAGATAGTTAGATTTAGAAATTATCTTTTTCTCAATTGAGTTCCTTTCTTTACTTAGGGTTCCTCTTTTATCATGACTTATATATATAATAAGGTTATTATATATAATAAACCTAATAAATAGATAGATATATTAGCTATATTATTATGATATAGATATATTTATTATATCTAATATTTATATAGTAGATATATTATTATAATATTATATGTGTGTGTTTTTGTGTCTAAAATATATATAACAATATCTTATATCTTATATATACGTATATATAATAGATAGCTATAAATATGTATTCATATATCTACATAGTATATATATATTTCTATACATATAGTATCTTAAATACATATATAATATATATCAATATATATTTAATAATAGTACTTATATATTATTCTCTTTTATATATTTTTTTTTTTCTCTTTTTACACTTCCCTCTTCTTGTTTTTTTTGCTCATTCTTGCCTCTTGTTGTTTCTTTACTAGTCATGCAGGAGCATCGAACTCGGATATTGGTGGAGTTATGCTTTTAATGGTTAGGGATGTGTTGGAGACACATTGGAGAATCTTTCCTCATAATTGCATAGAGATTGGATGGACTGAGTTGAAGTTTGAGTTGTTCTTACCTGGCTGTTGGAACTGTGTTTTCTGGTTTCTAGGTGCCTGTTGTAGGCTGTGTAACTAATTTTGCACAATGAATTATAGGATGAAAATTTCAAGGATTAAATTAGGCCTAGATAAATTCCTTTTTTAAAAGGTGAAAGACCTAATTCTTTATAATTTGAGAGATATGGTAATTCTCTTGGAGTATCAATTTTTGGCAGTTTGCACAACAAGTTTCTGTGCATGACTTTTGGGATGGATGTGTAGATATCCTTAATGAATCAAAATTTGAAAATTTTAGGGGTTATAAAGGGATTAAATTAATACATTTATTTTAAAGCACAAGTTCTAATTTAATCAAGGCTAGGAGATATCGCAATTTTTCTCAGGTATAAATTTTTGGATATTTAATTATTGTTGGAGGTTGACTTATGGCTCTTCAAGTATTTAATGTTAGTTTTATTTAATTTCTAATCACTAGGCTGAATTGTGGCTTGGTTGGGTATAAGTAGGGGGTCTTGCAGAGTCTTTTATTCATTCATGATGGAGTGATTCATTTAGAGGAGGAGGAGTGAGCGTGGGAGTAGCTGAAGGGTGAGTTTTCCTAACTCTGTGGATAGAGCACCAAATGTGAGGTAGTTTACAACAGGATTATGATGGAGTTGTGAGTGTGTGGGTAGAGCATCGAATGTGAGGTATTTTACACTTGGATCTTGGATAAAGTTGGATTAGAGCTAGGGTTTTAGTTGGAAAACAAGGAGATTGCTTGGTGGGCTTACAAGCATAAGTTGAGATTTCATTGGTGGTTTCTTCCAGATTGTTGTTATGTTATAGATTTGGGCTAGCTAGGATAGTGTTTGGGTTGGATCTTGAGGGATCTTGTATAACTATTATTGTAATTTCTTTGTATTTGTCCATAATTTGCAAGGCCTTATAGCCTATCACATTGCATGTAATAGTTATTTTATGAATAAATTATTGTAATTTGGTATCAAATCTTGCATTTTTACTCTATATCTGATGTATGGTTATTCGTTGGGGGCTAGGACATCTCCTATGGGGATTCTCCTACCCTGCACTATGTTAGATGGTATCAAAGTGAAGGTTGTTCCTGAGTGTGTCAATTGATCATTAATGCTGAGGTAGTTTGCATAAGGACTTGGGTTGGAGGAGTAGATATAAGTTGATCTTTGATCTAATGGTAGATTTTCTTCTTGGAGTCCTAGATCTCTTAGTTGCAGATCATGGTTCTATTTTGAAATTGTAGAGGTCTTGTAGATGGATTAATGAATGTGAAGATGGAAGACTAATCTTGTTGAGACATCACTGTAGAGAGTTTGTGGATTGCATATCTATGGTCTTAGACTTGTGATTTGGTTCTTGATTGTTCATGTGAGGTGGCAGGTTGTGAACTAACCTACAAAAAATTCATGTTTCTCACAAGGAGCATGGGAAGGATTTTTTGAAGAGGGTTTTTGAATATCTTGGAAGATGGCTCCAAGAGGATTGGACCCTGAGATAATTGAAAATCTCTGTGATGTGCTAGAAATAAGGTTTTCTAAGATGTTTGCTCAGTTTGAAGCTAGTTTGGTTGATTGAGCTAAGGACATGGTTGCTTAGTTTAAAACTAGTTTGGCTGATTGAGATAAGGATAGGATGAGGAAGGCATTCCATAGATGTTTGTGGAGCTGAAGTCTACCAATTTGGAAGAGAGTTGTCTAGTTGGTTAGGAGACTTGTTTGTGAGAGAAGATGGCATAGCAAGGTCGAGGTGGAAGAGGTTGGTTTTGTTGATTAGACTGTGGAGTCTACTATAGAACTTTTAGAGTAGCTAGAGGTTGTTTCTAAAGATATTCCTATCCTTGTTAATGCTAGTACAGAGGTTGGTTTTAATCATAAGTTGGATGAATTTGACATGGAGATTGCAAAGCACTTGGTCGTGGATGATCTAATTGCTATTGGTGGTGAATTATGTATTGTAGAGCATCTTGTTGTGAGAAATGAGATGGTTGGTTTCGAGAGTTTGGCATATGTTGTTGAGGAGTTACATAGTGTTTCTAATATGGAGTTTGTTGTTGCTGGAGTGGATTCACTAGTTGCTAGTGTGGATGAGGGTTTGTTGATGAAGCATTATGTTCAGTTTGTTCTTGGGTATGAGCATGTTGATTGGGTTGCTGATATGTATTTGATTTTGATGTTTCAATGGATGAAGCATAGATGGTTTATTTTTAGACTTGTTCTATTGAATTTGATGAAGTGGACGCCTTTGGTAAAGATGAAGTTGGTTGCAAATCATTCTTTGGCCATCAAAGTATGGGACATACTTTTCTATTTACCTAGGGAGTCTGATGCAGGAATGTCAAGCCTAGATTTTGGTGGAGTTATGTTTTTCATGCTTAGGGATGTGTTGGAGACACATTGGAGAAACTTTCCTTATGATTTCATAGAGATTGGATGGATTGATTTGAAGTTTGATTTGTTCTTACCTTGCTGCTAGAATTGTGTTTTCTAGTTACTGGATGCCTATTGTAGGCCATGTAACTAATTTTGCATAATGAATGAGAGGATGCACATTTCAAAAATTGAATTAGGCCTAGAGCACTTCCATTTTTCAAAGGTGAAATTCCTAATTCTTTATAAGTTGGGAGATATGGCAATTCTCCTGGAGTATTGATTTCTTTCAATTTGCATGATAGGTTTTTGTACATGACTTTCAAGATGGATGCGAAGATATCCTTAATGAATCAGCCTTTGTGCATTTTAGGGGTTGTAGAGGGCCTAAATTAATACCTTTAGTTCAAAGAAAAAGTTCTAATTAAATTAGGGCTAGGAGATATCACAATTTTTTTGAGTTTGTATATCACACAAACTAAAGTCCTGTACCAGCTACATAGAGTATCCCATGTGTATGTGTACCCTAGATATATTGAAAGATTCATTTGGTAGAGTAAATAGAAACACTATTTCTCTCTCATCAACTAAGTTTGAGTATCAAGGAGTTGTGACTGTAGCAACATAAGCTATTTGGTTGTAGTAGATTTTGAAGGATTTTGGTTTTGATCTACCCAAACCCACAGTCATCCATTGTGATAACCAGAGTGCTATTGAGATCTCTAAAGATCTAGTGCAACATCAGCACACCAAACATATTAATATTCATATCCATTACATCATAGAGCTGATTCATTAGGAAGTCATTACATTGTACTATTGTCCTATAGAGTAGTAGGTAGCTGATATCTTCACCAAGCCCTTCACGGAGGTCAAGTATCTACATTTGCAACATCTCTTGGGGGTGAGGGATTTTTCACCAAGGGGGTCACATGACTCTTCTCTTCTATATTGTACATATCTATCTTTTTGGGGGAGGTTTTTTCCCATGAGGTTTTCCCTCTTTCTCTATTTGCGGAGAGATTTCATTGCATTTCAGCATTACATTTTTACTTGGGTACCTAACATCGCCTCGTAGTTGGGACCCATTATGCATTTCATCATAGCTTTTGTGAGCTTAAGTGCATTCCCCCAAGTTGTACTTAAGGGGGGGTGTTAGTGTAAATAATTATTATTTACACTTTACTTAAGTTTACTTAGGATAAATGAATTATTTTATTATTTATTAGGTTAGACACCTAGGAGTTTGCATACTCATATGAGTTGTCATGTTGACAACATAGGAGTAAGCAACTCTTATTTAGCACATTGTGTCTACAACACTAGAGTTTGCATAATTAATTAAGTTGTAATGTTGAAAACATAATTATTTGCACTCTTAATTAAGCACATGGTATCTACAACATAATTTTACATGACATGCCTATGTAGGCTTATCATAATGCTAACTCCTAGACATTCTAGAAGCATTCTAGAGGCCTTTATAAATAGGCACTCCTAGTGTATCTTTACATCAATCAATACATCAATTGAATATCATATTGTTATTTTGATCATACTCTGTTGGTCTATTTTGTGCTATTTGTTTAGCTTCTTGGTCTTGGGTGATTTTTTCCTAAGGAAAATTCTTACAAGATGCTTAGCTTTATCTCGAACCCCATTAGCTATAGATTCTTTCTCACAACCCTTGTGCCAAAAAAAGTAAGAAAGTGAAAGAGGTTGTATCAAACTCATCCTTTGATCATGCAACTAAGAAAAGACTTTTTCTTAATAAAGAGATAACTTTCGTATCTATGGGGTCCCAAAGATTCATAAACATGGCATTCCTTTGAGACCCATTGTTGACACCATCAGCTCACCCACTTATTCACTAGCATCTCACCTTGTCAATTTAATCTTACCATTGATAGGAAAATAAAACTTCTTCATCAAAGATTATAACCACTTTATGCAACTCATCAAGGATTCTATGTTAGAGAGTGATGACATCCTAGTTAGCTTTGATGTAGTGTGGCTCTTCACCAAGGTCCCCATTCCAAATTCTATTAAGATTATCAAACACAAAGTTAATGTTGAGATTGTTGATCTAGTGGAATTGTGCCTTAATTTCACTTTATTTTCCTTTACGAATGTCATATATGAATAGGTTGATGGTGTGGCTATGGGGTCACTTCTTTCTTCGGTCATTTCTAACCTATACATGGAGCATTTTGAAGAATTGGTCCTGCATTCTTTACCCCTAAAGCCAAGATGGTGGAAGTGATATATTGATGACACCAATGTTTTTTGGCCTCATGGGCTAGAAAAACTCGAAGAATTTCATAACCCCATGCATATCCTCTACCAAAGAGCTTGAATCAGATAACCAACTCCCATCCATTGACGTTCTTCTCATTAGGAAACCCAATGGCTCTATTGGTCATCAAGTGTTTCATAAGGCTACCTATTGTGGTTTCACAATGCATGCCCCATTTCTCTTAGAAATGGGGACCCCTAGTAAATGTTTTGTCTCCCAGACCCCTCTAATGGGGCCTAGGTCATTTTGGGACTCCCCTTGGAGTCTGGATCCATACTTTGTCTCTAAATGTGAATAATCTAGTGTCAAAACTATAAAAATATCAGTAATTAATGGTCATTTGTGCTAAAAGGTGCACTATTTCACCTAGCACACATGCACAACCATTCAGGGTTTGCAAGTGTGCTAAATGCACTAAGTGCACACTTTTCTCCTTTGGAGATGTGCACCTATGCACATACATAGGTACACACCTCCAAAGGGTGTGCATCAAGCCCAAGCCTATATAAGCTTGGGACCCCCCCCCCACCTTTCTTAATTATTCTTGATGCTACTTCCAAAACTACACCTCTGCACATCCATCAATGCACCTTAAACCTACAAAACAACAAACACAAGACACCAAAGGTGGGCATATGCACACCTGTCCAAAAACCTTTGTCCACACAAAGAACTTAAAACTCAAAAAACCTAAGGAACCTATGTTGAAAGGTATACATGTGCACACCTATTCAAGGTGTGCATATGCACACCTTTTTGCATTAAAAACAAGCATATTACCTAAGAGAATGGTGCACAGATGTGCACCTTGTCAAGGTGTTCATCTGCACACCATTTTTACCTTTCATAAGCAAACTTAAGGCAATAATGAGGGTCCACACCTCACTAAGGTGCATGTGTGCACCCTTTCACAAAGCTTTGAAGGCTAAGGTCACCCCTCTCACACTTGCCAATGGATGTGCATAATAGCACACATGCACATGTGTGCATCCCATTAGGGTGCACACCTGCATAGGTGTGCAACTATGCATAATATGACCAAATAAGTTTCATAAAGTACAAGGTGAATTTTTTTTCATATCAAGGCTTAAAAGGGGGATTGAAGCTGGTTTTTCATTTATTTTGTGCCTTAGGCTAGGTTTTTTGACAATTAGCATTTGTGTTTAGGTTTAATTACCACTCTCCTGACTAATGTTTTCTTCTTATATGCAGATAAAATTGCATCCTCATCATCCTTGCTCATAGAAAAGATGACTCCCAAACCAGTAGTATTCAAATACCAAGGTGTGTCAAAGAAATCCTGCTTCCAAGATGGACATGTAGAAATTAGAGACATTGAACTTGGATATATTGACTAGAATGCATTGCTCACCATATGCAACAAGCCTAAAGAATAATCCACAAAGGTATTAGTTATGATTAGGTCCAAACTAGATAATGAAACATCACATCCAACTTGTACAATCCTTTGAGTTGATAATGACCATGGTAGAACATGATGTGCCTGAAGAAAAGGTTGTCAAGTTTGTTGCAAGGGAGATAATTCTAGACCTCAAACCAAAGAATATTGAGAAGATGTTTCATCTCCCAAGGGTTGATCAATATGTAAAGATGACCTGTGACTAGGTAGAAAGATGGTATAGGGAGAACAAAAATCAAGCCAAAGAAATAATTCAATCTTCCTTCCTAATGGACAGAACACTTGTAGGTCGTAGAATGGGGAAGGTGGATATGATACAAGGGTACATGAGGGATGATATTGGCTATTCAATTATACTTTTGAGTAGAACCATGGGACTCCCTACAGTGGGACACCTTAACATTTGGATGGTCCACTTCATAGAGACCATCAGGATAGATAAAATGCCAATGGATTGGGATACTATCCTTAGTGAGAATTTACATGAGTAGCTTGAGGGAGTCAAGACCAACCCCAAGTTCTATATGACATCATATTTGGTGTACTTATTGGCAACAAGGATAATTGACTATTGGGGACTTTATAAAAGGGGAAGCATGCAAGATGCAAATGCTTGGCCCTATGTGGTGTATCCTTAGCTGGTGAAAAAGAAGCTCTTGGATCAAAGCAGAAAATATAGGAGAGTAAATGATGGTTTCATTTTTGCAATCATCTAATTTATAGAGGGGATTATGCTAAAAGAATGTCAGTAGAGACATCAACAAGGATTATAGAAATTGGTGCCTACTACATTCAATTCAAAACATTCACGTACCTAAGGGTAGCAAGAACAATGGTGAACCCTAAAAAGTTCTTGAGGTATCCTTCTAACAGGCTCATTTTGTTGGAGATTTCTAGGAAACTCACATATGCATATGAAAAAATGAGGAAACAACACAAGACATGAGTGTAGTTGATCACCACAGGTGCCTTCGAGGTCAAGTAGAAGTAGGATATAATGACCTTTGATTTAGAATGGGATCAATATCCTTTGGAAGAGTACAACTCCCCTCGTCCATATTTTGATAATATTGGAAGGGTGCAATATTTGGTAGGAAAGTCATTTTTACACGAAAATGCACTAGAGGATACTGGATGAACACCATAGATGACTATGATATCCTAATTAGAGACTATTGTAAGATGAATCTATATTTAGCAAAAAAAGTGCTTAAGATGAAAATTCCCCTCAAGTCTTTCAAGAAAGATATAGAAGATGTCTTAGATCCACTATATAATAGGGATGAGATATGTGACAAGCCTATAGTGAATGCAAAAATTGACAAAGATGAGAATGCAAATATCAATAACAGAGCCTAGCATAGTGTCCAGTTAACAAGGGAATGGATCAAGAAATCATTCAAAATTGATCTAGTTCCACAAGTGTTTCCTCTACAAGCCTAACTAAGGGTAAAGTTGCAAAAGTCACAATAATGACTCTCCCTGCTCAATCCCTAGTGAGGCTAGAAATAGTGCATCAACATGAGAGGGAGGTTGAGTACTTTAGGGAAGACTAATAGGAAAAGAGTGGAAAATGGTAGTGAACAAATAGATTAGGTGCAACCATCTCAACAATCATAGTAGGATCCTAAATAGGAAGAGTCACAAGATAAACAAGTAGCCCAAGTCTAGGAAACTGAGAAAGTGCCTCTTCCAGGAGAGGAACAAGAGCTAGAAGAAGAACAAAGGGTGCCACCAGAAGGGCAAGAAGAGGAAGAAGCCTCCCCCTTAGGTCCTAAGAAGGTCAAGGTTTAGTTCACTATGAGGGAGCCATGGAGAAGAAGAAAATTAAAGAAAAAGAATACTCCTCCCCCACAGGTACCTAAAACCATTCTTGTGATTGAAGAAGAAGAAGAGGAGGAACACCTTGATAATGTTCCCTTGAGTCAAAGGAATCAATCATCTAGGGCCTTGGAAGAGGAAAGGAGAAGGAGTTCCACTCTAACACTGCCATCCATTCCAACAAAACTCATTCAGATTATAACTTTTAAGGATGAGTAGCAACAGTGGATCACAGATGTGAAGGATCAAGAGATTAACGTTTTTAACCTGCCCAATTTTGATTTCATGTCTGTTAGCATTGAGATGGTGGGGGAGAAGATAAGGAATACTCCTAAGAGTTAACCCCTAGGTGAGGACTGGAATCAAATACCACCTCTACCTCAAGGACCTTTCAGCCTAACCCCACCACCATCTTAGGATTTTTCATTTTTGGACAAAGGCTTAGTCACCCCACTTCCTTCTACCATAAGAATAGAAGAGTGCATAGTAGAGGAGGAAGAGCTCAAACAAATTCTAGTTGATGAAATATCAAAGGAGGGTCAAATACTAGAAGAACCATAGGAAACTCCTCATGATACAAAGGCTAAGACCTTGAAAATAGAAGACATGGAGACTCCAAGTATAGATCTTTCTCAAAAGGAGAAGATGCCAGAAATGAGTGATAAGGGGAAGCATCTTATAGTAAAAACCCCCTCTTCAACCAAATAGATGTCTCCAATGGGAACTACACTAGACTAGCTAAAGAGGGAAGTTATGGTTTGACAAAAGAGGCAGTTAAATGTAACTATAGATGAGGGAATGGAAGAGTTAGTCAAAGCTATCAAGAAGCATGAGCCAACTACAAGTGATGTATGACCATTAGCCTTCATAATGAAGAACCAAGACCTAGACTTACTTGCACATATTTTCATCCCTCCTCTATGTGTTGACATCAAAGATCTAACTCCTAATGATTACCAAATTAAGGAGGTCTTGCTAGGGAATCCCATAGTAGATACAACCAAAGTTTGATCACAATGGGCATAAAAGAAGTGTTCAAGCATTTGGACAAGAATGAGTTAGAATTGGCAATGTAGAGAAAATATATTGAGATTATGAGAGATTATTTGCACAAAATGGTGGGCCCTATAGACCCAGATCATCTAGAGATTATTCTTGTTGTGGAATTAGAGAGGAAAGAAAAGGGGACAACTCAAATGGATGGTGTGAAAATTTTGAATAGAAGGGTGTGTAAATAATACAAGGTAATTTGAATATGTTTCATTATGTTCAATAAAGCTTGAATAAACTAGTGTCCATAGTGAACCAGGATTTCGGGTTAATGGATGAGGTACATACCTAGGCTAAAGATCTATAGATTTTGAAAACAATAAAGGGTCAAAGATATTGTACGCTCATGGAGGTGTATATAGTTGAAGAGCTTGATAAACTTGAAGATTGGATTAAGAAGATAGCTACAAGAGATAAGGTCATGGAAGGACTTCATAAAGACATTCAGAAGTTGAAGAACAAGAATCAAGAGCAGATTTTGGAAGCATAGAAGTATTATGATGCTGCTACCCTTTAGATTTTTTAAGATGAGTAGAAAATAAAGCTCAAATTAGTGCAATCAGATGTCCAAAAATTTTGAAGAACCTTAAAGGATGCTTTATCTAATGAAGATATTAGGCAAGTATTTAAGACTGAAGAGGTATTGTTGGAGTTGGAAACTAATCTTGAGTATTTTGTGGAGACTTGTATGGAGGTTAGTAACTACCAATAGATAGTTAAGGATAAGTATAAAGCATTAAATTTTTTGGAAGCTTCCCAAGTAGTAGAGATTATAGAGAAATTCAAGAACAAACATCTAGGCATCACTCTGGTATAAAGGGTACAAAACCCAAAAGCTAGAAATTCAGTTTTGACACTTGGGAAAATTTTGGTTTTTTTGAACCTATCATCAAGGTGCACAAGTTTGTACGTGTGATATTCATAGAGGTGCACTAGAAATTTTGAAGAAGTAATAGTGTGCTGACAATTAACTACCAATTGCTAATTTAGAGCTTTCCATGCACCAAAAATGCATTATGATGGTAGTTCAACTCCTAGAAATGCCTAAAGAATGTCAAGCTTCCATTTTTTACAGCCTCCAATGACTCTTAGATCCTCTTGTAGCTTCTTTTTTCTTATCTACTTCTTTCTTTTTTTATGACATTTCAAGGCTCATACACCCATTAATTGATATAAACAAGTGTGGAGACCTTCTTAGCACCTTTTAGAGAGTCAGTTTATGTATAATTAAATTTGTGTTATTAATTATAAGCATATATTTTCATGAAGAGGTCTCTCACTCTCAGCATAAATTGAGGAGATGATTTCTTATAAATTCAAGAATGTAATATGTATTCCAGGTCATTATTTTGACGCAATAATGTATGCTATTGGTGCTCTCATTCTAAGTGTAGTTATTCTTGTTAGATTGTGTTATTTTTGTGAATGCATGTTCATGAATAATAATGGAGCCAATGGTTTTTTTGTTGTGATTTGATTGTGTGATCTTTTATTCTTGGTGTTTTCCACATGTTGATGAATTTCACTGGTGTACCAAGTTGGAGAAGAGATCACCCTGTTGTTCCTACATAGCTTCTTGTCTCACATGAGCACACTTTTTGTGGCCTTGAGATTCGATGAGAAGTGAAATATATTTTGGTTTTTACAAAGTTCCCACCAATGATTGCATGAGTGGATTTGAGGAAGGGCTGCTCCTATATTCATTGGTTTCCTACCTGATCTTTTCGATGATTTAATTCACAGACATGTTGTTACTGTAGTTTATGTATGTTAGGAATTTCTCTTTCAATTTATTTTCTTTCATCTGTCACTACATTATCTTTTTTATTTTATTTTCTAACACTTGGTTAAATTAGGAATTCATATAGTTGCATTGATAAACTTGCATTCATTATAAAATAGATAATACCGAAAATATATCTCTTTTGTGGTTATTTTCATTATAGTAGATCAAACATCTTATCTGAATTGATTCAAACCAACAAAGGCATCCCTGTGAATAAATACATTTTTCATGAACTAAGTGGATTCTAGTAGGTTGCAAGATTTCCTAAAACCTTGGAGTTGATCCCAGATTAGCTTTTCAAGAGAGGATTTTAAAAGGATTCCTACCATTAAGCATCATGCAAAATGACAACTCAACACTACCCACACCAACTTGTATCTCCACCATCAAGCCAACCAAAAAGTCAGTGTTCTTAAAAATCTAGCCGGGGCCATAGGATTTGTGATGATGATAATTTAAATCAAGAGCTTACTCATTTGTGTCAAATCTTCATGCTAAAGGGTTCATCATAGGAAAATTTCTAAGGCTCTCAACCAAGTTAATTCCTTCCACCTTTCCTTGCTTTCATGCCCCCTTCCCTACCCCTCACCCTGTGTTTTCCTTCTTGCTTTTTGTAGATGGAATCTCTCAAAAACTTGTGAAATTCCTTACCAAAAATGGGTCTTTGTGTTTCCTTTATACCCCTAGTGAAGACAAAAATTATGTCCCCCTATCAAAGACCCCAAAGGAGCCTTCTTAGATTCTTGAGTCTACAAGGTTATTTTCTCTTGTGGAACCCCCTATATAGGAGAAACAAGTCTCTTTTTTAGCACTAGGATTAGAGCATAGTGCTAGCATTAGACATGATAGGGTCCACAATTATGCCTTGGTGAAATACTCTTTCTCAACCAAGCATCACATTTATCTTGAGAAGAATGAGATTGTATCAAACAAGGACAACTATTTCAAGAGGAAGCTCAAAGAGGTAATATAAATCTATTACCACCCCACCAACCTAAATTGGGATGATGGATGGACCTTAAGGTCATCATGGGAGCATCTTTTAGATGTAGTGGATAATCATTGTCCTTGACCCCACCACCTCCTTTACGTTCCCTCCTCCTTCCTTGTCTTGTCCTTCCTTTCCTTCCAATGGGATCTTGTGGAATGCATCTTCATGCTAAATGGGTACACTCGTAGGAAAATTTCTAAGGCTCTCAACCAAGCTAATTCCTTCCACCTTTCCTTAGTGTCATAACCCTTGTCCTCCCCTTACGTTGTGTTTTCCTCCTTGCCTTTTGTAGATGGCATCTCCCAAAAACTTACAAAAATCTTTACCAAAAAAGGGTCATTGTGTTTCCTTTAAAACCTTGGTGAAGATAAAAATCATGTCCCCCCCTCAAAGACCCCAAGGACACCTTCTTAGACTCTGGAGTCTACAAGGTTATTTTTTATTGTGGAACCCCCTATATAGGCAAAACAAGTTTCTCTTTTAGCACTAGGATTAAAGAGCATAGTGCTAACATTAGACATGATAGGGTCCATGATTTTGCCTTCGTGGAACACTCTTTCTCAACCAAACATCACATTTATCTTGAGAAGAATGAGATTGTATCAAAGGAGGACAACTATTTCAAGAGGAAACTCAAAGAGGTAATAGAAATCTATTACCACTCTACCAACCTAAACTAAGATGATGGATGGACCTTAAAGTTGTCATGAAATCCTCTTTTAGCTATAGTGGATAATCATCATCCTTTACCCCACCACCTCCTTTACATTCCCCCATCCTTCCTTGTCTTGTCCTTCCTTTCCTTCTAATGGTATCTTGTGGATCGCACTCCTCTAATAGGTGGAATCTTCTTCCTTGTTCATTTTTTGTCCCTTGTCCTCAGTTATTTCTAGTTTGTGTTGTCTCCATTGTGTTGGCTCCCTTGGGCACTCTTTTCTAGTGCTTTTCATCCCAGTTCTCACTTTTCTATTTTCATTTCTCTTACATGTTCATTTCATTCTTGCATTAGATTTTTTTTTGAGTGTTTTTTCGTAGACACATTTACTCACTTGCCCAAGTTCCTTCATGTACATTCTTGCACATACTTGGGTACATATATAGTTAGATTTGGCCTTTTATTATTTTTCTCAATCAAGTTCCTTTCTTTACTTAGGGTTCCTCTTTTATCATGAGTTTGTTTTATAACCTATATATTCATATATATTAGATATACTATATATATATATATATATATATATATATATATATATATATATATATATGTATGTATGTATGTATGTATGTATGTATGTATGTATGTATGTATGTATGTATGTATATGTACATATGTACATATATATATATATATATATATATACATGTACATATGTATATGTACATATGTACATATATATATATATATATATATATACATGTACATATGTATATATGTATGTATATATATAGATATATGTATATGTACATATATGTGTATATACATATCTGTACATATACATATGTATATATGTATATATACATATGTATACATGTATATATACATATTATATATATGTATACATATGTATATATATACATATATATACATATATATACATATACATATATATACATATGTATATTATATACATGTATATATATGTATATATACATGTATATATATATATATATATCTATATATATATACACACACACACATATATATATATAATTAGATTATTATATATAATATAATTTTTATATATAGATATATTAGATATATTATTATCATATAGATATATTTATCATATATAATATATATACATATGTGTGTGTGTGTGTGTGAATATCAGTGTATATACATATATATACATGTATACACACACATACATATATACATATATCTGTGTGTATGTACATATGTATATATTTGTGTCTGTATGTACATATGTATATATACATGGGTACATATATATGTACATAAGTACATATCTATGTATATATGTATATGTGTGTGTGTGTGTATTAGATAGCTATAGATATTTTAGATATATATAGATATACATGTTTGTGTAGTTATGGATACATATATCATCATATAAATATTATATTATATTATAGTCATATAGTTTTTATATACATATATTCTTGTATACATGTTGATGTAGGAGCATCCAGATGTATAAGGGCAATCATGTGTCACCCAAAAAAATGTACTTAGACTTAGTTTTTGTTCCATGTGTTTTCATTTTTGGACACCCATTTGGGTCAAATAAAGGTACCAACTCTCACAGTTCCACTATCAGTGAGCTAGAAAATCCTGAAAAAATAGGAGCATGTAATTGGGCCATCATTTTGGTAAACTAGAAGGTGTGAATTGGCTAGATGAATGTAATTGTGATTTAGAGCATTCCAAAAAAAGAATCAGGTCAAAAGACCCCACAGTTTGAAAGTTATTGTAATTTTTTTGGGTTTTGGAGACCTCCTAAGAATGCTTCAAAGTCAGGTTAGGGAAATTAAATGACCTCAAAAAGGGCTGAAAATGGGGGACAAGCAAGGCTAGTCCATAGGGCTATAGAGAACTTCAAGAGCTTTTTGAAAATGTAAACAGTTCGTCAATCAGAGCTACAGTTCAAAAGTTATGGCTCCCGAAATTTTGGTTACCGTTTTTGGATTCTTTAAGATTTGCGCCGACTTCTAACACAGTTTTGGAACCTTCTATTTGGTCAGTGGATGCCTACTAGCACTTTCTAGAATGTATTCCTAGTCCTTAACCCTCCAGGGTCTATTTAAGGAGATTTTTGGCATTGTAAAAGGCAATTCGGAGTGGAGTTTGAGAGGAGGTACTGAAAGGAGAAATTATCTCCACATTTATGCTATTGTAAGCCCTTAGGGCATGTTTTGAAATTTATTGTCTCTGTACTAAATGTACTAGCTTATTTTTTAGTTAATACAATTTCCCTTTTCTATTGTGTCCATTCTGTTCTTGGGTTGTGTCCCCATCAAGTGGTATCAGAGCCTAGTTTTCCTGAGTGTGTAGACAGAGCACCGACTGTGCGGCAGTTTGCACCAGGACTGTGTGGTTGTGGGTTTGAGTTAAGAAGATGCCTCCATGAAGAGAGTGTGGTGGAAGGGCCAGAGCTATTAATCTAGAGGAGGTTAGAGCCCTCCAAAGGTAGGTACAAGCATTGCAGGAGGAGCTCCATAGAGGAACAACTGTGGCCGCAAGTGATGAAAGTGAAGATGACAACGAAGAAGATGAAATTGGACCAGAAAGGGAATTTGACGGGGAAGTTCTGAATCATGCAGAGTGAAATGTCCCTTTTTTGATTTTTGTATGATATTTCCAATCTTTAATCAGATCTTTAAGATCAAACAACTAATATCACAAAGATCCTCCAAATTTCTCAAGAAACCCCAAATCGGGTATGCCAGAAATGGTGCCAAAAGCTTCACAGCTTCACCTATTATTAATAAATCTGAAAATTGCCATTTTTATAGATTTTTCAGCAGTGTAACAGCCTACAAAATGAAATTTCTAGATCTATATAGCCTTTACACAACAACTCACAAATGTAGGACAAAAACTATGCTCATCGAGCTCCCGAAATTAACACAAAAATGCTCGGAAACACCACAAAAACACTAATAAACTATCTCAAAAGTTTAATCACATCCCAATACATATATTTAGCTCTATTTTAACAGCTTAAAGTCTGAAATACAGCAGCAACCAAAACTGATATGAAATGCTCAACTGAAAACACCAAACTCATGCAAAAAACACACCCAAAAACCCACAAATCTACATTGTTCAGCACAAAGGCAAACTCTGTATGAGCATGCACATGGAATGGTTTCAAAATCCTATCCTTAGCCTTCTTGTAAACCTGCAAACTCCTATTCTTGGGTCTCCCTGGAAACTTGCAAACTCCCGTTCTTGGGTCTCCTTCTCCACAGGTTTGGCAGCCTCTGAAGAATAACAAAGAATGAGCAAAAATCAAGTTCTCCTCCCTGCCCAAAATGCTTCCAAACCCCTTAAAAGAGGCCATAACTGTAACTCATGTCCAAGAGAGGTTAATGAAACATATTTTAATAATAATTTCATTTATTAGTCCAACGGTTTCCAAAGATTAACTCCCCCTTTTTCCGAAACTTCACTTTCTTGGGCCTGCCTGTCTTAGCAAAGATTATTATTTTTTTTTTATTTGAAAAGGGGACATGACAAGTCCTCCCCTCCCCAAAAATTGCTTGTCCTCAAGCAATGGCTGAACAATAAACCAATCAATCCACCTGGATCCCAAATGTAGTCATGAACTATACTACTACCAATTAACACAGGCTCCTGCAATATCCTCTGCAATATGACCAAGAGGAATCCATAATCAAACTGACAATTATAGCTCAATCAAACTCCAAAATCACCACCACCATAGTCAAAAACCCATGAGACACAAACTCTTAGAACATCAGAACCCAAGTAAAGTGGACAAATCAAACTGCCAACACAATAAATACCATCAACGCATCCCACTAGCCTATACGAAATGTACAATCCAACTCTGCAACAATGGTGAATGCTCTCATATGAAACTATACCAAGTATGGAGAATCCACACACTGTAACACTCCTGCAATCAACACAACTCTGTAGATCATCAGCCACTGTCTCATAACCATAACTCCCATGCACCCTTGATGGTGATAATCCATCACAAAATAAACAACAAGAAATAGAACCCAAACCAAATTTTCTTGCCATCAACTCCTCAACACAAGGATCAATTGCTAACTAATGTACATACCCTACAATATAATGTTGATTAAAAAAACCAACCTCAGTCAACAACTCACCATGAACAAGTGATATAACCCACTGTGACTGATCACTAGCTAAGTCAGGAGATGTCATAGCCAAAGGAGTAGAATCAATAACAACACTTGCTGAAGCATCACTCCAAAACTCCTGCTCTAAGTCATGTATTATCAAGCTATCAACTACAGGACCTATCACCATGTCATGCCCATCACAACTCTCATCCTTAGGCATCAAACTATTCCATAACTGACAATAAGCACTAGGAACCAAAGTACATCTCTGTATCATAATCTCATCAACATGGTCATCAAAAGTAAATTGATGAGCGTACCTCATAGTGTAATGCCGATAGAATGCGCCAATCTCAGTCAGTGGCTCAGACTATAATCTAGATGAAACTAACTACAATTGATCATTAACCATGTTGGAACTGACTACTACCTCCAAAGATATCACCAAGGGAGTAGTATTACTAGCAAGAACCATGCCAACTGTCAACTCACCAACATCACACACGATCTTTGATGCATCTCTAGTCTATGTGCCATCAGTACCAAAGGCCACCACCATGTCAGGCATACAACAATCTACTATAACACCCAACTCAACTAAACCTGACTCTAGTGGGAATGAACCTGATATGCCAATGTTAGTATCAAGGATGGATGCATCCCCATCTCCACTGTCTCTGACAATCTCAGCCATGGACATCCTCGGATCACCAAACACCATAGCTTGTGACTGTATAGAATCAGGTAAAGACTGTAGTTGCTCTAACTCCATGGTCACCTTAGCCAAATGAAGTTGTGACTCCTTGAAAGCCAACTGTGTACTCTCAAGAATCTCAGAAGTCACCTCAAGCTGCTTAGTAAGCTCACTCACCTCATCTTCCTTGGCCAACAATGCATCATATGTTGTACTACCCCACTCCATAAGATAATCTCTGTCGGCTAGCAACTGCATATAATTTTATCTCAAAATCTGAATAGCCTCCCATAAAGAGTGGATCTCTGTCAAGGAAAGATAACTGTCTTCCTGCTCATCACTAGTAGGAGAACCCCATCCATAAACTGCTAACAACTGACGAACAGCATCGAAATGCTGGCAAGTGATAGCAATGTCTTGTTCACTAACTCTCAACTAATTAGACACATGATGGCGCTGGCTTGACTGTCTCCTACAAACCTCCTTTGATGCATTGTCTAAAAGAGTATCCTTAAAGTTACTAGTCTCTAGAGTATTACCATCCATATCGTGTGAATCAAATCTAAAGCTCATATCAACATACGGAGTATCAAAAACATTAGCATTTCTGTCCAACTCCTCTATACCCAAGGAAACTAAGTCTTCAAAATTACCCACTGCATCCTCTTGGATGTCATCAATGCCAATATGATCCTGGGACTCATCTATACACACTGCCAAATATGAAATATCATCAACACATTCTAGCAAGTATGGTCGACTAGATATATGAACAAAGCCCAACATCGGTGTATAAAAACTAATACCAACATCAGACAAGATATTGGCACAAGAAAAAAAAACATCGTGTAATCTGCTAATCAACTCCATGATAGCACCCAAACAAACACTACTACCAAAAAGTGTTAAAGATCTCCACTCAACTGAATCCCAAACACCAATATAACAATCTCGAGTCCATATCCATAAACTAGAATCAACTGGTAACTCAAGAAAACTCCTCACCTAAGTAATATGACCAATACCAACTAACTCCACATACTTGTCATGATGAGATAATGAATTCACAATACTATCTTTGTTCACCTTCAGCTGGCTGGACAAATCATGTGAAGTACTACCAGCCTCAACCTCATGTGATGAAGCATCTAACTGTGCCTGGTACTCTTTCTCAACAAAGTCATGAATGCTCAATGTCTACTCATCTCTACCAGGTATCTCACCATCTTGCACAACAACATCCTCATAATCATCATCTGAACCCACTACACTATAGTCACTGCCTGTTGTAACTATACCATCCTGAATACCTGTGGCATCACCCTTTGACGACCTGTAAACAATTGTCTCAATCTGAGTATCAAGTTGACCGTTACTATCAATCTGTGTAATATCCTTTCCCACCACCTCCTGTGGCAGAGTAAAATCTGAGACCTCTACCTGGCTATCAGCTAGTTTCTCAAACTCCGCGTGCAACTTCTTGGGAATTGTGTCATCTGTCCTGTGAGAAAATATGCCAAATAGAAATCCAGTCAACTTATCCACCTTAGCTAGGTCAGATAACATGTCATTCATTATACGGTGGTGCTCAACCAACTATTTAGACATGTCATGGCTTATTTTTATAAGTTTATCTTGAATGTCTAAATAACCATCCTTTCTACTGTTTTGACTCTGGTTATCAATTGTCCAAGATCGTTTCCTCTGAGACTCTGTACTATACCTGTACATTCTAGATAAAGTAGAGTGTAACCCCAATAGGATATAACTTCTTCAAACACAAAGAACTAACATGCAAATGATTAGAAGTAGCATGCAACCATAGATTTGGACATGCAACTGATTAGAAGCAACATGCAACCACCAAATTATGACATGCAAGATCTGGGTAGTTGTCAAAATTGACATGCAAGATCTGGGTAGTTGTCAAAACTGACATGCAAGATCTGGGTAGTTGTCAAAACTAACATGCAAACTTCTACAACCACCAAATTCACCAAGAACTAACATGAAAATGATTAGAAGTAGAATGCAACCATAGATTTTGACATGCAACTGATTAGAAGCAACATGCAACCACCAAATTATGACATGCAAGATCTGGGTAGTTGACAAAACTGACATGCAAGATCTGGGTAGTTGTCGAAACTGAAATGCAAACTTCTACAACCACCAAATTCACCAAGAACTAACATGAAAATGATTAGAAGTAGCATGCAACCATAAATTTTTACATGTAGCTGATTAGAAGCAACATGCAACCATAAATTATGTCATGCAAGATTTGGGTAGTTCTCAAAACTTAAATGCAAGATCTGGGTAGTTGTCAAAACTGACCTGCAAACTTCTACAAACCCTCAGGCTGGCAAGATCATGGCTCTGATACCACTAAAATTCCCCTTTTCTTATTTTTGTATGATATTTCCAATCTTTAATCATATCTTTAAGATCAAACAACTAATATCACAAAGATCCTCCAAATTTCTCAAGAAACCCCAAATCGGGTATGCCAGAAATGGTGCCAAAAGCTTCACAGCTTCACCTATTATTAATAAATCTGAAAATGGCCATTTTTACAGATTTTTCAACAGCATAACAGCCTAAAAAATTACATTTCCATATCTATATAGCCTTTACACAACAACTCACAAATGTAAGACAAAAACTATGCTCATCGGGCTCTTGAAATTAACACAAAAATGCTCGGAAACACCACAAAAACACTAATAAACTATCTCAGAAGTTTAATCATGTCCCAATACATATATTCAGCTCTATTTTAATAGCTTAAAGTCTGAAATACAGCAGCAACCAAAACTGATATGAAATGCTCAACTGAAAACACCAAACTCATGCAAAAAACACACCCAAAAACCCACAAATCTACACTGTTCAACACAAAGGCAAACTCTTTATGAGCATGCACATGGAATGGCTTCAAAATCCCATCCTTAGCCTTCTTGGAAACCTGCAAACTCCCGTTCTTGGGTCTCCCTGGAAACCTGCAAACTCCCGTTCTTAGGTCTCCTTCTCCACAGGTTTGGCAGCCTCTGAAGAATAACAAAGAATGAGCAAAAATCAAGTTCTCCTCCCTGCCCAAAATGCCTCCAAACCCCTTAAAAGAGGCCATAACCATAACTCACGTCCAAGAGAGGTTAATGAAACATATTTTAATAATAATTTCATTTATTAGTCCAACGGTTTCCAAAGATTAACCCCCCCCCCTTTTTCCAAAACTTCACTTTCTTGGGCCTGCCTGTCTTAGCAAAGATTTTTTTTTTTTTATTATTTGAAAAGGGGACATGACACAGAGGAAAGGCTTTTTAGGGCCATTACTAAGTTTGGGAAAAGACCTACAATTGAAGTGGGTGTATTTTCAGGAAGTCTGAAACCAGATGAGTTGATCGATTGGATCAATGAACTGGAAGAATACTTTGAGTATGAGGATATCATGGACCCAGATAGGGTTAAGTTTGCAAAGGCCAAACTAAAAGGCCATGCCAAAATCTGGTGGCAAGAGGTCCAATTGGAAAGAAACAGAAGAGGAAAGGAAAAGATCAAAAGATGGGATCGCATGGTGGACAACTTGAAAACGCAGTTCATTCCTGTGGACTACAAGCTTGATTTGTTTAAGAAGATGCATGGGTTAAAGCAAGCAGGAAGATCAGTCCAAGAATATACAAAGGAATTTTACTGACTCTTGATTAGAGTAAGGCATGTAGAAGCAAATAAGGAGAAGGTTGCTCGTTATATCAGTGAGTTGCGACCTAGCATCCAAGAGGAATTAAGTCTGGTAAGAATGACCAGTGTTGAAGAGGCATACTAGTTTGCCCTACGAGTTGAAGAGAAGCTTAATAAAAGGTTTGAAGGAAGACAAAGAGGGCACAGTCAACGAGGAAGGGGAAGCAGTAGATCATCTGGAGGGCGCAATGAAACCCAAAATAAAAATGAAGATGTGGGTACTAGCAGGAACTAGAGGAATGATGGTTTCAATCGCTCCCATGATCAAGACTTTGGAAATCAGAGAGGAAGAGGTAGAGGACATGGACAAGGAAGAGGTGGCTTCCATGGTACCTATTTCCATTGCAATGAAGAAGGTCATTGTGCCTTTGAATTCCCTCAACGACAAGGAAGGACGGATAGGAGAGCTAAGGGCCAAGCTAGGGTTGTTCATGTGGATGAAAATGCACAATCATCCCATTCAGAGGATGCAAAAAGAGGAGAGACCTTGGTAAATGAAAGAGTCCTACTAAGTGGTGAGATTGAACCAGGACAACGGAGGAGTTTGTTCCGTACCAGATGCAAGTGTGAGGATAAATGTTGTGACATGATCATTGATGGTGGTAGCACTGATAACTTGGTATCAGAAGAGATGGTCTCTAAGCTAAAGCTCAAGAGGGAGAAACATCCCCAGCCCTATCAGATTGCTTGGGTAAAAGATGATCATAAGGTCCTGGTAAGTGAACAATGTTTAGTGAAATTCAAAATTGGGAGTTACCATGATGAAGTTCTCTGTGATGTTATGCTGATGGATGTTTTCCATCTATTTTTGGGTAGACCATGGCAGTTTGATAGACATGCAGTACATGATGGGCATGCAAACATATACTCTCTGACAAAGGATGGAGTTCGCCACAAATTGAAGCCCATGAAAAAGGAAGTTGAAAAGGTATGTAACAGTGCTAGGATTTGTCTTGTTGAGGAAAGGAAGTTTTTAGATGGCATGAAACATCAGCATATGTGCTATGCTTTGATTCCTAAGAAAGATAAAGAAGGTAGTAGTGAAATACCACTTGAAGTTTTAGATTTACTAGGGGAATTTGGAGATATTATCTTTGATAATGTTCTAGATGGATTGCCACTAGTAAGGAAAATCAGTCATTAGATAGATCTGATTCCAGGAGCTAGTTTTCCTAGCAAGGCTGCTCACAGGATGACTCCTACTAAAACAGAGGAGCTAAATAGACAGGTTCAGGAGCTGTTGAGGAAGGGCTTGATTCGAGAGAGCTTGAGTCCATGTGCAGTACCTACAGTACTCACACCAAAGAAGGATGGAGAGTGGAGGATGTGTACAGATTCTCAAGCTATAAATAGGATAACCATCAAGTATCGATTTCCTTTGCCAAGGATAGATGATCTTATGGACTGCTTGAGTGGAGCTCAGTACTTCACAAAGATAGATCTCAAGAGTGGCTATCATCAGATATGGATTCGAGAAGGAGATGAGTGGAAAATAGCCTTCAAGACCAAGGAAGGTCTTTATGAATGGTTAGTCATGCCCTTTGGATTGACAAACGCCTCAAGCACCTTCATGCAACTCATGAATGAGGTACTTAAGAAGTTCTTGGGAAAATTTGTTATTGTTTATTTGGATGATATTTTAATTTTCAGCAAGACTTTGGAAGAACATTTATTGCATATTCATAGTGTCCTTGAAAGGCTAAGGGAAGAGAAATTGTTAATTAATCTGAAGAAGTGTATCTTTGCAAAAAGGGAGTTAGTCTATTTGGGGTTTGTTATATCACCCGAAGGTCTCAAAATGGATCCAGAGAAGGTAAAAGCCATCTTGGAATGGCCTACTCCAAATTCTGCTATTGAGGTAAGATCATTTCATGGTCTGGTTAGTTTTTACAGGAAGTTGATTAAGAATTTCAGTGGCATATGTGCACCCCTAACTGATACAATAAGAGGGAATAGAAAAGAGTTCAAATGGACTGCAGCAGCTGTGAGAAGTTTTGAATTGCTGAAGAAGAAGGTAACAGAACAACCTATGTTGGCACTTCCCGATTTTAGAAAGGTTTTCCAGGTAGATTGTGATGCCAGTGGCAGTGCTATTGGGGCTATATTAAGCCAAAAAGGTAAGCCTATTGCATATTTTAGTGAAAAATTGAATGATGCAAAGAAGAAGTATATCTAGTTTATGATCAAGAGTTCTATGCAATAGTTCAAGCCTTAAAGAAATGGAGGCATTATTTATTGCCAAAGGAATTTGTTTTGTATACTGATCATGAGGCATTACAATACCTAAATAGCAAAGGTAAATTAAATCAGAGGCATATGAAGTGGGTAGAGTTCTTGCAAAGTTATACATTTGTGTTGAAGCATAGAAGTGGAAAATCTAACAAGGTTGCAAATGCACTAAGTAGGAGACAGTTTTTGCTTATAGTAATGCAGGTTGAAGTAGTTGGTTTGATGAACTCAAGAATTTGTACCCCAAGGATCCTGATTTTGCTGATGCATGGAAAGCTTGTAAAGAACCTATTGTTGTAGACAGAACCAAGTGGTTAGACTATTTGATTTAGGATGGCATGTTGTTCAAGGGTAGTCAATTGTGCATTCCAAGGAGTTCCATGAGGGAAAATCTGATTAAGGAGAAACATAGTGGAGGGATGGCAAGACATTTTGGTCAAGATAAGACCACTGCCATTCTTAGAGAACATTATTTTTGGCCTCAAATTTCATAGGATGTGAAGAAGTTTGTACAGTGTTGCTAGGTTTGTCAAGTTGCCAAGGGGTTTAGTCACAATACTGGCCTATATCAGCCATTTCCTGTTCCATCAAGGCCATGGGAGGACATAAGTATGGATTTTATTCTTGGATTGCCAAGGACACAAAGGGGTAATGACTCAGTATTCGTGGTGGTTGATAGGTTCTCCAAAATGGCACATTTCATTCCATGCCACAAAACTCATGATGTTGTCCATATTGCAGACTTGTTTTTCAAAGAGGTGGTAAGACTACATGGTCTTCCAAGGAGTATAGTTTCTGATAGAGATACTAAATTTGTGGGGTATTTTTGGAGGACATTGTGGAAGAAGTTGAGAACAGACCTAAAATTCAGTTCCACGCATCACCCGTAGACTGACAGCCAAATAGAAGTGGTAAATAGAAGTCTAGGCAATTTGCTGAGATGTTTAGTTGGGGATAAGCCCAAGGGATGGGATTTGATTCTACCACAAGCAGATTTTTCTTACAATAACTCTATAAATAGGAGTACTAGAAAATCACCATTCCAAATTGTATATGGGAATAGCCCAAGGACTACACCAGAATTGAGGAAGATAGAACACAGGGAGAGGACGAGTGTTGAAGCTGAGGAATTTGCTGAACATATCAAGTGTCTACATGAGGAGCTTCAAGCACACATTACCAAGATGAATCATGAGTATAAAGCTAGGGCTAATCAAAAGAGAAGACATAAGGAATTCCAAGTAGGGGATCTAGTCATGGTGCACTTACGAAAAGAAAGATTTCCAGCCGGTACTTACAACAAGCTGAAAATGAAGAAATTTGGCCCCTGCAAAATTTTGAAGAAACATGACTCAGGAAATGCATATGAGGTGGAGCTTCCAGATGGTATTCACATTTCTCCCATTTTCAACATTGCAGATTTAATAGAGTATCATGATGATGGTGCAGATGAGGAGCTGGTGTTAGAGCCATGTCCAATTCCTGCTTCTAAGAAGGAGGAGATAGAAGACATTCTAGATCATCGTATGGTTAGGAGTACCAGAAATAGGCAGTATGAAGAGTATTTGGTCAAATGGAAAGGATGACCGATCGAGGACTCAACTTGGATTTCAGCAGCTGAGGTTTCCCATTTGGGATTTCCTCTACCATTCATAAAGTGACAGGGTCACTTTTCAATCTACCCTGGGTGTCTGATGCAGGAGCATCCAGAGGTATAAGGGCAGTCCTGTGTCACCCAAAAAAATGTACTTAGACTTAGTTTCTATTCCATGTGTTTTCATTTTTGGACACCCATTTGGGTCAAATAAATGTTCCAACTCTCACAGTTCCACTATCAGTGAGCTAGAAAATCTTGAAAAAAATAGGAGCATGTAATTGGGCCATCATTTTGGTAAACTAGAAGGTGTGAATTGGCCAGATGAATGTAATTGTGATTTAGAGCATTCCAAAAAAAGAATTAGGTCTAAAGACCCCACGATTTGAAAGTTATTGCAGTTTTTCAGGTTTTGGAGACCTCCTAAGAATGCTTCAAAGTTAGGTTAAGGGCATTAAATGACCTCAAAAAGGGCTAAAAAATGGGGGACGAGAAAAGCTGGTCCATAAGGCTATAGAGTGCTTCAAGATCTTTCTAAAAATGTAAACGGTTCGTCAATCAGAGCTATGGTTCAAAAGTTATGCCTCTCGAAAGTTCGATTACCATTTTTGGATTCTTCTAGATTTGTGCCAACTTCTAATGCAGCTTCTGGAACCTTCTATTTGGTCGGTGGATGCCTACTAGCACTTTCTAGAATGTATTCCTAGTCCTTAACCCTCTGGGGTTTATTTAAGGAGATTTCTGGCATTGTAAAAGGCAGTTCGGAATGGAGTTTGAGAGGAGGTACTGAAAGGAGAAATTATCTCCACATTTATGCTATTGTAAGCCCTTAGGGCATGTTTTGAAGTTTATTGTCTCTGTACTAAATGTACTAGCTTATTTTTTAGTTAATACAATTTCCCTTTTCTATTGTGTCCATTCTGTTCTTGGGTTGTGTCCCCATCACGTGTACCCACACATATATATGTATGTATTCATATATCTATGTAGTACATATATTTCTATACATATTGTTGAAAAGAGATTGTTTGAAGTGTAGAACCTATCATGAAACAATCATTATTTTGTCAATGTCGTCAGACCTACTACTTATTGGTGAGACAGTTGCTTTTTGGTCTGAATCCTATCATTTGTTTGACTGATGAAGAGAATTTGAAAAGAGAAGATAACAAGAGTACCTAGAGAAAGGTTAAGTTATTTGGTGTATAAAAGGAGCACTAAGACCAAGTAAGACATTGATGATATCATGTTTTGTTGATCTACTTAAGGCTAAAATGAATGGCTACTTTAGCTAAGCCAAGAAGAAGTGTTTTCATAAAAAGTGTCTACCAAGCCTAGTCGAGCAAATAGTGTAAGTCGAGTAAACAATGTAAGTTGAACAAACCTAGTTTAGGCTGAGTAGCATTTAGTATGTGTCAAGCGTCAGAAAGTTAGTAAGTGTCAAGTGTTAGAAATTTAGTAATTGTCAAGTGTTAGAAAATTTAGTAAGCATCAAGCATCAGGAAAATAATAGTAGTAACCAAGCTAAGAAGATGTAGTTGATTCCAAGAAACCTAGTGTTGGCTATGTATCAAAAGATTGATATTGTTGAGTGAATAGTGTAGATGTTGAGTGACAACAAAAAGTTTTAAATCAAGAATTTGACAAATATGAGCTAACTAATTTGATTTATTGAATTGTGTGAAGTGTCTGGAAGATTTCTATGATGAGTTGGTGGCATAGAATTCAAGATAAACCATTTTGAGGAAAATTCAAAGAGGATATAGAAGAAGTTTCTAGAGGGACTAAAATGAAAAAGTGGGTAGATTCATTAAATCTTACATAACCCTAAAATGGATGATTGTGGTTAAACAAAAAAGGACTAAATTATTTATTTATAGAGATAGAAGGCTAGAAGTAAAGGTTTTCATGTGCGAGAACCTAAGGAAGACAAGAATTCTAGGGTGTTGCTTCATATGGTGGCTGAATAAAAGAGACTAGAATTGGTATACAAATGAAGAAGGATTAAGAGGATGAATTATTGAAAGATGAACAAGCTATTAGAGATGAAAATTATGAATGCTAAGAAAAATGAAGGATTGAACCAAAGATCTATTAGCTGCAAGTCAGTTGTATTTTATTATTAGATCAAGCCCTGCTATTACTTTCTAACAATTGTACCAGTCTAGATAAATCCTTTGGATTAAGGTTGACCTAACACTCATTTGTAAATCCTTCAAAAAGGTGACATTCTAATGGAATATCCTAAAGTCATATAACAAGGCTCACTCCTAACAAGGTGATTGAAATCCTTTAATCAAGTCACATTTAATAGTGTATATTGTAACCATTGACAGGGTTGGCCTTTAACAGGGAATCACTTCAAAAGAGTAAAATTGGGTAGTAGGTTATTCGTGGTCCTTCCCAAAATGGGTTTCTATGTAAAATCTTTGTGTCAAATTGTGTGAATGATTTTTTAGTATTTCATGTTTACATTTCTGCAGAGTTATTTTGACCTAGGATAGTGACTTACTAGGTTAAGGTATTAGATGTTCTAATGGATGCATGCATGATATGGTTTTATGGATATGAATTTGTTAAGAACTAAAAAAAATTATTTGTACATTTGGACCTTTGATAACTGATTCCCCCCCTCCCCCCCCCCCCCCCCCTCTCATTTATTCTAAAGAATTCCAACAATTGGTATCAAAGCATTGGTGGTTGTAAGGAAATAGTTTGAAGGTACTAAAAGCTAAATATCAAGATATACAGAAAGGAGGTGCCCAAAGTGAACAAGGAAAACTTTCCTACATGGAAACATTTGATGAAGCTACATCTAGGAGGTCTTGGAGATTATGCACAATCTACCATTAATACTGAGCATGTTGATCCTACTAGAGCCCCTAATCTGAAAAGAAGAAAGAACAGAATTAGGAAATGTTAGAGCATGCATCTACCCTAAGCTACTCAGAGTTTTATGACATCAAAGGATGTAATTTCTCTAGGAATATGTGGGATGCTACAAAAATGATCTATGGAGGAGATAAGAATTTTCTAAGGGCCAAAGCTAAAAGTCTAAGAGGAAAGTTTGTTGACATGAGAATACAAGAAGGTAAGACTATAGTCTAGTATTGTACAAGAATCAAAGATGTTTTGAATGATACTAGAGGAGAAAATGGTGTTATTGAAGATGAGGCTATGATAAGAAAAGTATTGAGAACCCTTCTTCCTATCTATGCTATTAGATTTTTTTCCATACAAGAACAAAGGTGTGTTCCTGGTAGTAATCTAACCCTTGAAGGATTGATAGGTAAACTCACTACTTTTCAACTTTCTAATTTTGATAATTTCAAAATTAAAAATATTGAATCTTCTTTCAAAGCTAAACTAACACTGAAAGAACCTAAGAGAAGAAGAAAAAGGTCAAGTGTGTTTCTAGTGATAGTGATATAGATGATGATGATGTAGAAGAGCCTGAAGTATTTTTGGCTAGGAGATTTCATAGAGGCAAAGGGAAATACAAAGGTAAGTTACCTATCATGTGTTTCAATTGTAATGAGGTTGGTCATATTGTTGCAAGGTGTCTAGAGAAGAAGAACAATAGAAGTGGAGGTAAATACAAATGTGAAAGAGATGAGAATAGAAAAGACTATAAAGACAAAGGAAAGAAGTCCTACAACATTGTTGAAGAGGAATTAAAAGATTGATCTAATGACCATGATGATGAAGTTGTGTATGTTGCTATGAAGGATGATTCTGATGAAGATGAGGGAACTACATTGATATGTTATGTGAACAAAAGTGATAGATGCATTATTGATAGTAGATGTTCACATCACATGACTGGAGATAAAAGTAAGGTCATTACCCTTGAGTATTACAATGGATATAGTGTTAGATTTGGTAACAATGCACCCTATCTGATAAAAGGTAAAGGATCGATAAAACTAACAAAAAAGATCATGTGTGAAAATGCTTACTATGTAGAAGGACTTGACTATAACTTGTCGAGTGTGTCAGAATTGAATAGTTCAGGTTGCAAACTTGAATTTGATAACAAGAAGGCTAAGATCTATGATACTGATGGAAAACTAATTGGAAATGGAGATCAAACTAGAGGTAATATGTTTTATCTTGACATGAATGATATTAATTATCTTGTTGTAGAATTTGATGATGTGTGGTTATGGAACAAGAGGTTATGTCATGTTAACTTTGATAACTTAGTCAATATCAATAACATAAAAAGAGTCAGAGCTTTGCCAAAATTGAAGAAACCTGATAATGTAATTTTTAAACAATGTTAGTTAGGCAAGATGACAAAATCTAGTTTTAAAAGTAAGACTCACTCCTCTAAAGAAATTATGGAATTAGTTTATATTGATTTGTGTGGACCAATTAATGTGAAAAGCTATAAAGGTGACAAATGCATTATCCTATTTGTTGATGATTACTCTAAGATCATGACAATTATGTTTTTGAAACAAAAATCTGATGCGTTTTAAATGTTTAAGTGGTACTTAGCAATAGTTGAAAAGGGGACTGGAAAAAGCTTGAAATGTCTAAGATCTGACAAAGGTGGAGAGTTTACATCAAATGAGTTTGAGATATTCTATAATGATAGAGGAATTAAAAGACAAATTTTTACACCTAGGAGCCGTCCACAAAATGGGATTGTTGAAAGGGGGAATATTTCTATTATGGACTATGTTAGAACACTGATGATGGAGAAGAATGTTTCTTTGAAATACTTGAAAAAACTTGTAAGCATAGCTATCTATATCCTAAACCATGTACAAGTCAAGAAAGGTGCAAATTCCACACCATTTGAACTATGGTATGGACACTCACCCAATGTAAAATATTTTAAGGTGTTTGAAAGTAAGTTTTACATTTTTGAGGACAACAAGAATGGTAAACTTGATGTTAAAAGTCAAGAAGGTATATTCCTAGGCTATTCCACAAGAAGTAAAGCTTATAAGTGTTTAAATACTTACACTAACAAAGTTGTGGAGAATGTAGATGTGAAATTTGATGAATATATAGAGGTCTATGAAGCTGAACTAAAGAAGGAACCTGAAGTGTACAAAACCTTCATATACTACTATGAAGACATAAATGTTAATGAAGCTATGAACCAAGGTGTAAATCAATAGCAACAAGTATTGGTGACTATCGAGTCATATACAATGAATGTTGAGTTGCACTTAGGAATTGGGTTGCATTCAAGAGCTGAGTTATAGATAGAAGCTAAGATACATTTTGATATTGAGATCAGTGTACACAAAAGGAATGTTTGATTACTTAATAGAGAAGTGCACAATGACTCAGAAGTTGATGGACCCATTAAAGAAAGAAGAGCATATCCAAGATTGTCAAAATATGTCAAAAGACATCACCTTGACGGAAAAATTATTGGAGATAAAGAATCCAAACCAATGATAAGGAATAAGTTGTGAAGTGATATGTGTTTGTTAAGCATACACAAACCTAAGTTAGTGAAGGATGCATTGGAGAATGAAGACTAGAGTAAAGCCATGAAAGAAGAGATTGATTAGATTGAGAAGAACAAAACATGGACTTTAGTGCATAGACCAGAGAATGGGAATGTGATTGGAACCAAGTGAGTGTACAGAAATAAACTAGATGAGAATGGTGAAGTTATGAGGAATAAGGAAAGATTAGTTTGCAAGGGATATGCACAAGAATAGGGAATTGACTATGGAGAGACATTTTATCCAGTTGCAAGATTGGAAGGAGTAAGAACTCTACTTTCTTACTCTGCATACAAAGGTTTCAAATTTTATCAAATGGATGTGAAGTCGGCATTTCTGAATGGTATACTAGAAGAGGACGTTTACATTGAATAACCAAATGGATTTTTTGTTGACAGTTGGGTAATAAAGATATGTAATTATTTTCATTTATGGAAACATATGATGTACATGTTGTAGAAAACCTCAAAAATAAAGATACTTGGCTTTTGGTACCCATAAAATTGTCTAAGTATGAAATTAGTTTACAGCAGTGTATTATTTTGTATGTAACTTGTTACTAACATCATATTATGATTAGCAAAGTTAAATGGAGATAGTATACATGTTGATGATGATGTGTTAATCCTTAGAAATTAGTATGAATTGTATAGAAAAGAGATATTCACATTTTACCAATGAAACAAAATAGTGGAATTAAAGGAAGGAATTATTTTGTTTACAAAATAATTGCTTGACCAATTAGGGCCAACATCCTAGATGTTTACTCTAAGTTGGAATTTAAGTATATTATGGTCTTAGCTGACCTAGCAAAAATTTTTGAAAAGTCATGATATTTGTCAAAAGGACATCTTGTGAATTAAAATGTGGTGAAGAAGAGTACATTTTGTATTGTATGCAAACTTTTGTGAAAGCGATATATGTGAAGTTTTGAGAAGTTATTCTTATGATCTGAGATTGAGCTGAAGATCAGAGATAAATCAAGAAATATAACACCTATATACTAGACACCTAATTTCTTATTTAGGTAGTGAGCTCTTCTTGTAATTGGTAGTGCATGTTTGGGCAGTGAGCTCTTCTTGCATCTATTGTACTACAGCTCCTAACAGGGTTGGAATCTTCTAACAAGAATTCAAAGTCTCCTAACAGGGACTCTCTATACTGAATTTTCTCATTGAATCCTAACAAGGTCCATCCTCTAACAAGGAACATATATATCAATATATTATCTAGTGGGTATCATCCCCACTAGGGTTTTCCCTTGGCTAGGGTTTCCCTAGTTAACAAAATATGGTGTTATGAGTTATCTTTGTTCATGGTTACTATTATTGTTTAGCATTACTTGTTTTCTTTCTTATGTGTGGGTCAAAGTAATAAATAATATTTAGTTTGCAACTAAAGTTTGTAAATTACTAATTCACCCCACCCATCTAACCCACCCCCCCCCCCCCCCCTCTCTGTAATTCCTATTTCTAACATTTTTTGATCCAAACAATAAGAAAATGGTATGTAAATTACATAAATTTTAATATGGTTTAAAGCAAGCTCCAAGAGCATAGTATGAAAGGCCTTGCAACTATCTTGTGAAGATTGGTTTTAAGAAGACTGGTGACAACAGCAATCTATACTTGAAGACAAAAGGAGGTAAAGGGATTTTACTAGTTGAGATATTTGTTGATGATATCATATTTGGAGGACAAAATGCATTTTGTAAGACATTTACAAATGAAATGAAGAAATAATTTGACATGTCTATGTTTGGAGAGATAAAGTTTTTTGTTGGTTTGCAAGTATATCAAATGAAATATGATATTTACATCACTCACTCAAAGAATGTAAAGGAAATTTTGAAAACTTTTGGTATGAAAGATTTAAAACCTGTTAGTACTCCTATCATGATAGGACAAAAATTATCCAAAACTAATGATTCTTCTTAAGTAAATCAAACATTGTACAGGTCTATGATTGGCAAATTGTAATAAGTAGTTCATAGCGGACCTGACATTGCATTATTTGTTGGGATTTTTGCAAGGTTTTCTGCAAATTCTAAGGAGAATCATTTGATGGCTATTAGAAGGATCATGAGATACTTGAAAGGAATAGAAGACTATGGTCTATACTACAAGAAAAATTATTGGTGTGAACTAAGAGCCTATTGTTAGTTTGTGGTGATTGATCAGGGAAGTACTGTACATACTTCATAAATTCTTTGAAAAAAAAAATTTAGCCAATTGGCTATTATTTATTCACCAATTTATGGCTAACATGTTGTAACTAATTGTAACCCTAAAGCAGTTAAAATACTTGTATAAAAAGGCTTAGGGTTAGGAATTGTTTCATAAGGTGTGATGCAAAAATTACTTCTTTCAATGATATTGAGCTGTAAGGGATTACGGATTGTAATCAGGTTGTAATCATTGGATAATAATAATATTGAACCTGTTGTTTGGTGAACATAGCCCAGGGATTGGGTGACCCATGTTAAATCTTGGTGTCTTGTGTTCTCTTCTATGTGATCTATTATTTTCTAATATTATTTATATTTGCATGTAATTGTTATTTTTGTCTAAGATTTAATCCTAACACCTAAACAAATGATGATTGAGTTGGAAACATTGATGAAAGAAAGAGTACAAGTGGTGGAGAATTTTTATTAGGAAAGAGATTGGTCACCTGGATCAATAAGAAACAAAATTGTATATTTCAATATATTGCTGAAGCTGAATATGTGGATACTGCAGTGAATTTTACAAATGTGGTATGGATCAAATAGCTACTCAAAGGAATGAAGGAGGGAACTGTTGAACCTATGGTACTTTATTGTAATAATACAAGTGTTATAAATATATCAAAGAACCCTATGATGCACACAAAGGCAAAGCACATTGAAATCAAGTATCATTACCTAAGAGAGTTGGTTCAAGACAAATAAGTGAGAATGGAATATGTGATTACAAAAGAACAGATACCTAATATATTCACAAAAGCTTTACCTAAGTATGCATATGAATATTTTAGATGTAAACTAGGGGTGATACCCCTATCCAAAGCTACTTAAGAAGCAAGAGTAGTGCCCTAAATCAACTGAGTTGAATGTCATATTTTAAAATTTGATGCAATGGATCTTACTTTAGTAGTTTCCTAAAGTAATGAAGGTGTTGAATCAAAATAATTATAGTCACATGCAAAATGATAGAGGGAGAACCTGAATTGATTATATATGCATGAGTAGATGACAAGTCTTTGGCATTGTTGTCAAAGAGAGAGATAGTAGAGAGAGTTCAAAGAAGGAGATATCAAAGAGATCAGATCAAAGAAGGAAAATAAAGAAGCACATATATTGATAGAGGGAGAGATTTCAAAGATATTACTTTTCTTTTTGGTATTATTGTTGGTATTGGTTTTCCATCAATGCCAAAGAGGGAGATTGTTGAAAAGAGATTGTTTGAAGTGTGGAACCTATCATGGAGCAATCATTATTTTGTCAATGATGTTAAACCTACTACTTGTTGGTGAGACAACTACTTTTTGTTAGAAAGGATAGGGTTTTCATTATACCAAAAGATCGACATCTTAATGCCTGATACAATCAATAGTCTTATAGAACCATAGGAAGTAGTTAAGCCATGTCATGAATCTTGTGAGGGACACTAGCCCACTACCAACAATCCCCCTCCTAATGTCACTTGTTGTGGCTAGCAGGTTCAAACCTATGACCAAACTTTGATACCAATTTTTAGAAAGGACAAGGTTGTCATTGCACCAAAAGATCAACCTATTAATGCCCAATACAACCAATAGTATTATAGAACCATAGAAGGTAGTTAAGTAATGTCATGAATCCTATGAAATATGTTGGCCCATTGCCAACACTTTTTGGTCTAAAAGTTATCATTTGTTTGATTGATGAAGAGGATTTGAAAAGAGAATATAACAAGATTAGATAAAGGTTGAGTAATTTGGTGTATAAAAGGATCACTAAGACCAAGTAAGACATTGATGATATCATGAGTTGTTGATATACTTAAGACTAAAGTGAATGGTTACTTTAGCTAAGCCAAGAAGAAGTGTTTTCATAAAAAGTGTCTGCTAAGCTGAGCCAAGCAAATAGTGTAAGCCCATAAAACCTAGTTCATGACGAGTAGAATTCAGTATGTATTGAGTGTTAGAAAGTTAGTAAGTGTTGAGTGTTAAAAAATTTAGTAAGCATCAAGCATCAGGGAAATAACAAAGGTAACAAATTTGAAGACGTAGTTGATGCCAACCCAGTGTTGGTCAAGTATTAGAAGACTTTTATTATTAAGTGAACAGTGTAGATGTTGAGTGACAAAAAAAAAAGTGTTAAATTAAAGATTTGACGAATCTAAGTTAACTAATTTGATTTCTTGAATTGTGTGAAGCATGTGGAAGATTTCTATGATGAGTTGGTGGCACAAAATTCAAGATAAACTATTTTTAGATGAATTCAAAGAGGATTATAGAAGAAGTTTCTAAAGGGACTAAAATAGAAAAGTGGGTATATTCATTGAATCTTTCCTAACCCTAAAATGGATGGTTATGGTTAAACAGAAAATGGCCTAAATTCTCTATTTATGGAGATAGCAGGCCAGAAGCAAAGGTTTTCATGTGTGATAACCTAAGGAAGAAAAGAAGTCTAGGGTGTTTCTTCATATGGTGGTTGAATAAAAGAGACTACAATTGGCATACAAAGCAAGAAGGCTTAAGAGGATGAATGCTTAAAGGGTGGACAAGCTATTAGAGATGAAAAGTATGAATGCCAAGTAGAATGGAGGATTGAACTAGAGATCTATTATCTGCAAGTGAGTTGTATTTAATTATCAAATTAAGTCTTGTCATTACTTTCTAACAAGTGTACCAGTCTGCATAAATCCTTTGGATTAAGGTTGACCTAATAGTCATTATAAATCCTTTAATCAAGTGACATTTTAATGGAATGTTCTAAAGTCCTCTAATAAGGCTCAATCCCTAATAGAGTGATTGAAATCCTTTAACCAAGTCATATTTAATAGTGTGTATTGTAACCTTTAATAGAGTTGGCCTTTAATAGAGCATCACTTTAGAAGAGTGAAATTGGGTAGCATGTTATTGGTAGTTTTTCTCAAATTAGGTTTCCACGTAAAATCCTTGTGGCAAATTGTGTGAATGAGTTTGTAGTCTTTCATGTTTACATTTCTAAAAATTTATTTTGACCTAGGACAATGACCTGCTAAGTTAAGGTATTGGATGTTCTAATCGATGCATGCATGATATGGTTTTATGGATATGATCTATTAAGCACTGAAAAGTTTTATTTTTACATTTTGACCTTGGATAACTGATTCACCACCCCACCCTACAAAAAGGCTTAAGAGGATGAATGCTTGAAGGGCAGACAAGCTATTAGAGATGAAAAGTATGAATGCCAAGTAGAATGGAGGATTGAACTAGAGATCTATTATCTGCAAGTGAGTTGTATTTAATTATTAGATTAAGTCTTGTTGTTACTATCTAACAAGTGTACCAGTCTAGATAAGTCCTTTGGATTAAGTGTAACACCCTGCCAAGGGATCCAAAGAATAAACTTAAAGTTTCACTAAGTTTGGTAACATTTTTTTTTTTTTAAATACATGAAAGTAAAAACCATTTACAACTTATACGCAATAACAGAAGCAATAGCATCAATCCAAATGAAAGTAAACATAAACATACATAACAGGTTACATTCTTCATGGATCCCTTAATGTTGAATCACATCTAATTTATCTATTCATCTAACATCACATCCTCATGAAATAATAATGAAAAGTCCACTATTCATAAATTACATTTCTGAATGCTCAATTATCCATTTTACATGTCATAGGGTATGAAAGGCATAAAAGAATATACATCCGTGTAAATAAAGTACATCATCATCCTAATTCTAATCCATGATGCAATAACATAAATGAAACCATCATACATGATACATCATCATAAGAGATAACCATAAGTAATCAACATAAATATCTAAGTGCACGGTTCCTCCCAACCATTAATAGCATCATTACACCATCGTGGGTCCTAGCCATCCCTCCATGCGTAACATTCCAAATAATTAAAGAGATCATCGATATTAACATAGTAGGAATGTCACTCCTATAAACATACTACATCATATGCAGAAAGTAATCTAACATGCAAAGTAAGCATAAGATAACATCATCTAACATATGCAAATCATCAATATAAGGATACATGTCCACCATCATAATCATGAATGCATCAGTTGCGGTGTCTCAAATGGATCTCAAATGATAAAAGTGATAAAGCACTACCACCCGACTACGTGGAACCTAAGAAGTCCACTCCCATCACGCTGAGGAGATAATCTCAAGTCCCAAATAGGCTATCAAAATTACATAGCATAAATACTCTTTAAGTCTAGGAATCCTAAAAGTATACTAACTCAAAGGTTCCAATCACAAAATCGACATCTAATCCTAGAGGCACACAATGACATGTAGGAAACCTACTCTGTAAGCGGGCAAGTGTCATCACATTAATCATGTAGAAGTTACCCTGGAAGTTAGCTTAGGACTCCAAGGTCCCTACTGATCCTTATGCAGCCACTAGTATCCTCTCATACTAACAAGGTGTACTATGGAATGCAAGGTCGCAACCAAGCATTCTCTCTACTCCCATCCTAGTTTGTACTAGCACTCGAGGCATGGGTGAGAACAAAACCATTATCTTATTAGGTTCATTTAGTCAGTATTAGGTGAGAATGTTTTCACTTATTAAAACAACTTACAATGAGTTACCCTGGCAGCCTCTTAAGGCCCTGGCCCCCATTGCAAGCCACTTCCTGACACTACAAGTAGATAACCTACCCTAAGCTCATGGAATCATAAATCTCATAATCACCCCAATCCTATACAAGTGATTGGAAAGAAATACCAAAAGATAATCCACAATAAGAACATCAAATCTCCATGAGCAACTGAAAAGCATCCATAGATAATCATGACCACAATAGTTCTCTATTAGCAACTGAAGGTATCACTGATAATCAAAAGTATCCATTGGTTCTCAATAACCAAAATATATCTCAAAATCATATTGATCGAAGACTCCAAAATGGTCAAGTCAAAACATGTCACAACATGACATCATAAATCAACATTTCAGTCCCATCATGGCAACGGGAAAGTAATCCAAGGATAACTGATCAATGACTCAAAAATGGTTAAGTCAAGTGTCTCAGAAACACATACATCTCAGCTTCACACATAAAGACTGATGAGAAATAACAATCAGTAAATACAACATCTCATAGAGAATACCATCACATAACCATGGTTGGGTTTATAAAGATCAAAATTAAGACATCATCATGACATCACATTCATAACCCCCAAGCCTCTAGTAGGCGTCCTATAACTGGTCAACTAGTCAACCCAAAAACCCAAAATAGATAGCATAAAGAAAACTCGATGCAAGCACATGTTTTGGTTTGCTAAAATTCCATAGTTGAATAAAATGTGGAGGTCTCAGTTTTTGTTTTCAAATTTAAATATCAAGTGGAAAAATTTGTACATTTTTATCTAACCCGTGTACTAGTTTAAAATTTCCCATAGCTCTAAAATTGATTTACCGATTATTCTAATGATTTATTGTTTATATAAATGTTATTGGAAAACGACCCCCATCAAATTTAAATAGTAAATGAGAATTCACCAATTCTTTTTATTATTCTCTTTTCCTCATAATACAAATCAATTAAAATAATTAAATTGAACCTATTTTGACTATGTTATTGTAAAATAGTTTATCATTTTTAAAGAATGCTCTCTTAATTCAAATCATTTTAAATATAATAATTATTTATTATTAATAACATATATACATATATATTTATTTATGTATATATATATACATACATAAATACATATATATACAATTATAATAATATTTTAAAAGAAACATTTTTTAAACATTGTAAAAATCAAAATATAAAAATTTGATACCATTAATACCAATATTAAAATCGTAATGCAATGCGCCATGAATCAGACGTTGTCCTTTGTAGTGGCAGTGTCATCCAGGCATGCTGACGCAGCCCTACGATAGCACGCCATTGTAGAGTCTACGACAGCAGTGCCACTAACCTCTACCGTATTCATAATGGGGTGGGGGCATGGGTTAGTCCCTCCCCGCCCCTTTAATTTTGTAATTTTTTTTTTTTTTTAACATTTTTTAATAAAATTTTTCATAATTCGCTCCCATTAAAATTTTAAGATGCAGCGCTTAATATAAATAATTTTATATAAACGTTTTCTAATAACATTTTCTTCAAATTTGTTAGTTATACACACACACACACACACACACACGAAAGGTTTTTCTTCAATAAAACAAAATATGCATAATTTTAAAACAAAAAGGCCTTCTAGATCTATTCATTTTTTTTTTTAGACTAAGAATTTTCCATATCATGATTATTCTTCAAATTTACGTGTTTCATCCTTCTAATAGGTTTTGATCAAAGCATTTAAAACCCTAATCCCATATATTTCTTAGATCTACACATGAGGAGTTTTCTCACATAAGAATTAAATATCCAAGACTAGATTGAAATAATTGGAACAATCACACATAGAATCCTCACAAAGTATTTAGAAGACACGAAGAAGACAGGAATGCAAGAAGCAAAAATAATATGAGCAAAATCACAAGAGTCTACTCGGATTCTGATGCTAATTCGCTTCTCCTCAGAAACTGCAGAGCAAGCCCCTTCCTTCTCCCATGTTCCCAAGTCCTCCAAAAATGCTCTCCAAAACACTCCCCCTAAGCCTCTAGGAATGCCTAAATATAAAGAATTCTCAGGAAGCACCTAGAATGTCTCTAGAAACAACCAGAAGGTGTTGACAACTAAGCATGAGTCTATTCCAACCTTCTAGATGAGTCATAAGGTTGTAGACACCATGTGCTTAATTGGTGCACTAACTCCTATGTTGTTGACATATGAGAAATCAGAAAGGTGCGTTAACTCCTAGGCAAGCTTAGAACTTTTATTTTAATTTTCTTATAACTTTTATTATTATTATTTATTTACTACTTTATTATTATTTTATTATTATTATTAATTTTTAAATAATTACTTTTATTTAATTCTTTTCTCAATTAATTCTCATTTAATTAATTATAGTCAAAATATCAAAGATCAAGATATTATATTAATTTCCTCCAAATAATTAATTTATTAATTAAATCTATTTATTAAGAGTTAATTAATAGGAAATTCACCATAGACCTCCAAGATAAAATATGAAAACCCATCATAGAACAATCCATACAAAATCAGTCTAAAGGGTTAAAAATCACAAATTATGTCATCCGACACATTCAGTGGGTGAAATATTCAGATACTTGTCCTATCTCTCTAGGACAATGGTTTAAGGGTTTGGGATTTGAACTTGAGAATTTATCTCCCTTCTCTTATCATTGAGATAATGAAATAGGGTACACTCATCCTAGTAATTTAGGAAAGTCGATACCCGATACCTACAACCTGCATAAAAATCATGCATGTACATACAATATATATAATGCTAAGCTAAACAGGCAATGGTAGGAAGTGGTGCATCGTGTAGATCCTGACTAGTAGGTGACTATGACTCCCTTCCTTAACCACATCAGAAATGCCATAGATAGAACAAACGCGCACAACATACACATGCAAGTATGGGGTAAGTATCCATAATAAAACACATGTGATAATAAACCATCTAACTAATCATCATCAATAACTGAAAGCAATGTAATGATCATCATGCATACATGAAATGTAGAGTCTAATTAATCTCATCATATATCAACTAAATCCATAACATAATGTCTGATAGTCTTGAAACAATGCTACTAATCAATCAACATAAAACTAGTTCAACGTAGTCTGACAATAATAGTAACAATGTGTCCAAAAAGATGTGAACAAGGGTAGGCACTACATCCACCCCCCTTTGGATTAGGCTTACTCCTGGAAGCCTACAAACAGGTAGGGATATAACTCCTGTAATCTAGCTGCATCCTCGCATGTAGCTGAAGAATCATCAGTAGGGTCCCATTGGACCCTTACTTGCTCGATGGTTTGACCCCTGAGGGTCAACTCCCACTGCTCCATAATACAAACCAACTCCAAAGCCAACTGCCCATCCTCTACTTACAACGCATTCCAATCAAGAACATGTACAACATTAGGAATATACTACCTAAGTACTGAAACATGGAAAACATCATGAATGCAAGCTAGGCTAGGTGGTAGAGCAAGGCGGTCAGCAACTGGGCCAATCCTCTCTAGAATCTTGAATGGTCCCACAAAGTAAGGTGCTAGCTTTGAACCCTTTTCATACCGGATTGGACTCTTCCACAGATGCACTCTCAAGAAAACCTTATCTCCCATAGAAAACTGTTTATCTATCCTATGGGCATCAACATACTTTTTCTGCCTATCCTGTGTCGTAGTCAAGTGCTCACGGATATGCACTACCTGTTGCTCCATATCACAATGCATCTCAAGACCCAATAGGATGAGATCCTCAAGACTGTCCCAACTCAAGGGTGTACAACAAGGAAGTCCATATAAATCCTGAAATGGTGCCACACCAATAGAACTATGATACCTGTTGTTGTAAGAAAACTCTACTAGGTAGAGATAATCCTCCCAATGTGTCTACCTATCCATCACATAAATCCTTAACATATCTTCTAGAACCTGATTCACCCTCTCTATCTAACCATCTATCTTTGGGTGATATGCCAAACTAAAATTCAATTGAGCTCCAAGCTCATGTTGCAGCAATGTCCAGAATGCGGATGTGAATACAAGATCCCTGTCAGAAATGATCTTTCAAGAAATACCATGTAATCTCACAATGTCGCACATGAAGACATTAGCTACAGAAGTTGTTGTGTAGGAAGACCTGATTGGTGAAAAATGTGCAACCTTAGTCAACCGATCAATAATGACAATGATAGCATCATGACGACGAATAGTCATAGGTAATCCTACTATGAAATCCATAGAGATGATATCCCACTTCCATGAAGGAATGAGATTTGGTTGCAAAAGTCTCGCCAAGTGCTGGTGTTCTGCCTTAGCTCTCTAACACTCAAGACACCTGGCCACATAATCAGCAATGTCTCACTTCATCCTAGACCAAAAGAACAAATGTCTCAAATCAGCATGCATCTTCTTAACACCTGGATGTGCTGAGTAAGATGTACAATGGGCCTCTGCTAGAATCAAGCTGTGAAGCTCATCTAGTAACAGCACATAAATCCTCCCCAAATGTCTCAAAAGACCATCTAACTCTCATACATAGCCTACAAACTTACCCTCCAAAGGTCTTCCTAAATCTATTTCTCTACACACCTCCTAATACCAAGAATCTGTAGGAAGTGCCTGAAGAATCTGACTCCTCAAATCCACACTAAGAGTCATAGATGATATCACATGTCTCCTGCGACTCAAAGCATCTGCCACCACATTCTCCTTTCCCTAAATTTACTTTACCTCAAAATCATAATCGCATAGAAATTCCATCCATCACCTTTGGTGAGCATTCAAATTAGGCTGAGTGAAAATGTACTGAAGACTGTGATGATCACTATGTAGCTCAAATTTTTGCCCCAACAAGAAATGTCTCCATCTTCTCAAAGCATGAACTACTGTTGCCAACTCAAGATCATGTGTAGGATAATTTAGCTCATGATCCTTGAGCTTGCGTGATTCATACGCAATCACTCTTCCATTCTGCATCAAAACTGCTCCAATCCCTTCTAGGGAAGCATTTGTACACACCATGAAATCACCTTTTGAATCGAGTACTACTAAGATCAGTGCACTGGTCAAAAGCTCCTTGAGTTTCTAAAATGCTTCCTCACATTTCTCTATCCAAATAAACTTATTTTATTTCCTTTGAAGGGAAGTAATAGGATGCGCTATTCTGGAGAAGTTTTGGAAAAATCTATCATAATAACCAGCTAGACCCATGAAACTACAAATCTCTGACACATTAGTTAGTGTAGGCCAATCTACTATCACTTGAATCTTTGCAGGGTCCATTGAAATACCATCACCTAAAATGACATGCCCTAAATACTAAATCTTTGATTTGAAGAATTTGCACTTAGCTGCATTCACATAAAGTTGATTGTCTCTTAAACACTGTAAAACCAATCGCAGGTGTTCCTCATGCTCCTTTTGAGTCTTAGAATATATCAATATATCATCAAGAAACACAAGTACAAATGTGTCAAGATATGATCGAAACACCCCATTCATCAAGCTCATGAAAACTAATGGAGCATTAATCAACCCAAAAGGTACCACTGTGAACTCATAATGCCCATAGCGAGTTCGAAAGGCAGTCTTGTGAATGTCAGCTTCCTTAATGCAAAGCTGGCAGTATCTTGACTTAAGGTCAATCTTGGAGAATACTATAGCTCCCTTGATCTATTCAAATAAGTATTCAATCCTAGGTAAAGGATACATGTTCTTAATGGTTACCTTATTCAACTGTCTGTAATCAATACAAAGATGCAAAGAATTGTCTTTCTTCTTCACAAAGAGCACTGGAGCTCCCCATGGTGACACACTAGGTCGAATGCTCCCTTTAGCCAAAAGTTCTTCTAGCTGAAGACATAACTCACCCAGTTCCTATGTAGTCATACGATAAGGAGCTTTAGAGATAGGCTCCACTCCAGGAATCATATCAATGCTAAAAATTGATGTCCCTCTTCAAAGGCATGCCTGGGATCTCACTTGGAAAAACATCTGTGTACTCCTATAAAATTAGGTGATCTAAAGTCTTCCTCACAGGATCTTCCTCAACAAGATCATTTACCATAACAGAAAATATCTGACATCCCTTACACAAACTCTGCTTCATTTACATAGTAGAAATCATCCATAGAGATATAGGTCTTGGTATCCCAACTATCTTCACATCATTCCCTTGGTCATCTTGGCACATTATAATCTTCTTTTTGTAGTCTATACTAGCTCTATGAGAGCCAAGCCAATCCATACCCAAAACCACATTGTAGGAACCAAGGGATATGACTCGAAGGTCAACTACAGTATCAAATCCTCCTAAGCTAAGACAACACTTACGAACTGCAAAATTTGTGGAGACCTTAATACCCGAGGCTAGTTCCACTTGCCAACCATGGTCTTGCTTCACCGCATCCAGCTTACACTTAGCAACTACAGATGGAGAAATAAATGAATCTGTAGCTCCTGAATCAAACAACACTAAAAGAGATATACCTCAAATAGCACATGTGGTCTCAACCACTGTTCCCTGATGATTTTCCTGACGGTGATCTACTGTTGCAAACGCTCTATGAGCTTTGCCTGTATCTCCAACTGTAGGCTTTGATGTCATTGGCCTAGGTCCTGAAAACTAAGGTGCTCACTATGGACATTGAGCTGCATAATGTCCAATATATCCACATGAAAAACATCCTATATTTCTGCCAGATCCTTTACCCATGGGTGGTGCATTTGATCGCTGATGGTTGTTCCTGCTAACAAAAGACTGACTACTCTGAACTGGTTGATTGGGTTGATTCCATTTATTGCACTGAGTATTGCAGTTGTTCTTGGAGTTAGAACCTCCACCACCACCTTGAGCCTGGGAATTTGATCCCTTCTATTATTGCATCTGCTGAGACTACTGCTGATATTGTTTCCCCTTAGAAAAAGAAGGGTTCCTCTTCCCACCTGAATTGTAGTTCCCTTTAGATCCTGATGCTACTGGCACTCCTACAAAACCTCCTTGACCAAGGTTGACACTTTGTTCAACAAGGCTGGCTCGACGTACCGCATCCTTGAGGGTTTTTGGCTCAAATACCTTGACACCCCCAATTATACGGTTGTTCAAACCTCTAATAAAGTGTTGTGTCAACTGAGCTAAATTTTCACTGAATCCTAAAAAAGACATGAGCTCGTAAAATTTGAGCTCATACTCAGTCACTGTCATAGTATACTACTTGAGATTATGGAACTCATCTGCCTTCTGTTGCTTCCATTCCTCTGATAGGAATCACAAGTGACACTGCTCATATCAATACCCAGCTTCTTTTCCTCAATTGTCCACCAAGTGGCCCTGAAATTCTCCAAGTTGGTAATGGAAAATCTTGCCTTAACATTACTGTCAAAGTCCAGCATAGCAAAAATCCTGTCAAGGGTGATAAGCCATTGTTCAGCCACATAACCAGAACCTTACCCATTGAAGGGCTTGACCTTGGATCTCAAAAGATCATTCATCTAAGTGGACATAATGGATCTTTGTCGATCCTTTTGAGGGCTCCTAGACCTGGGTCTATGCTCTTGTTCTATCTGATGTGCTTTAGGTTGTTCATGAGAAGGAGGTAGATGATCAAGAATGGTCTACATCATCTGTCTCAAGTTAACCTCCTCAAACTCAGCTTGTTCCTCTCTATGGCTCTCTTCCTACTTCTTACTAGCATGCTCTCCTCCACTCTCTTCATGAGCAGATCACTCATGGGTAGACTCATGGACACTAATAGCTCTGCCATGACCATGACCTCTACTACAACCTCTAACAGAAGACCTAGTCCTAGATACCATCCTAAAATATTACAAAGTACTATTACAACCAAAGGACACATGTTTGCAATAGACTAAGTCTAATTTTCAGTTTTACCTATGTTTAGGTTCAAGTAAAATTTTCAAGTTTGAAAACTAAGTGTGGAAGTATGAAAAATATGCAAGTAACAGTGTTTTTTTTTTAAAGTTCTATTTCAATTTACCTAGTTTTCAAGTTTGAAAAGATACACTTAAAAGTTCAAAGTTCTAGTTTGTTCCAAAATACCCAGAGCTCCCAATGTAGAACTCGGGCTCTGATACCAAATGTAATGCCCCACCAAGGGATCCAAAGAATAAACCTAAAGTTTCACTAAAATTGGTAACTTTTTTCTTTTTTTTAAATACATGAAAGTAAAAACCATTTACAACTTATACACAATAACGGAAGCAATAGCATCAATCCAAATGAAAGTAAACATAAACATACATAACAGGTTACATTCTTCATGGATCCCTTAACATTGAATCACATCTAATTTATCTATTCATCTAACATCACATCCTCATGAAATAATAATGAAAAGTCCATTGTTCATAAATTACATTTTCAAATGCTCAATCATCCACTGTACATGTCACAGGGTATGAAAGGCATAAAAGAATATACATCTATGTAAATAAAGTACATCATCATCCTAATTCTAATCCATGATGCAATAACATAAATGAAACCATCATACATGATACATCATCATAAGAGATAACCATAAGTAATCAACATAAATATCTAAGTGCACAGTTCTTCCCAACTGCTAATAGAATCATTAGACCATCGCGGGTCCTAGTCATCCCTCCGTGCGTAACATTCCAAATCACCAAAGAGATCATTGATATTAACATAGGAGGAATGTCACTCCTATAAACATACTACATCATATGCAGAAAGTAATCTAACATGCAAAGTAAGCATAAGATAACATCATCTAACATATGCAAATCATCAATATAAGGATACATGTCCACCATCATAATCATGAATGCATCAACTGCGGTGTCTCAAACGGATCTCAAATGATAACAGTGATAAAGCACTACCACCCGACTACGTGGAACCTAAGTGGTCCACTCCCATTGTGCTAAGCAGATAGTCTCAAGTCCCAAACAAACTATCAAAATCACATAGCATAAATACTCTCTAAGTCTAGGAATCCTAAAAGTATACTAACTCAAAGGTTCCAATCACAAGATCGACATCTAATCCCAGAGGCACACAATGACATGTAGGAAACCTACTCTGTAAGAAGGCAAGTGTCATCGCATTAATCATGTAGAAGTTACCCTAGCAGTTAGCTTAGGACTCCAAGGTCCCTACTGATCCTTATGCGGCCACTAGTATCCTCTCATATTGACAAGGCATACTATGGAATGCAAGGTCACAACCAAGAATTCTCTCTACTCCCATCCTAGTCTGTACTAGCACTCGAGGCATGGGCAAGAACAAAACCATTATCTTATTAGGTTCATTTAGTCAGTATTAGGTAAGAATGTTTTCACTTATTAAAAAAACTTACAATGAGTTACCCTGGAAGCCTCTTAGGGCCCCGGCCCTCATTGCAAGCCACTTCCCAACACTACAAGAAGATAACCTACCCTAAGCTCATGGAATCATAAATCTCATAATCACCCTAGTCCTATACAAGCGACAGGAAAGAAATACCAAAAGATAATCCACAATAAGAACATCAAATATCCATAATAAAAGCATCAAATCTCCATGAGCAACTGAAAAGCATCCATAGATAATCATGACCACAATAGTTCTCTATTGGCAACTAAAGGTATCACTGATAATCAAAAGTATCCATTGGTTCTCAATAACCAAAATATATCTCAAAATCATACTGATCGAAGACTCCAAAATGGTCGAGTCAAAACATGTCACAACATGACATCATAAATCAACATTTTAGTCCCATCATGGCGACTGGAAAGTAATCCAAGAAAAACTGATCGATGACTCAAAAATGGTTAAGTCAAGTGTCTCAGATACACATACATCTTAGCTTCACACATGAAGAGTGATGAGTAATAACAATCAGTAAATACAACATCTCATAGAGCATACCATCACATAACCATGGTTGGGTTTATAAAAATCAAAATTAAGACATCATCATGACATCACATTCATAACCCTCGAGCCTCTAGTAGACATCCTATAATTGGTCAACACTAGTCAACCCAAAAACCCAAAATAGATAGCATAAAGAAAATTCAATGCAAGCACATGTTTTGGTTTGCTAAAATTCCATAGTAGAATAAAATGTGGAGGTCTCAGTTTTCATTTTCAAATTTAAATATCAAGTGGAGAAATTCATACATTGTTATCTAACCCATGTACTAGTTTAAAATTTCCCATAGCTCTAAAATTGATTTATCGATTATTCTAATGATATATTGTTTATATAAACGTTATTGGAAAATGACCCCCATCAAATTTAAATAGTAAATGAGAATTCACCAATTTTTTTTATTATTCTCTTTTCCTCATAATACAAATCAATTAAAATAATTAAATTGAACCTATTTAGACTATGTTATTATAAAATAGTTTATCATTTTTAAAGAATGTTGTCTTAATTCAAATCATTTTAAACATAATAATTATTTATTATTAATAGCATATACATATATACTTATATACATATATATACATATATATTTATTTATATATATATACATACGTAAATACATATATATACAATTATAATAATATTTTAAAAGAAATATTGTTTAAACATTTTAAAAATCAAAATATAAAAATTTGATACCATTAATACCAATATTAAAATCGTAATGCAATGCACCACGAATCGGATGCTATCCTTTGTAGTGGCAGTGTCGTGCAGGCCTGCTGATGTAGACCTGTGACAGCACGCCATCGCAGAGTCTGCAGCAATAGTGCCACCGACCTCTGTCGTATTCATAATGGGGTGGGGGCACGTGTTCGTCCCTCCCCGCCCCTTTAACTTTGCAAATTTTATTTTATTTTAAACATTTTTTAATAAACATTTTCATAATGCACTCCCATTAAAATTTTAAGATGCAGCGCTTAATATATATAATTTTATATAAACATTTTCTAATAACATTTTCTTTAGATTTATATATATATATATATATATATATATACAAAACGTTTTTCTTCAATAAAACAAAATATACATAATTTTAAAACAAAAAGGGTTTCTAAATTTATTCATTTTTTTTTTTAGACTAAGAATTTTCTATATCATGATTATTCTTCAAATTTACCTATTTCATCCTTCTAATAGGTTTTGATCAAAGCATTTAAAACCCTAATCCCATATATTTCTCAGATCTACGCATGAGGAGTTTTCTCACATAAGAATTAAATATCCAAGAGTAGATTGAAATAATTGGAACAATCACACATAGAATCCTCATAAAGTATTTAGAAGACACGAAGAAGACAGGAATGCAAGAAGAGGAAATAACATGAGCAAAATCACAAGAGTCTACCCAAATTCTGATGCTAATTCACTTCTCCTCAGAAACTGCAGAGCAAGCCCCTTCCTTCTCCCACATTCCCGAGTCCTCCAAAAATGCTCTCCAAAATGCTCCCCCTAAGCCTCTAGGAATGCTTGAATATAAAGAATTCTCAAGAAGCACCTAGAATGTCTCTAGAAACAACCAGAAGGTGTTGACAACTAAGCATGAGTCTATTCCAACCTTCTAGATGAGTCATAAGTGTTAGAGTAAATAATTAATTATTAATTATTTATTCTATTTACTTAAGCTTACTTAGGTCATGCAGTTATTTAATATTTTGTATTTAATGCATGTAGTGGTTAGTTGTTGACAACACGGGAGTTTTTTCCCTTCTTGTTGTCATCCTTATCTTCTACCACCTTCCAGCTTGTTCTACAAGCTTCCATGAGCTCTTTATATTTGGGCTCTCTCTCATTGTACAACATATCATCATATCATAAGGCATTGTAAATACATTTCTTATTGTGTTTGCACATATTGTCTCTCATGTTCGTTTAGGGTTTTCCCTTGCTCCATGCTCCTCCCTTTCTATGGCTTCTTTTTGACAAGTTCGCATGCAGGTGATCTTGGGTGTCTTCGGAGTTGGCTTTCCTCAACTCCAACATGGTATCAAAGCCTTCCTGCTGCTGCTTCGTTGAAGAATTTTGAAGCCGTGATTTGAAGTCACAAACCCTAGTTTGTTTGTAAATTTTTTCTTCAAATTAGGGGTTCAGCAAATTTTCGAAGCACTTTCAGCCCAAACGGACATCACCATTGGATCCGGAAGGCCATTTGCAGTCAGGATTCATATAAAACTTGTCAAATTTGGAGATAGCTCTGGGAGGCAAAAAATTTTCCATTTCAGGGCCGTACAGACGAAAAATAGGGCATTTATTGCGTTTTAATTTTACAAATCGTAGGGCCGCCGCCGCGCCACCCGTGTGCAGCCCGCAGCTGCCGCAGCAGGCAGCGCCACCCGGGCTCCACCGCGGCCCGGCCGCCTCCTATCCGCCGGCGGCTCATCCTCTGGCATCGCTCTTCAGCCACCTCCCCTAGCGTCACAACCTACCTCCGCCGCCCTGTGGCCGCCTCTGCCTGCCAGCTGTGCAGACCACTCTGCAGCCGCGTCAGCACCTTTGCAGCCACTGCGGGGGTGACACGTGGCCTGGGCGCCATGTGGCACCTTGCCACATGGACCCACCACGTCACCCCTGCCACGTCAGTTCTGCCACATGGCACTCTTTTTTGCTGTGACGGCCACCAAACCTTTAATTTTAAACTCAGGTACTGCTGACATCAACATGATGTCATCGCTGCATCACCATCCTTGCTTGCCCTCTCCTTCAAGTTCTCTTTTGGACCTACTTGTGGTTTTTTGGCCATAACTTTTGCATACGGAGGTGTTTTTCCAATCTAAAAGAAGCATCGGAAAGCTGGTTCTGAGACGGAGACTTTGGTGTAGTTATTTTTTAGTTTTGATGCTTTTCTATTGCTTGTTTTTTCTGTTGAAGTCTGAAGTCCTATTTTTGACTCTGGCATGCATATCTTTTGCGTCCAATGTCTATTTTTTGAAAAAATTATATTTTTAGAAAGCTGATTCTGTGTACTTTTTAGAAAAGTAGTCTTTTTCTTTGTTTTTGACCTCTACTCTTTCTATCATAGTTTTGGGGTTTTTGCTCTATGGTGGATATTTTGAGTATTTTAAGCCCGAGGATCATTTTCCTAGCATGGTTTGCTTTCTTTTCGACTGTACTTTCTTTTGGTTCAACTCTTTTTCAGTTCTGATCATTGTAGCTATCATTTTGAAGCACTTTTTATTCTCGCACTAAGATAAACTGTCACTTTTGTATTTCGAGAGTCATGAACGTTGTTTTGAGTCAGTTGTGCATGCACTATTTCATAAAGCACCATGGGGGGATTGTTACTTTGTTGTTTTAGGCATTCTCCCTTTGTCAAGTGAGTGTCCCTTCCATGACATTAGCCCCATGCAGAGTCAGTTAGACTGTGTCTTTATCGGTGTCTGTACCTCTTTTCCTCTTTCCTCGTTCTTGGTTCGTTTGTAGGAGATTTTGGCTCACCTTCTCAGTTGCCTATCATCACACCCCATCTGCATTAAGGTGGGATTATGATGTTGTTCTAATGCATCCATGGTTCGATGGTTCGATAGTGTGAACTATGTATTCAGTGGTTGATCCTATATACAAGGCGATTGCAGTGGCTGGCTACCTATGCATTTTGGTGAGATGGATCATCTACCATATAGACATGCTTGGTTCGTGCCTTCTTCTTCCATGGAGGTTCTTCAGATCAGCAGTTTGGCAGATTTTGCAGCTTCTTCCTGCTTCAGTGATGCTGCTTCTACATGATCACTTCTTGTTCCTGTTTTAGGGGACAATTTCCCTAGTTGGAGACTTCTTCAGTTCTTCACTAGGTTCTTACCTCTTTTTGGGGGAGGGTTTTTCCCATGTGGTTTTCTCTCTTTCTCTGTTTTACAGAGGTTGCATCTTCTTGCATTGTACTTGGGTACCTAAAATGGCCTTGTTGTCGGGACCCATTATGCATTCATCTTAGTTTTGTGAGCTTAAGGCATTTTCCTAAGTTGCACTTAAGGGGGGGTGTTAGAGTAAATAATTAATTATTAATTATTTATTCTATTTACTTAAGCTTACTTAGGTCATGCAGTTATTTAATATTTTGTATTTAATGCATGTAGTGGTTAGTTGTTGACAACACGGGAGTTTGTTCCCTTCTTGTTGTCATCCTTATCTTCTACCACCTTCCAGCTTGTTCTACAAGCTTCCATGAGCTCTTTATATTCGGGCTCTCTCTCATTGTACAACATATCATCATATCATAAGGCATTGTAAATACATTTCTTATTGTGTTTGCACATATTGTCTCTCATGTCCGTTTAGGGTTTTCCCTTGCTACATGCTCCTCCCCTTCTATGGCTTCTCTTTGACAAGTTCGCATGCAGGTGATCTTGGGCCTCTTCGGAGTTGGCTTTCCTCAACTCCAACAATAAGGTTGTAGACACCATGTGCTTAATTGGTGCACCAACTCCTGTGTTGTTGACAAATGAGAAATCAAAAAGGCATGTTAACTCCTAGGCAAGCTTATAACTTTTATTTTAATTTTCTTATAACTTTTATTATTATTATTTATTTATTACTTTATTATTATTTTATTATTATTATTAATTTTTAAATAATTACTTTTATTTAATTCTTTTCTCAATTAATTCTCATTTAATTAATTATAGTCAAAATATCAAAGATCATGATATTATATTAATTTCTTCCAAATAATTAATTTATTAATTAAATCTATTTATTAAGACTTAATTAATAAGAAATTCACCATAGACCTCCAAGATGAAATATGAAAACCCATCATAGAACAATCCATACAAAATCAGTCTAAAGGGTTAAAAATCATGAATTATGTCATCTAACACATTCGGTGGGTGAAATATCCAGATACTTTTCCTATCTCTCTAAGACAATGGTTTTAAGGGTTTGGGATTTGGACTTGAGAATTTATCTCCCTTCTCTTATCATTGAGATAATGAAATAGGGTACACTCATCCTGGCAATTCAGGGAAGTTGATACTCAGTACCTGCAACCTGCATAAAAACTATGCATGTACATACAATATATGTAATGCTAAGCTAAACAAGAAATGGCAAGAAGTGGTGCATCGTGTAGATCTCGACTAGTACGTGACTACGACTCCCTTCCTTAACCACATTAGAAATGCCATAGATAGAACAAACGCGCACACCATACACATGCAAGTATGGGGTAAGTATCCATAATAAAACACATGTGATAATAAACCATCTAACTAATCATCATCAATAATTGAAAGCAATGTAATGATCATCATGCATACATGAAATGTAGAGTCTACTTAATCTCATCATATATCAATTGAATGCATAACATAATGTCTAATAGTCTCAAAAAAATGCTACTAATCTATCAACATAAAACTAGTCTAACGTAGTCTGACAATAATAGCAACAATGTGTCCAAAAATATGTGAACGAGGGCAGGCACTACATTAAGGTTGACCTAAGAGTCATTATAAATCCTTTAATCAGGTGACATTTCAATGGAATTTTTTTAAGTCCTCTAACAAGGCTCAATCCTAATAGAGTGATTGAAATCCTTTAACCAAGTCACATTTAATAGTGTGTATTATAACCTTTAATAGAGTTGGCCTTTAATAGAGCATCACTTTAGAAGAGTAAAATTGGGTAGCATGTTATTGGTGGTTTTTCTCCAATTAGGTTTCCACGTAAAATCGATGTGTCAAATTGTGTAAATGATTTTGTAGTATTTCATGTTTACATTTCTAAAAAGTTATTCTTACCTAGGACAATGACCTTCTAAGTTTAGGTATTAGATGTTCTAATGGATGCATGCATGATATGGTTTTATGAATATGAATCTATTAAGCATTGAAAATTTTTATTTGTACATTTGGAATTTGAATAACTGATTCACCATCCCCCTCCCCACCCCAGCCCGTTGCCACCCCTCAGTTATTCTAAAGAATTCCAACACATATAGTATCTTAAATACATATATAATATATATCAATACATATTTAATAATAGTATTTACTTATATATATTAATCTCTTTTATATTCTTTTGGTTTTCTCTTTTTTTACACTTCCCTCTTCTCTTTTTTGGCTAATTCTTGCCTCTTATTGTTTCTTTACTAGCTAGTTGGTTGCCTCTTTCTTTCACATTTCTTTGTTCTTTGACTTTATCCTCTCTTTTTATGTACCCCTCCTCACATCTTACCCCTCTCCTCATTTTATACCTATGTTGAGGGGCTTTGTCTTTAATTTACATTATATGCACCGTTTTTGCTTTTTATTCCTAATGATGGATCAAGGAGTGCAATCTGGAACATTGATGAAAAAACATACACACAATAAAAATCCAAAAGTTCTCAATGTAATAATAAAATAAGCATTAAAATCGAATAATACAAGATTCATACCCAAGCATAGAGCCTTGAAACTCCTATCTAGAAGAATGCAATATGTCGAAGCTAAAGGACAAACCATATGGAGATAGATTTTCAAAATCAAGGAAGCTAATGAAGATGTTACTATTAAAGATCCTGAGCTATAGAAAAATGTGAAGTCAATCAATCAAGAAGATGACTTTGGTCATAAAATAGCACTTGCAGTACAAGATATGGTAACAATAAAAGATGCACCTAAAGAATATCCTACAAAAAGTTTAAAAGAAGATGAGGATGTATTGGCTAGAATTGAAAACAAGGATGAAAATCTTATAGATGTCGAGCCAATAATTTTTTACATACCAAGGTATGCACCAGTAATAAAATAGATTAAATTGTATCTATCAACCAAGACTAAAGAGAAATCATGGAAGGAAGAGGACACATGTATTGGTTCATTACATACTCATGTCGAGAATATAAGTACAGAGCATAAGTACACTAACAATGAGCATCAAGCTCAAAATTCACAAGGGAATACTAAGCAAGACCAAGTCACTGAATAGAAAATGAAGGTGAAGTTGATACTAATGCACAAATACAAGGATACTCTACCGAATCTGAAGCAGTTAAATCTGCAATAAGTGAAGAAATTTCAGCCCATGGACCTCTGAGTGAGGCAAATTAAATATTGGAAAAGGACACACTAAAAATTTAAAGCTATGAAGGAGTCAAGATCTATCATTATCTACATATAGATCCAATTATGTGTACAATTTTACATTTTTATATCCATTCTTTGCTAGACAAATAGTAGAGCTAAAAAAGGTAGAAGAACAAAATATTGCTACACTGATTCAATCTAAGGAAAAGCCTCATGTGCCACTAATGAAAAATATAACCATTCAAAGTATTGAACAAGGTAAATAGGAACCAAAGAAGAAGGGAGAAGATATCCAACTAGAAGCTAAACAGATAGCTCTAGATTCTACAAATCAAGTTACTCTCCAAGCCTCACTGAGCATAATTTTTAAGGAAACCAAAGGTAAAAAGTTAAAGAAGAAGAAGAAGGAAGCCCAAACACTATGAACAAACCATGTAACTATAGATGAAGTTATTGTCATACCTTCATGGGATCCTAAAACTTTAGATTATACAAAAATGGCTATTTACACTGAGCTTTGCAAGAGGAAAAAAGAGCAAACAAGATTGAGGATGGAATAGAAGGAGAAACAAGTATTACATGATGTAAAATACATCTTACTTGAATTTGTACATGATATTACAATTAAGGACAATTCTCCCATACTAGATCAACTTGTCTATATAGTTAATAAATTGGATGAACTAGACATAGACAATTTATCTAAATTACTATAAAGATTAGAAAAGAAGTTTGAAAATAAAGATCTGGAGAAAGTGTCTACAGCTATTGCACTTTAGCAAGTTTCTTTGTCTACCATTTTTATCATGTTGGAGGTGAAAATGAAAATTATTATTTCTCTATTACATAAATTATGCAATATACCATCACTCACCCATGATATAAAGGACAAAATGAAAAAGGTGAATGAATACCTAAAGTTAGTGTTGTTGCATTATTAGTTGAACCAAGCAAAACATCAACACACTACTCCCGAGTTAGATTTCTCACTTGTTTTCAAAATGGTTTGATTGAAGAGGAGAATAAATTGAGGTCAGAGATAAATGAGATTCAAGGGTTGTTATTACCTCATTTCAAGGTCATGCAACATTACATCAAGACTGCTAAGGAGTTGGTAGATGACCTAAGTCTCTCTATTGTAGACCATATGACTACCCTTGCTGCCCAAATACAAGTTGAGAAAAACTTGCTTGAGCTTATCAGAACAAATTAGGATACAACTGTTGCCATTCTACTCAAGAAACAGAAGGACTTTATTGATCACTTTGGCCTAGATCAAAATTAAGTTATTTCTTTTTTAGAATAAATATTTTTGACATCAATATCAAAAAGGGAGGATGAGAAACTATTTTTATATATGTTTTTTTTTTTTTTTTGCATTATATAGAGGTATAAGGAATTATAAAACTATTACAAAAAAATAGTTTTGAAAAAGCTTTTTTAAAAATACATAGCTTACAGAGGAAGCATATCCACAAGGAGAGTTGATGAGCTAGAAAAGTTTTGTACATAAGTTCAAATTTTTGAAGTGTCAAGTTTTTGCCACTAATGTCAAGGGGGAGAATGTTACTTCCATAAATGATCATAAGGATTGGTTTTCCATTTAGTGAGAAAATATAGTGAAAAAGGAAGACAAGTTCATACATATAGTTATAACTGAGCATTTAGTGGTTCCTAAGTGATTGTATACTTGTCGAGCACAAGTAGACACCAAACTAAATAGAGATTACCAAGCATAATAGCTATACCCAAGAAGAGTCTTCACCAAATTACAACATGATGAACATAATACTTATCGAGTAATACAAACACTACATAAGAATTTGATTTGGTACAAAAATTGATGTGATACAATCTTACTAGGTGACAAAAATGGTTTACACGGATTGAGGTAAAGATCTAAGGATATTTCTTGAAGAATGTGAATTGATTATTGATGAGTACAAGGTAGAACCAAACAATGAAAATAAATATTAAAAGGAAGGAAAGGTTGCATGATTCTAGAAGTGTTGATATTGATTTGAAATGCATTCTAGAGGGTTCCAAAACCTTAATTAGGTCAAATACCATAGAGGCAAAAGAAAGTTATAAAAGGACTAGTTTTGAATAGTTTTATGTTGTTGATAATTGTGATTGAGAGGGAAATCAAAGCAAGAAGACTTTTATGACAGAGGATAGATTTGAACATATCAGAGATCAAAAATCTTAAGTAGTGAAAGAGGATTAAAAAGATCAATCACAAGAGGTGATACATGATATTGAGTAGAAGAGAGATTTGATCAAGCAAAGTAAGTTGCTACCATATAGATCATTGCTGCTACTTTCTTAACATTGTAGTAGTTTTAAATTATTGTAAAAGGTAGACCTAACAATCCATTATAAATCTCTTAACCAAGTACACACTTGAAGAGTGTTGTGAAAATCCTTATGAAAGGTGGATCTAACTAATCTTATTGTATACCCCTAATAGAGTAAGTCACCAGAATTAACAAAACATTATAGCCCTAACAAGGCAACCTCTTACTATAGTAGTGATGGATTTGTGGGTGTCATCCCCACTGTAGTTTTCCCTCTGACCAAGGGTGTCTGTGATACCAAAATGATTGTGTTATGAGTAATTTTTTATGAGTTTATGTGTTAATGTTGAATTAATTATTTTACTTTCATTTATAAGTAAAATGATATATGCTTAATGTTAATTGGGTAATAGAGGGAGAAAAGAATATAGTAAATTTTTCAAAAAGAAAAGATTTAAAGGATATTGATTCAATGTGCCACCCTCCCAACATCCTATCTATCTTGTATTTTCAACATAATCTTAATATGTATAATGAGTGAAATTGTTGATAAGTTTAAGTTATTTAGAGTATTGTAAATTGTTTAAAGGGCTTGAGGATAAATGGTTCGCCCTCCCCCATTTCAATTCTCTAACACCCTTTGGTGTACATGTAAGAAGACAAGAAGGTACTACCATTCATTCCACCTATAGAAGAAACATCATCAGAAGATTACAAAATATCTATGTTCCTCACCATTTTTTCTAAGCTAAAAGAAGAGGAGTTATGATGTGGAATTTTGGATACAAATGGAAATGTCACCAAGATCAAGATTAAAAAATTTAAGTGCAAGTCTAATGGTTCATATTCTATTTTCCTCCTAAATTAGAAACTTTTTCTTTTCATGTGGGTTACAAAGAGAAAGAGATATATAATAGCATAAAAGAATTTTTAGACAAAGACCACAAAATGGAGGATTTTTTTCTTTTTGTGAAATGGGCATCTTATAAAGGCAAATGAAATAAACTAGTTAAATTCTCACATATCTCAGTTTGAATGTTTATCCTTCAATTTTATTGATCAAGTAAAAGGGGAGTGGATTCTCGAGAGAGAGAGAGAGAGAGAGAGAGAGAGAGAGAGAGAGAGAAGTATTTTAACATCTCTTAAAATGTTATTCACAAAGAAGACCTTGAGAGTAAAAAGTGTGCATTTCATCCCTTTAATGATTTAATTGAACCTATAGAAGAAGATGATAGTATTCTCCTTTCAAATTTATCTATTGATGTTGACATTGTTTGCATACAAAACTTCTAGTAACCAAAGTTAACCCTATGTTGAAGGAATTTGATAGCTTGGTAAAGTCTATTGAAATGGATGGAAAGGATGTTTATTGGAGTAATGATTTCCTTTGGGAGAAGAAAGAAGAAATTTCTTTAGCTAAATATGATTCTAAATCTATAGAAATTAGCCTTCATAAATCACAACCATTATTTGTGCATGGAGAAATGCATCTCTTAAACAATCCAAAAAAAAGAAAGTTTGATTCTTAAGAATACAAAGCCGTGTTTTAATGGATTTAGTATAAGAAACCTTACGAAGCCGAGCATGAGAATGAAATTGATTCAAAAATATTTGATGAAAAATGGTTGTATGGTTATCAATGCATTTACATAATATTTTTATAAGCAAACAATCCAAATATTGAAAGTGAAGCAGTCACCAAATAGTTATTGTTCTTGGTTGTAATTCATGGCTATAATCTGTTACTAAGAAGTGGCTCATACTTTTCCTAGCCTACCAGAAATTTTTTGTGAAGCCCTAAATTTTTCTTGAGGTAAGGGGTTTTCCCTTGTAAATAGTATAAATTAAGTTTTTAGAGTGCTTATTTTTGGTGTGGCGTTGCCAAATCGTCCCTCTACTATCTACAAGTTGTTCCCTGTATTATGTCTCTTCATGACTCTATTTCCTAATGGATTAGGCATTGATATGTTCTCTTATTTATAAAATTCTTCTCATTTAATGATTAAAATGAAAAATTCTAGAATTAACCCTAGGATTAGATTATGTATTGTTAAAAAATTTGATACTACTTGGAGATTTTGGTTCCATAGTAGGTAGCAAAATCTGAAGAGTGTCAATGAAGGGAAGATAAAGGCTTTAAAGGCTAGATTGTCCTCTATGGGTCAATATTGAAGTTTATCAAGTAATTTATGACATCATGAGAGCTTAAGTGAATGAAATACTTGACGATGCATTTAATTTTGACAGGAAAAAAATGTTTTGCATGCTTTAAATAGGGTTTTATTCTATTCAAACACCAAGAATAAGTAGTTGACAAGGATGTTTCAAAACCTATTCTCGGGCCTAATTGTCACATTGAAAGCTCTCAACAGTTTGATAACCATGTTTTCAGCTACATGTGTGAGATTTAAAGATTAAAGGATGGCATGAATTGGTATTGTTCTAATTATTTAGAATAATTGAGAGGGGGTGAATCAATTATCCTTGAGTTTAGATATACCAATTCAACTTTTAAACACTTCAAACAACTTAAACAAACTCAGATATCAACTCGGTCTTTATAGCATATCATCAACAATTTAGCATTTCATGCAATATTTTAACTCTCTATCTCTATATGTGTTAACTTCTAGTAAATAAACTACTATAAAATATAGCATACAAAATAATAACATCCACATATGAAAATAATACTTTCACACTAGAATTTAATGTGGAAATCCAATTTGGGAAAAGTCACCTAGTAGCATGCTACCAATTTTCACTCTTTTGATTTGAGCTCGATTAAAAGCCAACCCTATTAAAGGTTACACAACACATTGTTAAATATGACCTTTTTAAAGGATTTAATCACCTTGTTAGGAGTGCCCTTGTTAGAGGACTTTAGAATATTCCATTAGAATGCCACCTTGATTAAAGATTTACAAAATGACTGTTAGGTCAACCTTGATTAAAGGATTTTGACTGATAAAATAGTTAGAATGTAATAGTAGGTTTGATTTGTAAATTACAACTCAATTTGAAAATTTAGATCTTCATTTTCTCATCTATTGGTTCATTGGCTAGCCTTCATTAACATCTCCATCACTGATCTACTTGGCACCTCCTCAAGCAATCACACTTTAAAAACTCTTCACACTTCACCACTATTGTTTTCCTCTTCATAGCTTCTCCTTAAGATCATATAGCTTCTCCTTGAGATCATCAATCAACAATGAACCAACCTTAGAATTCATTCCTTATGCCTCCTAAAATAGGTAATTTCAATCTTTTTCTACTTAAACATCACCATTGATCTTAGGGTTAGGTCAAATTCATCAAATCCTTCCATCTTTTTGTTATCCTTCCTCTTCTAGAAACTTATGATCAAATCCTTTCCTTTGGTCACATAACAAACTCTCCTCATGCATTAAATATTTCAGCTCATCAATCCTTATCTTCCAAAAACTTTGACTAATTCAAAATTTGAACTGTGTCAGCCTCAAACTCAATTCTTTCTCAAACTATAACTTTTCTTGTCACTCAGAAATCACTATGTTCTTCATCTTGGTCATCATTGTGTAGCTCATCAATCACTATACTTAGTGTTAGCATTAGCATGCTCCCTAATCCATTACTACACTCAATCATTACTATATTTTCTCAAAACTAACACTTAGCTTGAACTTAAGCTCCTTAATGTTCTTCTTCAACTTCTTCATTGACCGTGAAACACTGATACTCGATCAAGCTTTTCCTTTTGACTTGTTTCAACTCTTAGCTGCATCCAATTATCTTCTACACTTCATGTATTGATTGAACAACACATTGTCTTATCAAGGACTAACTTATCAAGTGCATGTTGTATTTCCATGATACTTAACTCATCTCAACTCAACCTTTCACTAGGTCATCTCATAATCTCTTATTTTCAAGTCATCTTTATCAATCAAATGATATGACTGTAAATGCTCAAAAATGGTTTGCATCTATGCTTTCACATTTTTCTACTAATCCATCCCATTTTCTCATTCCACTGACTCTGATCTTTTGGCCAACTTGATCATATCTCAACATTGTTTGTCATCATTTGTATCCTCTTTCACATCAATTGCAAATCAACTCGAAATCATATCAAATCAACTCATAATCACCCCAAATCTACCTAGAATCACCCAGAATTAGTCTTAATCAACCCAAAATGTGTCAAAAATCCCAAATCTATCATCATTTTTCCAATCCTAGGTATTTTTGTGGCTTTCAATGCCTTGGAAACCTATCAATCTATCAAATCTTATCAATATGATCTTAGTACTATCATGGCTCTCAATGCTATATCAAACTATCATTAATGTCATCCAATCATTGACATTATCAAGTCTCTTAGTGTCAGATCATGGCATTATCAACCATTTAATAACATTGACATCGTTCATTGATGTTATTATGATCAACCCTATCAACCAATCTTTATCCTATAGTATTTCAAAATGTCAGTTAAATGTTACATGTCCTTAATTCATGTCATATGTCCTTGGCATGTTATCAATTTCAATTAGTTGATCAACTTGACCATGGCTTTGGTCTATCCATCATCATCCTAGTCAATCTCCATTATTGTCACATTTCATCAAATGATATTATCGCACTTATTTAATCAAATTGGCCAATCGTCTATTAATTTTCTCTATAGGATTAAATAACCCATAATTTAATCCTATATCATTTCACTAATTATCCTTCCTAAGTAACATCCTCAATTAATTAATTTTATTAATTAATTGATTCATCATTCACAAATCATGGAAATTCACAATTTTATAAGTCATATTTTCCACCATTAATTTTATTTTTTACTAATTTCTATTAGTGTGGAATAATGAATTTTTAATTCAAATTTTCCACCATTAATTTCATTTTTTACTAATTTCTATTTGTGTGGAATAATGGAATTTTTATTCAAATATTCCCCATAATATTGACATCATCATGACACATGGGCATGACACATCGTGGATTGTCCATTTACACTTGGCTAAGATATCTCATACTCCATATATTCTTATTCCCTTATGCATGTCCATATTTGTCTTCCATTGTCATAGATTCTTGAGTTTAAGTGGCTTTGAGGTGTCATATGATACATCATAGATCCTCTTCCATTTATAGCCATGTTTGACTTCCAAGCATCATACAATCCTACATTTGGCATCTTTTGTCATATGTGTCATGGATTCTCAAAGGAATCTCTTTCCAAGTCACATATCCAAGGTGACAATTCCAATGCTCTCATCTTGTGAATTGATTATAAAATGAGCATTCTTCCTCTCATTTCCAGTCCCTGGCTTCTTAGTCTTTTACTCTCTCTATCTCTCAAGATTAAATCACATCTTCTAGTTTTCTCATAGTACTATCATTACCATAGGCTTTTCTTCCAAATTGTGTGTACATTAGGAAATTGGAGCTATATCACATGGAGAAGAAAGAACGACATGGGAACTACAAATGAAAGAGGGGGTTTTTAACATTGTGTTGTTTTCATTGTTTATTTGGATTTCATGGTAGACTAGAGGGTGTCACTATATGTTTATTGAGTTTGTGATTTTCTCATAGTATGTTAGACATTAGCCCATTTTTTTGTCCTACAATTGGTGAACCCAACGTGAACATGCTTAACTAACTTGGGTTTCTTGTGTTTGTGCTTGTAGGTGCACGGAACGAGCTCACTTGGGAGGGTATAATGAATATCTTCACTTCCCTATCACATCTATATTAATTAGGAGGTCCAATAACATGGTTATATGCTCTTGTTTTATCCATTTTGTTAGCTTTCTATCCTAGGGTGCACTCTGCTCTCTCAAGGCACACTTAGGACCCCTAAGAGGGAGTTTTAGGGGCCTAGGAGTCACTATATCCCCCATCTATTGTTCCCATGTCACCAACTATGCTTAGAAACCACCAATTGCACCCTTCTGGGCCCTAACTACACCATGGGCATAGTCTACACTATTTGAGCTCACTTGGGAGAGTAGAGTTCAAAATTTTAGTTTATAGGACTGTTTAGGGCCCAATTCCCCACAGTCTGCACTTGGTCTCCCAACTGTGCCTAGAAACTACCAACTATGCCCTTCTGGGCCCCAAGTGCACCATGGGCATAATTAGTACTATCAATGCACTTGGAGGCATCTTAGGTCATTATGGCCTTCTGGCATGTAGTCTACTTAAGATTAGATTTTTTTATGTTACTAATGGTCTATTTTCATCATGTGGTGATCATTGGATGAAGAAATAATCATTACAAACTACTAATGCTTGTTTTTCGAATGTAATTGAAGATCCTAATGTGCTTGTCTAAACTATGTGTGTGGTTTTCCTAGATTAAATACCACTTCATTTGGTGCATAAAATGAAATTTGTTTATTCTGTTTGGCATGTCTATAGTGTTTAAAATCCTAGGATTTACATGGATTTATCCTCTCCCCTCACCATTCATGAATCTTGGATGTAAGAGAAATCTGTGAGACTTCTATAGAGAATCCAGCCTTGGACCAAGATATTTGATATTGGATATGCCAAGGGATGACTTCAAAGCGAAAATGGGCCAAAGCTAGGTCAATGTTCTAGTTGCTATATAAAACTTGACATAGTTAATGTCTTATTAGTGGTATTGCTCTGTGATAGCTCTCCCCTAGTACCCTTGTGGTGTGTCAAACCCCAATTCTTGAGGCTGGGAGACCTTCTAAGGAAGTTTATCATTCACTTGCCAAAGGGAATGCCCTTACTAAAAGCCTTGTTTTAGTGACCAAAAACCTTTCTATCCACTGTCTTAGGGGGCATGAAGACATCCTACATTCTCACGATCCTTAGTAAAGACAATAGTACCTTGGGAAGTCATGCCCCTTGGGAAACAAATCTTGGTAGCCCTAAGAAGTGAGTGCACTATAACAAGGAGCTGGTGGTGCCAAGATTATAAGTTGTCCACTCTAGATAAGTGTGGTTGAACTTTGGTTCAAGTAGCAATTTAGTGGATACAGTCCTAAAGCCTAGGTTGTGGTGTGTCTTTTCACTTTTAACAACAGCTATTCTTGTCTTATTATGTCTTGTGTGTGTAAAACATTAATCAAGATAAAAGGAAACTTGAAAATTCACACCTTGGATACTATTCAAACCTTTTCTAAACTTCAAACATTATCAAAACATTACAACCTTTTTCAAACTTTGCAAACTTTGGTCCAAGACCTTAAAAACATTGGAAACATGGAAGATTGCATTCCTAGAAGTGTTAGGCATAACTTTGGTTTCATCTTTACATAACATCCACTTGAATTCACCATAGTTTGAGCCTCATACTTGTATTATCTAAGTCTTGCATCCTTTTATTCCTCATTGTGCATCCCTTGTCAATCATATTGCATTCCTTAGGCTTCACTTTGCATCCCTTGGTCTGTGCATTTCAACCCCAAAATCTACATCTTGCATCTTTGCATACCCAACCTCCATATTGCACACTTTAACCATCATTCTAGGTGTCTTAACCTTCATTCTACATCTTAATCCTGGTCTTAACATTTCCTCTACCTTTTAGCTCTTTGTATAATCAATCTGGAAACCACAAAACCCCAAAATCACCTTAGTTTCAGCCCAGCTTACCAATTGTGCTCTGAAACTACCAATTATGCTCTAACTGGCCCCAACTACAACATTGGTGTAGTTTATATTTTATAAGTGCACTTGGTAGTTTAAGAACCTAGTTTGGGCTTCCAGATAGAATTTTGAGACTTCAGTAATGTCCTTAGGTACCTAGATAGGCCTCCCTATCTTAGCATGTTCTTATCTATATTCTACATCTCCTCACCTTCATATTCATCATCTAGGGATTCATTCCTTGCGTTATAACCCTCATGTTCATCCCCTATCCAATCATAACATCAACCCTAGCATCCTAGCTCTCTGGTATAGCAACTTGGTAATCACCCAGCTCAAAATCAGCAAACGTTCAACCTAGCCTCCCAACTATGCCATGAAACTACCAACTAAGCCCAAATAGGCCCCAAGTTCACCATAAGCATAGTTGGTACTATTAGAGCATACTTGGTGCTATCAAAGTGTAGTTAGATACCTAAATGACCATTTTGGGCTTCCAAACTAAATTTTGAGACCCTAAAACTGTATTTAGAAGCCTTTGTAGGTCCTCATTCTGCATATGACCCGAAATAGCATCTTGCACCCAAAACCTCATTTTTCATCTTAGGAAATTTCCATATTGCATATTTGATCAGCATGACCACCATTTTGAGTGATCTAAACATAATTTTGAACCCAAAACTATTTAACAGAGACCAAAATCTGAACAAAAGTATGTAAACTAGAGTATTTCATTGTGTCAATGGATAACAGATCTTGACCATGGTCATTTTGTCATTTCTTTTGTCAAACTCTATCTATGTCAAGGTGGATTTGACTTTTTCATTTTTATCCTTTCACTTTTATCTCTTTTTGGTGAAGATCTAAAGTCTATTATCACAACATTAAACTCTTAGGTTAATACCTTTCAAAGATTTCACCTAAGTTCAAAACCTTGCATATACCCTTACCAAGAATTATCATATTCCTAGTGTCCCTAAACATAATTTTGACTTACCCTATTAATATATCCCCCTCATCTTGCATTGTTAAAAACCCTAGCATCATCTCCACTATCAAACCCTATCAACTTATCTAGCAACCAACTTGTCTCCTTGATTGCTTATCCTCATTTTGCATAACCCAAACATCATTATAAACCTTAGCACATCATCCCTTGCATAGTCCACCTTTCATACATCAACTTCCAACATCATTTCCAAGCCCAAAATCCAACACTAACCTTCATTTTGCATACCCTAATCTTCATTTTGCATACCCTTTAGTCAAACTTCAAAGTGTCATTTACATTTGCATTTGCATACTTTTGCTAGGACATTTGCATCTTGCATATCAAAAACCAAGTTCATTTGGCACCTCCTTAAGTTTTATAACATCCCTAAACACGTAAAAATCCAAGAAACATTCATATATTGCATACCGACTGCCAGATTTCCAAGTTTTACCCTATTTTACCAACTGCACCCCTATTTTACCAACTATACACTTCAGTGTGTAGTTGGTAGTTTTAGTACATAGTTGGTAGTTTTAGAGTGCACTTGGTAATTAGGTATTTCATCATAGGTTCGAAAACCCTAATCTACACTTCCATAGCTTGCATTGCATCCCTAAACCTTAGAAAACACTCAAAATCAATCAAATCATTCATATTTTGCATTTTAGTCACCTTAACACCTATGTTTACCAATTGCATACATTATACTTACCAACTACTTACCTTCAAGGCCCCAAGTGTTCCAAGGGTGCATTTGGTACTATCTGAGATTTTTCACACACATAAGGAAATAATACACTATGATTTTATCATTTAAAATATACATGTGTGTTGGAATTAATCATGCACTAAAAGGTGATCTATTGAATACCTTAATCATTCAAGTGTTGTGCGTGATAAAAAATGGTATCTTACAAGATCTATTCTCTAAAAATGTTTTAATATTCAAACATCTAGATCTGGAGAGGTCTATAAAAAAATATGTATTCCTCACACACTTATTGATGTGGGTCTAATTGAATAAAAATAATTTGAAGGTGTAATGCCCCACCAAGGGATCCAAAAGAATTAACCTAAAATTTTGCTAAATTTGCCCCAAAAAAAAAAAAAATTTAACATGAAAGATAAACCATTCATATCAAATACATAGTAGCGGAAGTAATAACATACAATCAACTATAAGCATACATAACAGGTTACATTCCTTAAGGATCCCAAGTCGTTGAGTCACATTTAATCTAACTAGTACTAAGTCTAACAACTACCACATCCACATGAAAGAATAATTTAAGAAGTCCAATGTCCATAATATACATTTGTTTTCAAATGCCTATTCAGAATGTTCAATCATCCACTATACATGTCATAGGGTATGAAAGGCTTAAAAGAATAAACATATGTAGAAATAAAGATACATCATCCTCATCGAATCTATGATACAAGTGCAATAAAGTAAATGAAACCAAATTCCATACATGATACATCATCATAGAAGATAAAATTGTAAAGTGTAACCATACACCACAAACACAACTAACTAAGTGCATGGTTCCTCCCAACTGTAAATAGCATCATTAGACCATCGTGGGCCCTAGCCATCCCTCCATGCATAACATCCCAAGTCACCGAAGAGATCATCGGTATTATCATAGTAGGAATGTCACTCCTAAAACATACTACAACATATGCATAAGAAATCTAACATGGAAGAACAAAGCATAAGATGATCCTACAAAGTAGATAACATCATCTATCACATGCTAATCATCAATATAAAGAAATAGGTCAGCAACCAACACCTAGCATAAGATATAATATCCATCATAATGATCCAAGAACATTTTGAAGGTAAAAGCCAACAAAGAATATAACAGAGGAGATAGGCTCAAGTCAAAATCCACCTGTTAGGAGTACATCAACCAAAAATTAGCAATCATCATCAATGAAAGTGAATAACCACAATAAACACATCCAACAATAAGTACACCACCAAAGGTACATAAAAACTCTATAGAGGAGACTCAGGCTACATTATAAGGAGTGTCATCACATGGCTTCTTGAGTTACCCTTGATTGGTCTCTCATTAGACCTCGGACCCTCAAGCGTTGAGTTACCCTGGACTGGTTACTTTGAACCTTGGACCCTCAATGTGGTACATGTGGAACCAGAAAGCCCTCTCATGAAGATGAGGCAATCATCTCATTCCCATTCTTAGTCTATACAAGCACTTAAGGCATGGCTGGGTCAAATATCTCTAACTTATCTTTTTAGTGTGTTTCCCCAAAATTATTAATTACTAGATTATCACTTATTACATAACTTGCAATAGGTTGCTCTGGTACTGACCACTTTGGGCCCTGGACCCCTACTGCAAGCCACTCCCAAAGACATGTACCTAGACAACCTCTTTTAAGAACATAAAACACAGTTGTGTCCCATACCACAACATTCACAATAATCAGACTTGGTTATTTAATAGGCAACTTGAAAATAAGTTCGTACTTCCACCCAAGTAAACATAAATGCTCCACAAAGTAAACCTCATAAATATAATTTCCAATTTGAATCACAGGACATATCATGACATCCAACCACACAAATATTATAAAGGATATCTCACAAAATCTCAGGTGTGTACCCTAGTTTGGCCAAGTTTCATGAAAATCACAAATCAAAGAGCCATATAAAATCATCTCAGTTCTAAACAAATGACTAGAAAACATCAAAAGATAATCCACAATATTCACATGAGCTCTCCACGAGTAACTAAAATGCAACAAAAGACAATCATAATACTCACAATAGTTATTTACAAGCAACTGAAAGGCATAAAATGATAATCCATAATATTTATCGGTTCTCCATGAGCAACCAAAAAATATCTCAAAATAATACTGATCAAAGACTCCAAAATGGTCAAGTCAAACATGACATCATCAAGATCAAAATCAAACACTTCAGTCCCATTGAGGTGACCAAAAAGTAATCCAAGTACAACTAATCGATGACTCAAAAATGGTTAAGTCATGTATCTCAAATACATACACCTTAGCTTCACACAAGAAGACTAGAAAGCAATAACAATCAGTAAATACAAACATTTCATAGAGCACACCATCACATTACCATGGTTGGATTTAGAAAGATCGAGATCAAATAACATCAATATGCCATCGCAAACACACAACCCCTGAGCCTTAGGTAACAACCTAAGACTGGTCAACAATCTAGTCAACCCCAAAATCCCAAAACACAAACAATATACATACCACAATGTAAGTTTCATGTTTGGGTTTAGCTCTGAACACACAATGTCAATTTACAGTAAAGTTCCAATTTTCACTTTAGTGTGAGCTTTCAAATTTAAAGAGGTACATCTTACTCGATATGGTTTAACTCATTCAATTGCTCAAATAGAATACAAAATTACCCCATTCAATTTCCAAAGATAATCAAAATGCAAATACATGGTTATGCCAAGTAAGAGGTTTTAATTTTCATTCAAGTATATTTTCAAGTGTATAAGATTCATCATTTATTCTACCAGTCAACCCATTTATCTCTTTGAATAAAACATAGGATTATCCCTCCATTATTTAAAAACAATTTTCTAAAATAATCAGAAGATAATTCTTACTTATCTAAATCATTAAACAAGCTCCGATTGACTTCTAATAAAATAATTTTACTAAAATCAATGTTACTAATAACTAATAAAAACTCCCTTAGTTCTAAAAAGTGTCTCCTATTTATATTAAATCAATTCTTTGAGAATAATCAAAGGATAAACAATTATCATAACAATAATGAATGTTTTCCATTAAATATAACTTTGATTTTATTAAGGTCGATATCATCATTTTTTGAGGTAAATCCACATTCCACTAGGTACACTCGTACATTAATTTAATCTCAATTAAACTTTTCTAAAAGTTTCAAGTTTACATTCTCACGTAATTCCTACAAGGAAATAAATTTCAAGTTATCTAATAATCATTCATAACTACTATTTCCAAATTTGAAGTATATTCTAGGTAAAAGAGATTCCCGATTCACCCTATTTAAATCTATTTTCTCAATTCAATTCTAATTCAAACCCAAACCCAAATTAAAACTAACTTCTTTCATAAATGAAATGGGAGTTTTCTAAATGGGTTCTCTAATGATTTCTTCGCAATCAAATGCATATCTAGATTCCAATTTCAAGATTGAAGATTTGTTCATGAAGTATTATTCAGACACACATGATGAAGACAAGAAGAGAAATAGCGTAATAAAATATGTGAAATAAGCACAAGTGCCTACCTGGACACTGATGCTAAATCGTTATGCCTCATAAAATCGTAGAGAAGCTCCTCCTCTTAGAACCTTCTCCTTTTCACAAATTTCTTCCTTCTCCAACATTCGCAATTCCTCCAAGAATCAAAACCCCCTTGAAGTGATTAGGAGTGCTTGTAGAAGCATAAGAGGATGTAGAAGCCTACGAGCTTGTAGAAGCATATGAGCTTGTCGAAGCATATGAGGATGTCCATACACACTAGGAGAGCCTATATATAAAGGCCTCTAAGATGCATCTAGAATGTGTCTAGAAAGAACTAGGAGATAAGCATGAAAACTAAGCACATAACTTCCACAATAAGAAGATAAACATGATGAGGTGTCTAGGATGTTGTAGACACCATGTGCTCAAATAATGTGCTAACTCCTAAGTGTAGACAACACGTGCATAATTAGAGTGCGAACTCCTGTGTTGTCAACATGACAACTCACAAGAGCTCGCATACTCCTATGTGAATAAATATTAAAATAATGCACATTCATTTATTTAATTAAATTTCTTTATTTAATATTCTCTTGACTCCTTTTTAAATTAATTTATTAATTTCAAATCTCATGCACTCACTTTATTAAATCCACTTGTTTTATCTTAATATATTTTAATCACATGCACGCATCATGCAATCTAAAATATTTTAATAATTTTAATATCTTTTCCACTTTTAAATTTATTTTCAAAATTTAATTAATAAAATATTTACTAACTTAAATAATATTATTATTTAGCATTTATTTAAAAATGAACTCTAAATATATTGTTATTAAATTAAATAAATATTATCATGTTCCAAATTTAAACTTATAACTTTTATCTTCAAATTTAATTAATTTTCCAATTAATTAAATAAATAAAATATTAAAATATCATATTAATTTTCCATTTAATTAAATCATTAATTAAATCTTTTAATTAGACTTAATTAATAGAAAATACACCAAGAAAGAGTTCGGCAACAATAGAAAAATGCAAACTAGGATAGGCACTATAGAAGGATTTGAATGCATTAATGACCAAACAAAATATTTTAAAAATTAATGACCATTATTCCTCATTGTTTTCATTGTCCTAAGATAACCAAATGCTTTATGGATGATTCATTTATTTAACAAGGATCGAATTATTCATATCTATATCTTTCTCATTCTTGGTTCTTGTATCTTAAGATCATCATTCGTTAATAATATGTTCTAAATCAATTTCTTAATTCCTTGGATGATTCGAATACCCCACATTTTTGTGAAATTAATTTGTGAGTGCATCCATAGAATTATTGAAATTGACTAAAACTCAAGAAATTCTCAAATGTGCTCACTTTATTTCATTCTTTAAATTATCCTAATATTCTTCTGACCTTGTAGCATGAAGTTAAGTTGGGGAGAAGTCCCTCCAATTTTTTGGTTCTTGGATGATCTACAATAAACCTCCATCAATTATTTCATTGGACCTTCTACTAAACCTCCACATATGCGATCTCAACCATTAAAGGTATGTGTTCTTGTGTTGATCAGCATTGATATTATATATAAACAAGAATTTATTCATTCATTTTATTATTATCATTTTTTATAACTCTACCTATCATTCAAAAATTAAATGATAGAGTTAGAGAATGACTGATAGTTCTTTACTATACTTGATATGCTTGGTCTTGAGCAATTTTATTATTGTTGTGAGACAACATCACTTGGTAATGTTTCTTTGTGTGAGCATTAAGTAACACTCTATCTTGGCTTTTCCAAGCTATCTGGAGCATGGCATTCTGTAACTTGGCCTATGAGATTCATGAATCTTTTAGTGCTATTTTATAGAGCTACACATCCAAAGATAACTTAAAGACATCCATAAGGATCTTGGGCATATTGCATATCATAAAATGCCTTCCTAGAGACATGTCTCTATGTGCCTCTAGTTTTATGGACACATTGGTGATTAAAATTGGTTTTTCACTCTGCCACCTAGCCTTTGGTAATAAAGGTGTGTTATTAATTAAAATGGATACCTCTTGTTTTTATCAAGATAAGATTATATAGCTTCATGTGGTGTCATCATAGAGCAATGTGTCTTTTGAGGATTATCATCATTATGAGTAACTCTTTTAGCCATGTGTGCCAGTGTATTTTCCAAAGTTCTATAAGAAACTTCTTAATTTAGTGGCATGAAATACATGGATCAAGATTTATTTTGTGGGAAAAGATGTTTTCATGTTCAAGTTATTATTGGTCATCATTTCAAGTTCATTATGCAATCTAGTTTCAATAGTGCCTTTTGTGAGAAGATGGAAATAACTCAGGTTTTTTATGATATCATTCTTCTTCATCCATACAAGAATTTTTTTTCCTTTGGTCATTCTCTACAATTACTCAAAAATGAAAAAAAATGAAAAAAAGCAATAAAAGATCCAACAATGAAAACCTTCAGGCATTGTTGGCTAGTTAATATCTGAAAACCGGTTTTTGATGAATTTTAACTGCAACGTAAATTCTTAGTGGTGAAGACTATTTTCATAGCACCATTAAAAGGTGAGTGGTTGAGAACTGGCTTGTTAGTGATCACTTGTCATTATCAAAAATTAAAATTAAAAATACAAAACACAAAAAAAAAATTTAAAAATCAATGCAATAATTGGGTTGAGCTAACCATTTTTCAAGGAAACTCAATTGCTTCTTTGGCTCTTTCTCTCTTGATATTTATTGCATTTCCTATTGCTTCATTGTGTGGTTGTGCTTCAATTTCTAGTGATCGACATGATTTTGATCACCTCCCTTAAGTGCTACACATTTAGTAGAGGTGCTATAGAAAATGGATCAAGCTCACTTTAGTGTTTTGTATATTGCTTGTTTTGTATATTGCTTCCTCTAGATGGTCATCCTTTATGAAATGGTTATTCCAGTCAGCATTTTTTGTTCCTTCTTTGTTCATGCTTCAATTTTATTTTCTATTATTTTATCTCTTAACTTTATTAATATTTTTTATTATATTGATGATTGTGCAACACCCATACCTAGCTTCTCCCTATTTCCCAAGGACGGTCAACCATTTAAGGTGGGGGGAGGTACACCATGTTTATTACATATATTTTCATCCATTGTACTTTATCATTATTCATTCCATCTTCAAACCCATTATTTCCTACTTCATATTTTCCATTCCATCCTTCATGAACCCTATTATTTCCCCCTTTCTAATCATGTGTTTTGCCTACCATTTTACTCATGCTGACAAGCTCATGTGGATTGAGAAATTCTTCGCAAAACCTCCTATGCATCTACCATTGTAGAAATATAATTGTATGCAAACTACAAAAATAACAAAGAGCATAATGAAACTAAAATTTTGGAGGTACACATGTTAAAATGAAAGATGTAAAATGGAAAATGCAATGAATTTAGCATCACCTATAAAAGTTAAAGGTGAAGAAGGAAAATTCTATAAATCCAAGGTTCCCTTTCAAAAATAAAAGATTGCATCTGGATGTGTAAAATGTTAAGTTGGGGGGGAATGATGAGATTCGTTTATGACCCATTTTTATGCCATATTTTAATCTATTTCATGTACCTTCACACTCACTTCCAGATTTTATTTCTAGTCCATTTTACCATTTATGTTGCATGTGATTTAATATATATAAGTAGTATCTAATATAGTTTTGGGATTAAATTATGGGATTATTTATTGATTATTTTTACTAATCAAAATTACTTTATGTCATAGTATATATATAGCTTGCAATATTTGAATTTGTGGGTGTCAAACTTCCTGTCGTAGTCTAGAATTATGTAGAACTTCCTATCATAGTTTGAACTTTTGTAGAACTTCTTGTTGCAATCTAAAATTTTATAGAACTTCCTATCAATCTAGATAGAAAATGCTATATGTGAATCATTCAATTGTAAATCAATTATATCAACTATTTTGCCTTTACCATATGAGAAAAGATTATAAGATTTATGAACAACTGCCACAAAATTAATCATCATATGCACATAATAAATTATGGTTGAAAATATTTTTTAGCCACATGATGAGAATGCTGGACACCTGGTCATTACATACTTTAGTTGTTATTATAACAATGACAATTTTAATATGTGGTCAACTATACAAAGAAAAACAAACATCCTTTCAAATATGCAGCTTTGGGTTATGCTATTATATGTAGATTCTTCATTTTTGCATGACTATTCTAATTCTATTCTTGTCTCCCAAATCAATAAATATATGAAATATATTTTAGCCAACTCTCAATGAAGAAGACCATGTGGATGATATATTACAAGATTTCTATTGAAGGAAACTATTTCAATTTGTTGATCACTATTTTTTTATCTACTATTACAACAAGATATATTACGGTTGGCAACTAAGGGCCCATAATTATTGATCTGTTATTTCAATTACTAGTAGATTTAAATGGGCTCAATATGGGTCTACATGAGTTATTTCCTCACTATCTTATCTCCACGTGACGGAGTTAAACCATTTTATGATTACTTGTTTGAGAATGACCTCTATATATATATAGGGGTCAAATGTAATAGAAGATATATGAGATTTACATCATATTTATATATCAGAAAAATACAGTCTACACACAAATCTTCCTATAGCAGAATTTTGTATTAGTTCTACATTGTTTATGGATGAATAAAACATCACTATTATGATCACAAATGAGTAGAAAGTTATTCGTGTTTCATCACTGGGCATACTAGGGAGGTAGGATCCACTTCTTGGGATGAGTAGTAATTTAGTTTAGATTGTTTGTTTGTTTTTATTTTATATTTGTTATTATTTTCATTTGATTTTATGCATAGAATTAGTGTATATTTTATATACTTTAATTTATGTAATCATATTGGTGATTTGTTTTAGATAGATGTGTGTTTTATTTTCTGTGTGTTATTGTTTTAATTTGATTTTGTGAGTATACATATTATATTAGTTTTTTTCATTTTAATTTATGTAATTATAAATATTTTTCTTTAATTTTTATTTTCTTTAAATTTAATTATAAATTTGTATTTGTGTGGGTTTTTGTTTATTGGTTGCAATATTAAATCATAGATTAAATTTTCATGCTTTCAAATTCTTAGAATAGTTTTTCTTTTAAGAGTTTCAATTTAGCTCCTATCATTAGGAAGTGACAAATCCTATTGCCAGATCTATTTTGATTTGTTGTAAGTTTCAGTTTAGCTCCTGTCGCTAGGAAGTGATAGCTCCTATCACCAGGAAGTGATAGTTCAGGTCAGCAGTTATGGTTTGGTTTGTTGTACATTTTCTTCTACATGTTCTAGTTGCACTCATCCTTACTTGGCATGTTATCTTCATGCCTTGAGTAGACACCCACTATACTTTTCACAAGGTTACGATCCTAAATTGGCATTTAAATGCAAGATAAACTAGCTCATAAACTTTATCATTTATTATCAATATTAGAACCACAATGTATCCCTACACCAATGTCCATGTTTTATTCTTCTCACTATGTTCAATTTCTTCATTGGTTGCCTTGATCCAATCTTCGTTCTCCAAATCATATTTTATAGATTTAGGGTCAAACTTTCATAACAAACATGTGTCATTCTTCAGTCTTCCTCTTTTCATAACTCTTGAATCTTTATCACCAATAATTTGTTCTGGTGTATGATGTCTTCTCACATACTTTTCCAATATAGGTTCAAATCTTGGTTTATCTTGTTTTTGTTCACTGGATTCTACATGTTCAACATCTTCTTTTATCTCTAGCTATAACTTGGCTTCTCCTAACTATTGGTCGACAATCAAATTTTTTGGCTCGGCTCCTATAGACTAATGCTCAGTAGAGCTCTTCTACAAAATGTTGGCAGCCACCTTCTCTAGATCAGGGATGGTACTAGGTTCACCTTCATAAACATAGACAAACATTCTATAATCTTTGGGTTCTTTCTTGCATTATTCTTCATTTTTCTCTGCAAATTCATCAACACTTTCCACAATTTTTTTGTTGTTAGAATTTAAACAGTTATAAGATTTACTCTTAGTGGAATTGGCTAGGAATATGCATTCATCACTTTTAGCATCAAGTTTACCTTTTCATGCATCTTTCAATATATAATATTTTCTTCTAAAGACATTAAAATAATTCCCATTTGGTGCATATCCATACTAGATTTCAAAAGGTATTTTGTTTATTCCTTTCTTCACTTGAACTCAATTCAAAGTATAGATTGTAGTGCTTACATCCTCTCTCTAGTACTTCTATGAAACATCCTTCTCCATCATCAGCATTTTTGTGCAATCCATAATATATTTATTTCTTCTCTCTATTATACCATTCTATGGTAGTGTCCTTAGTGCACTCATTTGGCTCTTGATTCCTTTGTCATTTCAAAATATGTTGAACTCATCTGAAATTAATTCACACCTCTATTTGATCTCAAACATTTTAGACTCTTTCTTGTCTCTTTCTCCACTCTAGCAAGATACCACTTAAAATTTTGAATTTCCTTAAGAAACATCACAATCATCAATCTTCAAAAATCATCAACAAACAAAATAAAGCATTTACCACCACAATATCTCTATATTCCAATAGGACCACATAAGTTAGTATGAACCAACTCCAAAACATCATCAGAAGAATAGGCCTTTCTCTTGAAACTAGACTTTGTCATTTAACCCATTTGACATTGTTTGTACATCACTTTATTAGGTTTGCTTAGTCTTGGTAACCCTCTAACTCTTTTCATTTTACTTATGCTTATAAAGTTATCAAAGTTCACATGACATAGCCTCTTGTGCCATAACCAAACATCTACACATTGTGCAAATAGAAAAGTATCTACAGATAGGTCTAGATAGAACAAGTTACCTCTTTTTTGCTCTCCACTTCCAACTAGTTCACCAATAGTATCATAGATTTTTGTCTTCTTGTTCTGGAAATCAACTCTATATCTTGAACTTATTAATTGTGCTACACCCAACAAGCTTTATTTCAAACCATCAACCCAATATGCATTATCACACTTGATCTTTTCATTTAGTTTAATTGATCCTTTATCTTCACATAACATGGTGCATCATTATCAAACTTAACACTACTTCCATTATAATGTTTTAGACTTATCAAACTTACTAGTATCACCTGTCAAATAATGTGAGCAACCACTATCAATTATCCATCTATCATTTTACTCACATGTGAGATCAATGCAATTTTCTCATCTTCATCAAAATCATCTTTTATTGCAACATAAACAACTTCTTCATCATTATCATTAGAATTACTGTCAGAACCATCCTCTTCTACAATATAGCAAGATTTCTTACCTTTGTCTCGATAGTCTCCTTTGTCTCTATTGCTTCTATCATTTGTCCTTCCTTTGTACTTTAAATTTTTCCCCTCATCTTTCTCATCCCTATTAGTACATCTAATTGCAATATGACCAACTTTTTTACATGTAAAATAGATAATATGAAGTTTACCTTTGTATTTACCTTTCCTCTAGGAAGTCTTCTTACCAATAATGCTTCAAGTTCATCAAGGTCATCATCAGATATACTGTCACTAGCTATATACTTGCATTTTTTCTTTTCTTAGATCCATCAAGGGTTAGTTAGGCTTTAAATGCATATTCAACACTAGTAGGGGAGTAATTAACAAAATTTGATAATTCAAATGTAGTAAGTTTACCAATCTAACTATCCAAGGTCAGATCATTACTAGGTGTACATCTCAATTCTTGAATTACAAATACTCTAATTTCATAGATAGGAAGTAAAGTCCACAATACCTTTACTTAACATAGCCTCAAAAATTATATGTCCTTCACCTCCTCTGATAGCATTCACCACTTCTTTGATTTAGCTATAATATTATGCAATATCCTTACCTTCTTGCATCCTCATGTCATCAAATATTCCTCATAATCTTTATTCCTTAGCTCTTAACACATTCTTGTCTCCACCATGGATTTTTGCCAACTTATCCCACATTTTATTAGTAGTAGTCCATTCCTTCACATCATCAAATTTTTCATAATTGAGGGTTGTTGAAAGTTCAATCATCATTTGGTTGTGCTCCTACTTCTCTTTTATTTGTTCAACTATCATAGGTTTAGGCACCTTAATATAGTCATTTTCTAACCAGTAGGATGCAGAATCTCCAATTCAAGATAAGTACAATCTCATCAGCCTTTGCCATGCTAGGAAGTTCTCCTTGTTCATCTTAGGTATCTCTCTCTTGTACATCTTGATCTTTGGATTGAGTCCCTTTAAAGTTTCCTAACAAGCACCAAAGCTCTAATTCCAATTGTTATAATGATTTAGAATAAATTAGTAATCCTCAGGTCCAAATGTACCAATTACAATTTTAAACACTTCAAGGAAATTAAACAAACTCAAATATCCACTAGGTCTCTATAGCATATAATCAACAATTTAACATTACATGCAATATCTTAACTCTATGCCTCTATATGTGACAACTACCAATAAATAAACTACTATAAAATATAGCATGAAAAACAATAACATCCACACATGAAATAATACTTTGACACCAGGATTTAACATGGAAACCCAATTTAGGAAAAACCATTAAGTAACATGTTACCAATTTTCACTCTTCTGAAGTGAGCTCAATTAAGAGCCAACCCTATTAAAGGTAATACAACACATTGTTAAATGTGACCCTGTTAAAGGATATAATCACGCTATTAGGAGTGGCCTTATTAGAGGACTTTAAAGAATTCCATTAGAATGTCACCTTGATTAAAAGATTTACAAAATTACTATTAGGTCAACCTTGATTAAAGAGTTTTGACTAATACAATGGTTAGAATGTAACAGTAGCTTTGATCTATAAAGTACAACTCACTTTTCAAATTTAGATCTTCATTCACTCATCTATTGGTTCATTGACTTGCCTTCATTAACATCTTTGTCACTTATCTACTTGGCACCTCCTCAAGCAATCACACTTCACCACTATCATTTTTCTCTTCACAACTTCTCCTTAAGATCACCAATCAACAATGAACCAACCTTAAAATTCATTCATTATGCCTCCTTAAATATGTGATTTTGATCTTTTTCCTCTTAAACATCACTGTTGATCTTAGGGATAGGTTAGATTCATTGAGTCCTTCCATTTTTTTGTTATCCTTCATCTTCTAAAAACTTATAATCAAATCCTTGCCTTTGATTATGTAACAAACTCTCCACATGCATTGAATATGCCAACTCATCAATCCTTACCTTCTATGCACTTTGACTAATTCAAAATTTGAACTATATTGGCCTCAAACTCAATTCTTTCTCAAACTGTAAAAATTTTTGGTCACTTGACAATCATTGTTTTCTTCAGCTCAGTCATCATTATATAGCTTAGCAATCACTATACTTTTCTTTCTCAGCATCAATTTTCCCACTTAGTTATCACTACACTCAGTCATTATTGTATTTGCTTGGCAATAATTAACACTCATCCTGAACTTCAATTCATTAATCTTCTGCTTCAACTTCTTCATTAACTATGCAACATTGATACTTGATCAAGCTTATCCTTGTAACTTGTTTCAACTCTTAGTTTCATCCAATTGTCTTCTACACTTCATGTATTGATTAAACAACACTCTATCTTTTCAAGGACTAACTTATCAAGTGCCTATTGTATTTCCATGATGCTTCTTGTGGTTCCACAATGCACGCCCCATTTTGATCAAAAATGGGGACCCCCTACATATATTTTGTGGGCTTTTCAGAGCCTTAGACTAAGGTTTGAGTCATTTTGAGGTCCTATCTAGTCCCCTAGTTCACATTCTAGGTCCTGACAGAGAAACTCGGAGGTCAAGGAGTAGAAATTTTTAAGAAACAAGTCATTTTAGGAACATTTTTTGTACAAAGCACACTTCCAGGGTTGTTCTGATGCACCAAAATTTGTTTTTTTGCAAATATATGCACAGCTGCGCAGTTGGCACACATACACAATTGCAAATAAAAAACCTAGGGTCTATATATAGGGGGCTCCCTTCCCTCCTTGTTTTTTTTCTCTCCCTCTACACATCTCCTACTCTGAAACCGTTGTTGCACATCCCTAACCTATGTGTGATTCCACTTGGCATCTCATAAAACAAAAACACCACAATGTTTATGGTGCACATCAGTGCACCTCCCCGGGTGTGCTGATGCACACCAAACTCTATGCCTAAAAACTTCAAAAGAAACACAAAAAAATTTAACATTTAAATGAACTCAAAATTGGGTGCATTGATGTGCACCCAATTTCAATTTAAGACAGTAAAAATAAAACAAAAAAAGTAGATTATGCATTAACCATATAGTAAGGTGTGCATTGGTGCACCTAATTAGGTGCTCTGAGGTGCACCTAATTAGGTGCTCTGGTGTGCACCTTATATTAGGATGTTTTTCATAATTAAAAAATCAATAGGCACATCTTCCTAGTGTGCCTATTGCACCTTTGTTTTGTATTTCCTACTTTTAGAGGTCCAGTTTAGGTTTTTTCATTTTTTTTTGAAGCGTTCAGATTTCAAGGGTTTTTCTTATGTCAGTTTGGACATCTTTTAATTATTCTTTTCTTCAATTGTGAACTAAAGTATGTGTTTGTTTTGCAAATATAATGGTTTCTTGCTCATCTTCCCTTGCTAGAACATCGCACCAAAACTTGTAGTATTTAAGTTCCAAGGCGTTCAAACAAAATCATGCTTTCAAGATGACAACTCTAAAATCCAAGATACTGATTTGGGATATACAGATTTGGGAGAATTTTTGAATATATGCAACAAACCCACTGAGAGGTCCCAAATAATCTTCATACTCATCCAATCAGGACTTGTCAATGTAGCATCACACTAAGTGTCGATGCAGTATTCAAAACTTATTATGACACTTGCAGAACATTTTGTCCCCAAGGAGAGGGTTGTAAAGAGCATAACAAGAGAGATCATTCTAGATCTCTGACCTAATAACATTGAGAAAGTGTTCCATCTCTTCAGCGAAGATCAATTCATCAGGCTAACCTATGAGCAAGCAAAAAGATGGTATCAAGAACATATTGAAGAGGCTTCTGAGATCATCCAATCTTCATACCATATTGAGAAGACTCCTTTGGGAAAGAAAACTAGCAAAGTGGACATGACCAGAGGATACATGAAAGAAGATATTGGATAAACGATCATACTCTTGAGTAGAGTTATGGGTCTACTGGTAGCTTGACACTTGATCATCTTCATGGTGTACTTTATTAAAACAATAAAGAAAGTAGAGATGCCACTAGATTGGGTTTACACTCTTAGTGAGAATTTGTGTGAATAGTTGGTGGTGGCTAAGAATAACAAAAAATTCAAAATAAAACAAAATTTGGTATACATGTTAGCTGCAAGGGTGATAGACTATCTAGGGCTATACAAGAGGGGTAGCATGCAAGATGCTAACGCATGGCCATATATTTTGTACCCTTAGCTAGTGAAGAAAAGGCTTTTAGAGCAAAGCAAGGACTACAAAATTGTTAATGATGCCTTCATATTCGCTATAATCTAATTCATAGAAGGGGATTATGTGAAGAGATTATCAGAGGATGTAGTGGCATAGATATTACTAGTTGGGGCTTATTATATCCAATTCAAGAAATTTACATATTTAATGGTGGAAAGTACAATCATTAGCCCCAAGAAGCTCCCAAGGTATCCTAGTGACAGACTTGTTCTCTTGGAGACTTCTTGACAACTCTTGTCTTCCTATGATAGAGTTAGAAAGAAACATAAAATATGTTGGAACTGGCCTATGACCATAGGACCTTTTTAGGTTAGAGGAAAGATATCTCCTCTTTTGAATGTGAATGGGATCAATATCCCTTGGAAGAATACAATTCTCCTTGGCCATATTTTGATAATATCGAGAGAGTACAGTACTTAGTGGGCAAAATATTTCAACATGAGGAAGCCATTGAAGATCATTGAATGAATGCAACAAATGACTACAATATTTGACTCAGGGACTATGGAAGGATGACTTTGTATCTGGTAGAGAAGGCCTCAAAGATAAAGATTTCATTCAAGATACTGCAACAAGACTCAGCAGAGGTTCTTGATCCTTTGTTCAATAGGGATAAAATTGGGGAACGACCCATTATGAATGTTGACATTGATAGAGAAGAAGACTTAGATATTAACCATAGGGTGAAGCATGTCATCAAATTGACGCAAGATTGGATTAAGAAACCCTTTAATCTTGATCCAATTCCTAATACAATGATCTTTTATGCATAAGCTCATCTAGCCAAAGGTAGAGGGAAAAAGATCACCATCCCTACATGTATAGCTCAGTAACTGGTAAGGCCAGAAATGGTGCACCAACTTGATAGGCCAGTTGGTTATTATAGACCTCAAAAGGGTAAAGGCAAGGGAAAATGAAATAGAAGTTCTCCTCAAAGAGTTGAGCCTAAAGAGGGAGAAATCTCGGCACCTCCACATCAAGGAAAAGAAAACATACAAAGGCCAAAGAATATTCAAGCCACACAAACCCAAGGTGATCCTCAACTATCACCACTTGTACCAAGCAAAATGGAAATAGAAATTGAGGTTTAAGAGGTTTCTCCACCTCAACAAGTAGAATAAGCCTCCCCCTTAGTGCCAAAAAGAATAAAAATTAAGACTTCGATGAAGAGGAGACAAAAGGTGATCAAGAAGGTGATCTATTTCCCATCAATCCTTGAACCTATTCTAGAAGAGGGAGAAGAAGAGGGTGATGAGGATGAACGGGATGATCTACCTTTGAGTTAGAGGACCTGTTTAGCCAGAGCCATAGAGTAGGATTGAAGGAGAAGTTCCATGATCACACCCTCATCTATCCTTAGTGAACCCATGCAAACCACTACATCAGAGGATGAAATGCAATAGTGGGTAGATGAGAAGGATGTGGAGGGCACTAATGTCTTTGAGATGTCAAATTTTGACTTTATGCCCATAGGTACTAAGTTGGTCAGGAACAAGATCAGAGATACACCCACCAATCAACCTCAACAAGAGGATTGGACTCGGATGCCCCCTAAATCACAACAACTTGAAATGGTTTGTGAATCCTAATTGTAGGTCACATTTTGTGTTAACAAGGGATAAGCTACCCCTTTTCCTCTAGGTATAGAAAGTGAATAAGTCTAGGCAGAACCTCAAGAAGAGCCACAAAAAGTTTCCACTAAGGAAGTTTCAGAAGAAGGATGGGAAAGTGAACAACCATAGAAAACTTCTTAGGACATAGAGGTGAGAACTATGGGCTCTATAGAAATAGACACTATTAGGGAAGAGCCTTCACAAAGGGAGAAGACTCCAAAAAGGAGTGATAAGGGGAAGGTCATTGCAAAAAAAACTCCTTCATCCTCTAAAGGAAAATCCCCATTGTAGCATATTCCAAGGTGGCTTAGAAAAGAAGTAATAAGAAGAAAAAATCAATAGTTCACTACTAAAGAGGAGGATAGAATGGAATTGATAGAAGTTCTGAGGAAACCTGATTCACCTCCAAAGGATGCACAAGCACTAGACTTTGTCATGAGTGATTAGAATTAGGACCTTTGTTCTCATGTGGCTATCCCTCCTCTAAAATCAAATGTTTAAGAACTAACTCCTAGGGATTATTAGATCTAGGAGGTCATGCTTGGGAAGCCAACCTTTGAAACTGCAAAGTTGATGGTTACTACAGGGATGAAGGAGGTTTTCAGAAGTTTGAAAGAGGATGGGGTAGAGTTGATAACACTTTAGTAACATAATGAAATCCTAAAAGGATATTTGAGCAAATTTTTGGCCCTTTGGATCCCACTAACCCCAAAGAGACTTTAAATGCAACAATTCAGAGAACAGATAGGGGAACAGTGCAATTGGACCCATTTTTGAATGCCTATTAGCAATGGTGGGAAAGTTTTGAGGATAAGGTCATATTAATTATCCAAGGTAATCTTAAGCTACTACATGTTATGCAAGAGAATGTAGATAAATTGGTAGCAATTTTGAATCAAGATTTTTCTCTTATGGATGAGGTGCATACCTAGGGAAAGGATCTATAGGCATTACAGGTAATGTATTGAATGTTAATGGATGTATATACAGCTAAAAAGATAGATAAGATAGATGATTGGATAGAGAAGATAGCAGATAGTAATAAAGTAATGGAATCATTACATGTGAAGATACACAGGCTCAAGGACCAAGCCCAAGAGCGAATTTTGTAAGCCAAGAGACATTATAGTGATGCATGTCTAGACATTTTTGAGGATGATGCATGGGAGAAATTAATAACTATAGAGGTAGTAGTTGAAAAAATTCTAGAAGACTTTTGATGAGGTTTCTAATGATGAGGATATTTGGCAGGCATTTAGAACAGAGGACGAGACCTATATAGAGGTGGATAACTACAGGAAGAAAGTGAACGATAAATATAATGCCTTAGATTTACCAGATGTAGCTCAGGTCATTGAGATAATAGAGAAATTTAAGGGCAAATATCTAGAAATAGCTCTAGGATAAAGGGGAACAAAATCCAAATGCCAAAATTTCAATTTTGACACTTGATAAAATTTTGCATTTTTTGGTCTCTAAGGTGCACAAGTGCGCTGCTACGCCAGGTGCACTAGGTGCACAACTATGCTTTTTGTAATGGTTTCTTGGAAGATTTTGAAGAAATCAAAGGTGCACTGACAGTTTACTACCAGTTCCAAAATTAGAGCTTTCCATGGATCAAAAATGTATTTTGACAGTAGTTTAACTTCAACATATGTGTAGTAAAGATGGAGCTTCTATTTATGGCACTTCTAGACACTCCTACATTAACTGAAGACTCTATTCTTCTTGTTTTCTCATGATTTCTTTGTTTTATGACATGTAAAGGCTCATGTATCCAATTAATGATATAAAAATGGATGTAGTCCTACTTAGAACTAGTTAGATAGATAGTTTGTACATAAATAGATTTATTTTATTATTTTAGGAGCATATGATTGAATAAAAATATCTCTCACTCTTAGCATAAACTAAGGAGATGATTTCTTATAAATATAGGATTGTAATATGTAATCAAGGCTGTCATTATTTTACAATAATATATGCTTTTGGTGCTCACATTTGGAGTATAGTGATTCTTGCCTAAGTGTGTTATGTTTTGTGAATGTATGTTCATGGAATGTGATTGAGCCAAAAGTTGATTGCATTATTTCTAGTTGTGTGATCTTTTAATTATGGTGTTTTCTACAGTTTTATGAATTCCATTGACATATCTAGTTTGAGAAGAGATCACCCATTTTGTTCCTACATAAATTTTTGTCTCACATGAGCGTACTTTCTATGGCCTTGTGATTTTATGAAAAGTGAAATATTTTAAGGTTGCTAAATTCCCATTGATGATTGCATCAATGGAATTAAGGAAGCATTACTAGTATTTTCATTGGTTACCCATTGATTTCTTCAAAGGCTTAACATGAAAACACGTTGTGTTTGTAGCTTATGTTCATTAGGATTTTACTTTCATGTTATTTTCTTAAACCTCTTGTCACCCTACCTTCATTATTTTCTTTACTAACCCCTTGTTAAATTAGGAATTCATATTAGTTGCATAGTTAGATTGCATTCATTAAAAATAGAAAAATACAAAAACATAGTTCTTTTTTTGTGTTTTGTTTTGAAGCAACAAATAGATTCAACATCTTATCCAAAGTTATCTAAACCATCAAAGGCCTCCTTATGAACACTCACATTTATCTTCAGCTGAGAAGATTCTAGTAGGTTGCAAGATCACCCACAACCTTGGAGTTGATCCTCGAGATTGAATTTTCAGGAAAGGAGTTTGAAAGGATTCTTGTCATTAAGCATCGTGCAAAATTATAGCTAAATAGAAGTGGCACTAGAAGGATGGCCCATTAACATTTGGATTAGAAGAAAAATTTGTCAAAAGTTCAGAATTCTACACTTTTTACAACTTCTAAAAAATTTTTAACTTTCTGAGATTTGGAGGTGTGCTAGGTGCGTTGCTACGCCTTTTGCACTGGTGCACCAAATTTTGAGGTGCACCTCATTTTGTGAGAAAGTGTACTTCTATAGAGGTGCACTTTTTCTAGAATTGATGCAAACTGGAAGAACTTGATCTAGAATCCCCATTTCAACAAGCTTTAAGATCTTCACCAAGTGCACGTGAGTTCCTTGAGCTTAGCCATTTTTGTAAACCTCACAATGACAAAGGAATCCCTTGAATCCTACCACTTCTATTTAACATTTCATCATCTTCTTTAGCTCCACCTCCACAACAACCACTTGGAGGACCACTAAATATTCTAATAGTTCCACTTCCACAACAACCACCCCTAGGTCCACAAAATCCTTTGATGGCCTTTTTTGCAAATGTTGTAGACTCACCAATCAACTTGATAGGTGTACACAATGATCTTCCAAAGAATCCTGAGAAGTTTTTCCCAAGATTCATCTATGGAGAGACACAAACTACTAAAGATCATGTCAAAGTATTCAAGGAAATTTGCAATCAAAAGAAGATTCCTAATGAGAATGTGATTCTTCACTTATTCCCCTACTCTTTGGGGGAAGTTGCCTTTAATAGGTATGTTAACCTGCCACCTAGATGTATTAAAGATTGGGCTACTTTTGAAAAAAATTATTAGAACAATTTAAGACTTTCATCAATCTAGCTGGGATACATCAACAATTCATATCACTCAAAAACGATCTAGCTAAGACAGTGTCACACTTCAACCATCACTTTCACATGGCATATCGCAAGTTGGAAATGCCATACACTATACCAGTTGAAGCTACTATATAGGTTTATTTGAACTCTATGGACCATCTCACTATTATTTTTCTAAGAAGACTTCCAACAACGGATACTAACACATTGGACAAAGTCTTCACAAAATCAATTACCTTCACTAAGAAAACAAATCTTAATGGAGGAGGATTGATGCTTCCAACTCAAGCTATTACAACAATGCCAACATACCTTGTCAGAGTGCCACATGATGCCTAGCCAGTTCATACCTATGAATCTAGTTCCATTACAGTAGGCACCTACTCTACAAAATCTCACTTTAACATATCTAGGTTATGAACCTCATAAAGCTGCTTTCTTTGAACAAAAGCTAGCAGCTTCCACTAAGACAGAGAATAGTTTTACTTCTGAGTTTGTTCAAATAAAGAAGACCATGTCACAAATGAACAATGATCTGACTTGCTTAAGATTTTCGCAAGGAGAAAATAACAACTTTCAAAGAAATAATACTGGTCCTTACAACAACAACAATTACAATCAGAATTACAAAAGGAATTTTGGTGGAAATAACAACATTGGAAAGAACAACGTGGGAAATAATGTTGGGGGAAACAACTTCAATCCTCATGATCATAATAATGGCTTCCAAAGACAAATTTGACAATAGAACACTTTTCCAAATAATGAAAGCATTCCTGCATATAACATCAACAACAATGTTTAGTTTACGTATATCAATCAGTATGACAATGGTCAAAATACATCTAACAATGATGGTCCATATTATAATGGGAATCAAGAGATGAATCAAAAGTCACAAGAAAATGATAATGTCCCTCCTATAGAGTTTAATGCTATGCTACTAGAATCCTATGATTCTACACAAAATGTATAGGTAGAACAAACAGCCAATGAAAAATTCTCTTTTCCATTTAATCAAGAACTAAACCTTCAACCTGAAGAAATGTTTGCTTTTCAGAATGACAATCAAAATACATAAAATCTAAGAAGTAGAAAAGAATCTATGACAAATGGAATTCCTCTAGCACTACGACCAACTCCTACCAACCCGAGAACAAGTAACAACCTAGTACTAATTAGGCCATCGTATGGAGGAAAAAAAAATTAGAACCAAGGGAACGTGCCAACAATCTTGAAAAATCTTGCTTAGTCTACTGAGAAATATAATGTGGTGGAAGATTTGAAATGAACAAAAGCCAACATGTCTATGTTCAGCATGCTATAAAATTGTCCCCAACACTGAGAAATGTTGATCAAAACTTTAGATCATACAAAGGTACCCCATAATACAAATACCATAACTCAAAAGACAATATCTCAAAAAGCTAATGCTTTGGAGGCAATTCCAACTATGTTTAAAGAAAAGGTTGAGGTGCCTCTATTTCTACTTAGCATCAGGATATATGGGAAGAACCTTCATAATTGCTTAATTGATTCAGGAGCCTCATGTAATGTAATGCCACTATCAATTGCACAAAGTGTAGGAGTCACTCCCCAGCCTTCCAATCAAATAGTAATATAGGATAAAACAGAGGTGAAAGTCATTGGTGCATTGAAAGATGTTCGGATACAATTGACAGTTGACCCTCGAATTCAAGATATCATTGATATACATGTGGTTGATATTATGGAAACATATGGATTACTTCTAAGTAGAGAATGGACAAAATGCCTAAGAGGGTGGTTTTCTATGGATTTCACTTAGTTATGGTTACCATGGAAAGGGTTGAACAATCAAATCAAGGTAGATGCAGAGCCAAAGTTAAAAACAATGATTACAAAATACAATGCTCTGAATGAAGTGGCATTCTTACAATTAGATTTGGGCTCTTACAAAGTGATGGCTTTTGATTCAACTTCAACCAAAATATCAAATGATCAAAATGAAAAGTCCAAGGATTCAATCCCAAAGTAGGAGGTCATAACATAGTTCATAGACAACATGGTGGCTAATTTACAATGTTTAGGAGAAGAACTTAACCCTAGCATTCTACTCCTCCCAAAAAAATTCTGATTGCATAAAGTTAGCCATTCAGAATTTGAATGTTCATTGTGTCAAGAAGTAGTTGCCAAGGTATTAATGCAGATGATGGGAGTAAAGAGTGATGACATCCCAAAAGATGAACTCGTAGAAAATAAAAGTCCTATAAACATATTTGAATCTATTGAAAAGATTGGAGAAGAAATTGAAGATTTAAATCTATCATATAGTGATACTTCTTTAGATGGTGGAGGCTTTTCTTCTTCTCCACTAGGAATGATCAAAATTCAAAGAAGAAGATGGTACATAAAAGGTCAAGGATGGACTTCAATAGTCATTCATCCAAAACCCAAAGTGTATGAAAGTAAGGAATTGATAGGGGAAATTTGAGATAAAAAAGAAAAAAATACACTCCCGATATCAAAGAATAACAATGGAAAATCACTAAGTCCACCCCACGAAAGACTACAATGGGTACCTAAGAGACAATCCTTCTAGGCCCAAGTGAAAGAGAAGCTAAGGAGGAACAAGCATAAGGTTAGAAAACCCAAAGAATATTTGATATGGATACTTCACTTCGATGGTTCCAAATGCAAATTAGGAGTCGATGCAAGTATTGAGTTGATCAACCCAAGAGGTAAGTCTTTCTATGTTGCATGTCAATTACAGGTTAGATGTAATAATAATGTTGTAAAGTATGAAGCATTGATCCAAGGACTTCTTTTTTCATTGGAGAAAGGGATTACAGCTCTCATAGTCAAAGGAGATTCTCAATTAGTGATAAGACAAGTGAAATCATTATACTTCTGCAATGATAAGAGGTTGCTTGCTTATATGAAAAGAGTATGGTATTTAATGGATGACCTTGAAGCTTTAAACATAAAGTCCATTCCAAGAAGGAAAAACATGGTAGCAGACACTCTTGCTATTTCAACTAGTGCATTACAACTAGTCAAGAAAATGAAATTAAAAAGATTTTCACTTGAATTGGTTGCTGCTCCATCTATTCTAGACAATATCACAAACTTTCAAGTCTTTCAGGATGATCAACATATACTTGAATTTATCATGTGTAAAGGCCACTTTAAAGGGTAAGAGATTGGTGACACTCTACACAACAAACCTAAAGATGACAAACTTGAAGATGAAGCTAGCTTCCTAAATTTGAAGACCAACACTATTCCTTAGGGGATGGTTGAGTTGGAACACATTTTTTATCATGATGAATCAGTGCTTAATAGAAGAACAATCAAAGAAAAGGGAATCAAAGAATGTGACTCCCACAACTTAGGTACTGTTGGTATGATTTTTCACAGTGTAGAAAAGTTCTAATATTTGGGTGAAAAATCAGTTAAGTCTTTGTTTATTGCAGATTAGGGTTTTTATTCTCTAATTATCAATGAAAAGCCCCTAAGTAAAAAAAAAAACCATTACGTCTTTTTTTGTGGTGCCCTCATATTCAAATTTAAAAAAGACAGGGTATTTTCTTCAAGTATTTTGGTGGGGTTTTTCTTTTTATCCTAATGTTTTATTTACATCAAAATGCCTTTGGTAAACCTTTCATGTACCTTTAATTGCGATATTCTATTTGAAAGGATGCCAAGTTGAAGTGTTTCTCAATCACCGTTGATCTATCAGAGATCAAGGGTCAGCGCATCCCCGCATTATAGAGTTGTAGGTTTTTAAGTAATGAGGGGAAGCGTGATGATGACACGTAGCCCCTAATGTTTTATGAGATCCAGTATGCCGCAAAAGCTCCTGTATGTCATATTTGTCAGTACCTTTGCACACGTTTTGTTTTTTCCCGCGATATCATTGGTGGATTCGTTGGCAAAGCTATGAAGATTTCTTACCAAGCAGCATCACCGTTGATCTTGTCTTGATCAACGTTTGGTGCATCCCCACATAATAAAGATGTAGGTTTTTAAGTAATGTGGGGAAGCGCATTTGTGTCACGTATCCGTGATGACATCAAACACTTGCTTGCTCAGAAGAAGATACGGGATCCACTGGTGTGGAGTGTTGTCAGACAGTATGAGCTAATATGGCAGTTCCCTGTTGGTCAGTTCAGCTAGTTAGTTTTTAATACAAAATGGATTATTTTGATCATCAATCTTGTCTTGATCGATGGTTGGTGCATCCCCGCATTATGAAGATATAGGTTTTTAAGTAATGCGAGGAAGCACGATGGTGACACGTAGCATTTTTCTAAAAGACTGTAAAGCTTGATTTTTTTAAATCAAGACCGTGCGATCTGATGAAATCTACGGATGGAATTCAAATTTGACTGCAAATTACAGGCAACGGTTACTGAGAGTAAATGTGATCCAGACCTGGTGCATGCGGTTTTAATTCATAAAAAGAACCCATGATTTCACCATTAATGAATCACCAAAGCGCAGAAAGAACACCAGGGCATTCAAGATTTTAGAGCTAAGGCACAAAAATTCTCGGTTAATACTCCAATAAAGTTGTAGAAGACATCATATAGTGCAGAAGTGTGATTTCTAGCGGGTAAGTGCTCTATGACTTTCTGAGTAAGTTTGAAGTATCTATTGTTGTGAATTTTCCAAAGTTTCATTAAAAATGCCACCCCGAAAAGAGTTTACTGGACAAAAAGATTATCTAAAACATTCAGTGCATGATGATTTTCTCGAACAATTTCCCTTATCAGTGCATGAAATAACTAAGGGAGGGGAACTCATTCCAAAAAACCCTAGATTAGTTGTGGTAGAAGGATTTTATGACAAAGCTAATTGGATAAGAGATGCCCAGGTTTCCATGAGAGGTTTGGAGTTGTTTAAGAAATGGTTTTCAGAGTGAAAACTGGACACTCTTATGAGCAATGTATGGGAATTTGACATTGGAAAACTAGTAGTCCCCAGTGTTTTCTTTGATAGTGATTTATTGATGGACCTAGCAAAGAAGTATGATCCTATCACGGGGTGGGTAAAGAATCATTCGGGGGTCAACCTTTTTAGGGTTTTCCCTGAGCTGTTCAGTGAGGTTTTCAACCTAAACCCTAACCACACTATGCATGAAATCGTTGATCTGGATAATTTGCAAGCTAGATATGATGCACAACGAATATACTTGAGAACAGGGCCACTATAGGAGCATGCTGCTAGGGTTGGTAATTTGCCTGTAATCACAGCCAGTACTCCTGAGACATTGTTGAGAAGACATTTCAATTTGAGAGCTCAAGCACTATATTTTTCTCTTTGCAAGATATTGGGAATAGATGAGGGTGATCAAATTCCAAGTTCTGTGGTCCTTATTATTGCTCAAACCCTTCAATTTGGAATGAGTGCCATTCTGGATTTTGCCACTTTTTTAGCACAAGAGATTCACAACGGTCTGGTTGGAATAGCAAAGGGGAAAGTAAACAAACCATTCTGTTGGTATTCATTAATGATGCATGTATGTTTATACAAAGGATATACTTTCTTCTCCAAGGGTATGGAGTTAGAAACAACAAAGGACGAAGAAAGGAATCCAGTGCAGTTGTGGAGTGTGGATATGACTTCAGAGGCCACTGGTGCTAGTTATGTAAGATTTGATAGGTATTTTGCATCAAAGCTTAGACTGCTTTTAAGAGGAGATAGCCCTAGAAACCCACAAGCATTATTAGAATTGGTCAGACCCAAGGACCATGCTAAAGGGCTACTTGTCAGTCATAACTAGGGGGATATAATTCCCTACAATGTTTCAACAGTAATAAGAGTTTATGGTTTCTTAGGAAAACCTCATGTGTTACCTTTTCATGTACCTTTGAAAATAGGGATAGCTAAGCTCTTATGACAGATAGGTACTATAGATGAGAGGGAATTGGTCAAGAAGGGCACTTTCTTTCCAATGGTTACTGTAGTGCATGATTTTGTTTTTGCTAAAAAGGGGTGGAAGCATTTAAATTTGTTTTTGAATAAATATAACATGGCAGAATCTCACGCCAGATTCATTGACCCTAAAGGATTCTATGACCTATTAAAAGAAAGGGTGAGAGCTTCCCATATGGTACATTAGGTTTACTATTTGGAAGATATAATCAAAAATATTTTCACATTGCAGGAGCAAGAATTAAGGAAAGAGAAATGGATAGTTTTCAGTAAAAACCTGGAATTAATTAATGCTTTTGACCCCCAGTACGACCCATTGAAAGATAAGAAATACTAGGGAGCTAAAATACAAGCATTAATGAATAATTTTGCCATAATAATTCAGACTATGAATGAGAAGAAAGATATGTTTATTAAGGCACACCCAGACAAGGCAGCAGAAATACAAAGAAGAATGAGTGGTAGAAATGTGGTAACTCCTGGCCAATATACATTGCAGAAAAGGGCAGGTTATGTCATGGTTCAAAGTGTGCAATAGGCACCCCCTCATAAGGAGCCAAGGTCAAGAAGTCCATCTACAGCCAGTTCTCCAAAAAGATGAAAATTAGAGCAGGGGTCTTCTTCTTCTCAAAAAGAACAATACTCCCCAAGCCAGTCTCCAATCCGGATAGATGATGAGGCATCTCTAAAGGAACAGCTTAGACAAATGGAAGGAGAAGGGGATGTGATTGTCACTTCTAAAAACCTGGATATTGGAGAGCCACAAGAACCTCCTACACCTTCCTTGGACCTGACCATTGCTAATTACCAAGGTAAGGAAATTGATCCAATTGTTGCCCAGGCTTCTGAAAGATTTATTAATGATGAAAATTTTGTAAGATCTAGGACTTTTGCTCAGTTTTTATGGAGATTAAATATAAAGAATTTTGAGAGAGCTTGTGAGAAGATCAAGGCTAAGCAACCAAATAAATCTGACTCGATTATCAAGGAAGAGGTAAAATCAAATTTTTTGAGTGATTTTGCCTGATTCACTCTTGAAGATGGAAAGAAAATAGTTAGACAATTAGGAGTCCTCCTTCTGCCGGAATGGGATATAGCAAATGCTATTGTTTTTGATTTGGTAAGGAAGCAGAAGGATGTTCAACTAACAACTGCTGAAGAAGTACTACAAGCTCATAGAGGGGTCAAATTTAGTGATGACCACCAAGCCCTTGTTTTGTGGTCCATAGATAAGAGAGAAAGTACCAGGATGCATGAGTTTCCCACTGTAGAACATACTAGTACATTGACAGTATACAGGGCTGGTGAGGTGAGTAGTAAACAAGTAATGGGAATGGCTTCAAAAATGCTAAAATTGGGTGGTGTTGTATCTGGACAAGAAGAAGATAAGTTTGCCCAACTCAATGCTAGGTTTGAAGAAGTTTTGAAGGCATATGAGGAAAGGGGTATACAGATACAATCACTGGAAAACAAAATGTCTCAAATGGAGAGGATACTGGGGAAAAGAAAAATGGGAGAATCCAGTGCACCTACAATTGCATACCCTTCACAGCCATTGGTTGGATCTGGATCAACCCCTATTATTGAAATACCTGACACCCCTAAAAGGCCCCAATTCTATACTCCAAAGGACTTTGAAGAGGAAAAAACAAATTGCATGAGTTGCAGATAGAATTGAGAAATCAATATGAAGAAAAATTAAAGTAGGGTGTGATATATTTGAGGGATAAAATACAATGGTCAACCTTTTTTGATCAGTTGACAAAAATTGCAACCCTCATGGATGAGTTGAATAGGGATAAGGATAAACTGACTCCTCTTGCATAGAAATGGAGGGAAAGGAATAATGATATTACAATCATATGTATATCTGCAGTCCAAATGCCTTATCATCAAGTTGAGAAAATTTTTGATTTATTAAATAAGCTAGAAAATTTTGATGATAAAAGAGATTCTTTACAGAAAATATTAACACTCTGTTTTTCCAGATATATTGCTGAAAAATTCACCCTATTTCCTTGTGCTTTAGAATCTGTTGATACAATAAAGGAAAAGGGAAAGTGGAAAAGGGAGATGGATGAGTTATTTAATGAAAGAATAATAAACATCATGAGTGAAACTAGCCACTGGTTCTGGGCAAAGACAAATGAAGAGCTAGTAAAAATATAGTTATTTTATACTGCTATGAGAAAAGAATTTGATGATTTAGAAGAAAGTGCAAATTCTTTAATAATGATACAAAGAGAAGCTCTAAGTTTTGATTGACCAGATGATGATGCTTTTAATAAATGGAAAAACCAATTTCTAGCACAAATGTCAGAAGATGATGAGGAGGAAAATGTAAAAGTAAAAGTCACCCTTGTAGTTAATAATGAGGACATGGAAAATCCCCAAGTTGAAGTAAATTTACAGGTAACTGAAGATGATACATCACTTTCAAACCTCATGGCTATTTACTTTGAGGATGAAGAATAATTGGAGAATCAGATCCTATCTTCTTGTTTTAACAATTGAGAAGCATAACAGAAAGGGACCCACCCAGGATTGTTCGATGTGTTAGCTTTTCTATTATTTGTTTTGTCTTTTACGATAGACATTTGTCAGTATCTTTTAGAGGAGACATGTCACTTTCTTTAGCCCGAAGCTTGTTGCATCTCACACTATTTAAGTGAGATTCCAAGGCTAAAGAATGGTCCGAATTCTATTTCTTCTAAGTATTATGCTTAGTCTAGTTTTTGGTCCAAATTTTTAAAGCAAGTTTGTAATGTATTTTCTGTCAATTCTCTGAGAATGCATGAATATAGAATGAGCTGTGTTTCTTTCTGAAGGCCATTCTAAGTCTATTGTAAAGGATATACCATTTTCAAAGGAAATGAATACAAATTATGAATTGTCCCCATATCAGTTCTTTCTAAATTTTGTCTCCTTTTAAATACTTAGCTACCTTGATGTTGTATTAGTAAAAGCTTGTGCAATTGAATGCAATCTAGTTAGGTTGTATATCCATTTATCATTGCTATTAATTCAATGGATTAAATAAAGGCTTTGATGAATGTGATGAGATTTCTTAAGTATTGAAAAAGATTTTGAATGATAAGTTCTGATAAGAATTGCTGATAGAATTTGTTGTAAAGCAACAAATTAGATCTAAGAATTTGCTATAGACTTTGAACCCCAATGGATTAGGCACTAATCAAGTTATTTCAGCTAAAGGAGAAATATATTATAAATGGTTATTCAAATGCATCATCAAATCAAATTTTACTTTTATTTCCTGTAGATCTTCAAAGTTGGCCAGCACTTGTCTGCATGGAATGTTCTAGCTACAGTTAGCCACTATTGTTAAAAACATCTGCAGATCTATAGAAGAATTCTTGGCCATATCTATTTCATGGGATGTTTTTATCCAGTTGGTAGGAATTATGTATATGTTTTGAGGATTGTGAGATGAGAATCATATTGAAAATAAGAATAATCTTCATGCAGTTGTTCCAATTTTGAATCATCCCTGGGTATACCCACCCTGGTTTTGCAGAGCCAAAAGAGTAGAAAACCATCTGCGGTTTTGTTGAAGTTGGGTCCAAATACCTTACATATGCAATTGTTAATAAGAATAGGCTAGTCTTTAGATTGTGTATGTACTGTCATTCTGGTATTAAGCATTTTGTTGCTTAGTAGTTTTAGTACTTTTTAAAACACCAACAAAATGGAGACTCTGCTGGGGAGTTGTCCAACACATCTGTGAAAAGTATTGCAGTTTCTTTGATCCTGCTGTCCATGTGTGTGTCATGTGATCTATATTTTGCCCATGGTTATAAGGGAATCTTTTAGTGTCAAACCTTCAGAATTCAAAGAAGATAGAGCCCAAGTACCATTGCTACACACTGACGTATCCAGCCTATCCAAGTGTCTTATCTAACAAGCAAGAGTTGCAGTCTTACGACATCAGTGATTGGTCTATCTGTGCCATATATTTTTGTTCCTACTTGTGTATTTTTTTCCTTCAGTCAGCAAAAGTGTTATTATATTTTTTCCCGAAATAGGGTGGCGACTCAGTCAAGGTTTTGAAGCTAGTGCTTATTGTAAAAAAAGGTGAATATGGCTGACAAGAGGAAAAACACAAGAGCTTACATGAGAGCCAATCCTGATGTATCAATGTATACTGATCTACCCCAATGTGGTAGGAAGAACCAAAATAAGAAAAAGACAGATCCAAATCCCACTTGGAAACCCAGAGGTAATGCATCTGTCAATTCCCATTATCAACTAGTAATAGGAAGAGAGTCTTCTTCGCTTAGCTCTGAATCTGAAACTACAAGACTCTTAGGAGGCATTTTCAGTACCCCATTACCAGATGAGAGAGTTTTTCAAGACAAGGACGTGTCTACTATGGGAATTGCTTCATTAAGACCAGATCCTGTAGCAGATATGAATTATAGGCTAGGATTTAGGAGTTCATCTGATAATCCTTTTAATCCCAGAATAGCCCCATATGTAGAACCAAACCTTATAGATCTGGATGACCCTACTGATTCTGAGGCAACTTCTGCAGATCCTAAAGAAGTGCACTCTGAAATAGAATTTTTGAAGAAATGGATTGCTGAGGAAGAAGCTAAATGCATTTGTCTTGAAAAAGAGAAGGAGCAAGCCACCTTGGATTCCATAATAGAAAGAGATGCTCTACTAAGAAGGATGGCTACTTTGAAAGAGAAAAATAAAAAATTAGAAGAGAATACCACAACTCTCCATAAGGATGTTTTTGGAGATGTTGATAATCTGAGAGCTAAAGTTCAAGAACAGGAGAAACACCTAAATCAAAGGCAAGAACCAGTTATTGCTCAAGTTCAAGCCTATAAACCTGTTCAAGTTGATCTTGTAGAGCCCACTGCAAAAGCTCCAGATAAAGGGAAAGGCAAGGCTATAGGAATCCAAATAAATGAGCCTCAAGCTATACCAAGCAAACCTATACAACCCTCCATGTCAAAGTTAGATCTAGATCTTGAGAAGGCTCGAAAAGAGAGGGAAGATCTTGCAAAAGAACTTGAGAAGGTTGAGAATAAAGCTCAAGCTACAGAAACTAGAAGGAAAATCCAATTCATAAAGTCTAATTCTGCATTGGCTTCATGGCCCAATTTGTCTATCCCACCTACAAATCCTGCACTAGTTAGTGGTCCCACAATTTCAACTTAGGGAGTACCCCAATCTGCTCCTACCTCATCTTCCACTATTGGCACCCAAGTCCCATTTGTTCCACCTCAACAGTCCCAAGCTACTCCCCTGAGTCAAGCTAATATAGCTAGTACTTCAAATGTTCCTGGTCTCCAGAAGAAACCTATATACCTGGAAAATTATAGACAGATATCATTTTCTGGTATTTCTGGTGCCCCACATCCCATATCATTTGATTTAAGAGATAAAGTGGTTAAGTTTTTTGGAAATAATGTTGTTACTGGTGAAGAACATTTGAGGATTTTCATTGACATGCTGAATGATTATGAAGTTGAACATGAAGACGTGGTAATGAAATTGTTTGTGCATTCACTAACAGAGGATGCAAGGGATTGGTTTAGGAGGTTGCCTGATGACAGTATTACCTCATGGAGTGATTTTGAGAAATTGTTCAAGGAGCAATATGGGGACAACACTAATGCAAGATTCATGTTGAATGAGTTCAACAATATCAAGAAGAATCCAAATGAGTCCACATTTGATTTCAATGTGAGATTCCAAAAAGGTATGCACAAACTTTTTCAAGCTATGAGGTTAAATGAAGACGTCTGTCTCACAACCTATTTCAATGCTTTTGATAGTAAAATGGCTTATCAATTGAGGGATAGGGATCCTAAAACTTTAAGAGATGCCTATAAAGTTGCAGTAAATATAGAGAATAATAGGAAGGCATCTGGAAAACTAGGTAGGAGGGATGATCCTAAGCTTTTTAATCCTAAGAACAACAATAAAAGGGAGGGTGACAAAACTCCTATAGGAAAAAAGCCCGAAGAACCTACTATAGACCAAGTTTTAGAAATGCTCAAGAAGATGAATCCCACTAATTTCAATAAGACAAATGTTGCTGAAAGACCCCCAGTGAATAACAACAATTTCAATAGGCAGCCTAGGATGCAAAATTACCCTTACACCACTTAGTGGAAAGATGGTAAACCAGTTCCCAACCAGACCCAAAATGTGAAGGATAAGGGTACTCCAGACCCCCTGCAAAGGAACACTGTAAATATGAATGATTATGTACCATGGTGCATTATATGCCAATCACCTCATTCTGCTAATTATTGTGTTGTTGCTCAGTCATTTTCCCAAGCCCAAGGAGTGCAAGTTGAAGAAGAAACTGAAGAGAAAAGCCATGACGATATAAGCTACAATATGGTGAGTATGTGTGATGATTTGATAGATTCTGATTCAGAAGAGTCTGAAAATGATATTACTAGCTAGAGAATTGCTTACCAGCTACATCATCAGCAAGTGCTTTTAGATGATGAAGGGTATGATATAGATAAGGTATGCAGTACATTTTCTGATGTAGGTCTCACAAGTTTAAGAATGCCCTCAAAGGAGCAAATTGACAAAATTACAGCAGAAATGATTTCACAAGTCCATAGTAATTATAATTTGAGAAATAGATCAATAAATAATGATGCAGGAAGGCCATCTAGTGTATTCATCAAAGACATCACTCATAAGATGAATGATCAAGATAAGAAAGTCAAAGTAGATGTGCCTAAAATCAAGGAGAACAAGGGTAAGAAATGGGAACCAAAGAAGAAGGTTCAATTTTAGATAAGTGAAGCAATAAAACCAGTTGTACAACCAAAGAAATCAGAACCTGATGTTACCAAGAAAAATGTGGTCCCTACTGCTCAAGAGATTCTGACTCTAGGTACAATTGTAAAACCTACTGTGGTTGAACCTGTTGATATGAGCATGTATGCACTTGTCATATTTGTCAAACTAGTGCTAACAGGAAAAGATATCTTGTGATGCCATTACAATCGGTGTTTGAGATACATCCCTTCGCAAAGTGGGGTATGGATTTTATTGGTCTAGTGAATCCACTATCATCAACTGGACACACTTTTATTCTCATAGCTACTAATTATTGTATGTGATGGACAAAAGTAGAGACATTTAGCAATTGCATGACTAAGGTGGTTATGAACTTCTTGGAAGAACATATTGTTACTAGATTTGGCATGTCCTTCTCCCTAGTGTGTGATAATGGATCAACTTTTGCATCAATTTTCTTAACTCAATGGGCATTGGAAAATCAAGTTATTATCAAATTCTCTCCCAATTATTACCCACAAGGATATGGAGTAGTAGAATCTATAAACATGAATTTGATCATAGTAATAAGACATTTATTGAAGGAGAATCCTAAAGATTGGCATACACAACTTAAATATGCTCTATGTACAGATCAAGTAAGAGTCAAGAACACTTTGGGGACATCTCCATATTTTTTTATTTATGGACAAGAGCTAGTATTCCCACTCAAATTTAGGATTCATGTTTTGAAATTCATGAGTGGGTATGCTAAAGATGTTGATAGAGTACAAATCAGATTGATGAATCTTTTAGAGATAGATGAAAAATAGATAGCTGCTTTGGAGCACATGGCTAAACATCAAGCAGTCATCAAGAGGTGGTTTGACAAAAGGGCCACAATAAATCCTTCAGAATATCTAACCTTGTTCTACTTTGGGATAAGGTGAAAGAAAATCTAGGTAATCACACTCAGTTCCATGCTTTTAGATCAATCCCTATCATATTGTGGAAATTCTCAAAGAAAATACTTTTAGGCTAAGTTCCTTATAGTGGGAATTGGTTCTGTTACCAGTCAATGGGAAATTTCTAAAACATTACTTTGAAGCCTAGAAGAAACACACACACAAAAATTTAAAAATTATTAGATTTCATTTCTGCAAGAGTTTTTTTTTAGTTGTGTGTTTTCTTTTCAGTTGCATGTTTGCTTTTCACTTGCATGTTTGCTTTTAGTCACATGTTTGGTTTCAAAGTTGCATCAATCTAGGGGGTAAGTGCACTCAAGATTTTATCTTGACATATCTTACTAACTCCTCTTTTGGTTCAAATTTTAGGATGAGGTATTTCTTTGTCAAAACATTTTGATGATTCTATGTCTTATACCAACTGAGGAATGGATGTTACTTGCAGTAATAGGGGACTTTTAGTCTTGAATTTAGGATGGTGGATCAACAAGTTCTGGACACTTTGCAAATTTAAAGATTGATTGTCTTAGGTGTTATCAAACCAAGGTTGAAGATAGTAAGGGATGATCCAAGCCCCATTAGGTTAGACAAACGGGTCTTGAAAGAATTGCTAAGATCCTTGTTTGGCATGAGAGTTTCTAAAAAGTTCTTAAAAGAGGAATGCAAGGGATGTTCACAAAAGATCAAATCCAAGAAATGACACCTATTTCTTGACGACACAGTCTAAGCATGGTTAGGATACAAAAGAAAAAAAAAGGGGGAAGAAAAGAATGTTGTTAAGAATGAAGGATTCTAAAAGGTCTAAAAAGGGTAATCAAATAAAATCTGCATTCAAAGCAAGCTGTCCAAATACCAAAACATTACTTCATCAAAGAATCAATTGGCAACATTATGAACTACATGGAGCAAGTATTCAAAGGATTGTTGAGAAATTCAAATGAAAAGTGACAACCCACTAAGAGCCCTCAAACCGATTCTCTCATCTGGTTAAACAAAGGATTGACAAATAGCTTTCATGGAGATTTCAATGAATGAACCAAATGGGGTGGAAGATCGTTTCCAAGTTGTTGGAAAATTTTGATAGACTGCATTTTGAGATATTGAAGGAAATGAATACATGGAGCACACACTAAACTTGGAGCCTGAGATTCTAAGGTTTTGGTTGTAAAGAGACTGGAAACGTGCTTGGAATATTTGAGATATAGTTAGTGTTTGGCACATGTCAGAGGAATGTTTACTAATGAAGAAATGCCTTTGTCATTTCTTCCTTTTGTTGGGGCTATTTATTGCGGTTCCACAATGCACACCCCATTTTGATCAGAAATGGGGACCCCCTATATATATTTTGTGGGCTTTTCAGAATCCTAGCCCAAGGTTTGAGTCATTTTGAGTTCCTACCTAGTCCCCTAGTTTATGTTCTAGGTCTTGACAAAGAAACTCAAAGGTCGAGGAGTCAAAATTTTAAAGAAACAAGTCATTTTGGAAACATTTGTCACACCAAGCACACTTTCAGGGGTGCACTAATGTGCCAAAAAAAAAAATTGCACATATATGCGTAGTTGCATTGTTGGCACACTTGTGTAGCTGCAAATGAAAAACCTAGGGTCTATATATAGGGGGTCCCTTCCCTCATTTTTTTTCTCTCCCTCCACCCATCTCCCACTCTGACACCACTATTGTGCATCTTTGAGGTGCACTGATTCTTCTCGGCATCTTACAAAACACAAACACCACAATGTTTATGGTGTTCATTAGTGCACCTCCCTAGGTGTGCTAATGCAAACCAAACTCTCTGCCTAAAAACTTCAAAAAAAAAACACAAAAAAAAAAATTTAATTTAAATGAACCCAAAATTGGGTGCATATCAGCGCACCTATCTGGGTGTGTTGATGCGCACCCAATTTCACTTTAAGATAATAAAAAATAAAATAAAACAAAAAAGAACATTATGCATTAACCCTATGTTAAGGTGTGCATCAGTACACCTAATTAGGTGCACTAATGCACACCTTATATTAGGGTATTTATCATAATCAAAGGCACAATAGGTGCACCTTTTTGGTGTGCCTATTGTGCCTTTATTTTGCATTTCTTGCTTTTATAGGTCTAGTTTAGGTTTTTCATTTTTTGAAGCATTTAGATTTTTAGAGTTTTTCTTGTGTTAGTTTGGGCATCTTTTAATCATTCTTTTCTTCAATTCTGAACTAATGGATGTGCTTGTTTTATAAATATAATGGCATCTTCCTCATCTTCCCTTAGCAAGAAAATGGCACCAAAACCTTGTAGTATTTAAGTTCTAGGGCATTACAACAAAATCACACTTTCAAGATGACAACTCTAAAATCTGAGATATTGATTTGGGACATACATATTTGGGAGAATTTTTGAAGATATGCAACAAACCCACTGAGAGGTCCCAAATGATCTATACACTCGTCCGATCAGGACTTGTCAATGTAGCATCACACCTATAGTCGATGCAGTCTTCAAAACTTATTATGACACTTGGAGAACATTTTGTCCCTAAGGAGAGGGTTGTAAAAAGCATAACAAGGGAGATCATTCTAGATCTCTGACACAAGAACATCGAGAAAGTGTTCCATCTCCTGAGAGTAGATTAATTCATCAGGCTAACCTATGAGCAACTAGAAAGATGGTATCGAGAACACATTGAAGAGGCTTCTAAGACCATCCATTCTTCATACTTTATTGAGAAGAGTCATTTGGAAAAGAAAACTGGCAAAGTGGACATGACCAGAGGATACATGAAAGAAGACATCGGATACTCGATCATACTCTTGAGTAGAGTTATGTGTCTTCTGGTAGCTGGACACTTGAACATCTTCATGGTGTACTTTATTGAAATAATAAAGAAAGCAGAAATGCCACTAGATTGGGCATCCACTCTTAGTGAGAATTTGTGTGAACAATTGGTGGCGGTGAAGAATAATAGAAAATTCTACATGACATCATATTTGGTAGACTTGTTAGTCATAAGGGCAATACACTGTCCAGGGCTATACAAGTGGGGTAGCATGCAAGATGCTAAGACATGGCCATATATTATGTACCCTCAACTAGTGAAGAAAAGGCTTTTAGAGCAAAGCAAGGAATACAGCTATAATATGATTCATAGAAGGGGATTATGCAAAGAGATTATCAGATGATGCAGTGTCATAGATATTACTAGGCGGCGCTTATTATATCCAATTTAGGAAATTTACATTTTTAAGGGTGGCAAGTATAACCATTAACCCCAAGAAGCTCCCAAGGTATCCTAGTGACAGACTTGTTCTCCTAGAGATTTCTTGACAACTCTTGTCTACCTATGGTAGAGTTAGAAAGCAACATAGAATATGTTGGACCTGGCAAATGACTATAGGACCTTTTCAAGTGGATCAAAGGCAAGATATCCCCTCTTTTCAATATGAATGGGATCAATATCCCTTGGAAGAATACAATTCTCCTCAACCATGTTTTGATAATATTGGGAGAGTACAGTATTTGGTGGGAAAAACATTTCAACATGAGGAAGCCATTAAAGATCATTGGATGAATGCAACAAATGACTATGATATCTAAATCAGGAACTATTGTAGGATGACTTCATATCTGGTAGAGAAGGTCTTAAAGATAAAGATTATGTTGAAGATATTGCAACAAGACTCAGAGGAGTTTCTTGATCCTTTGTTCAATAGGCATAAAATTGGGGAATGACCTATCACGAATGTTGAGGTTGACAGAGAAGAAAACTTAGATATTAACCATAGGGCAAGGCATGTCATCAAATTGATACAGGATTGGATTAAGAAACCCTTCAAGCTTGATCCAACTCTTGAGGTAGTGATATTTCATGCACAAGCCCATCCAGCCAAAGGTAGAGGGAAAAAGGTCATTGTCCCTGTGTTTACAACTCAGTCACTGGTAAGGCCAGAAATGGTGCACCAACTCAATAGGCTAGTTGTTTATTATAGAGCTCAAAAGGGTAAAGGAAAGGGAAAAAGAAAGAGGAATTCTCCTCAAAGAGCTAAGCCTGAAGAGGGAGAAATCCTGGCACCTCCACAGTAAGGCGAAGAAAACATACAAGGGCTGGAGAATATTGAAGCCACACAAGCCCAGGGTGATCCTTAGGTACCACCACTTGCACCAAGCCAAATGGAAATAGAAATTGAAGTTCAAGAGGTCTCCCCACCTCAGAAAGCAGAATAAGCATCCCCCTTAGTGCTAAAAAGAAGAAAAATTAAGACTCTGATGAAGAGGAGACAAAAGGTGATCAAGAAGGTGATCCCTTTCCCATCAATCCCCAAACCTATTCCAAAAGAGGTAGAAGAAGAGGGTGATGAGGATGAATAGGATGATCTAGCTTTGAGTTCAAGGACTTGTTTAGCTAGAGCCATAAAGTAGGAATGAAGGAGAAGTTCTACGATCACACTCTCATGTATCCCTGATGAACCCATGCAAACCACTATATTAGAGGATGAAATGCAATAGTGGATAGATGAGTAGGATGTGTAGGGCACTGATGTCTTTAAGATGTTAGATTTTGACTTTATGCCTGTAGGTGTTGAGTTGGTCAGGAGCAAGATCAGAGATACACCCATCAATCAACCTCAATGAGAGGATTGGACTCAGATGCCCCCTGAATCAAAAGGACTTGAAATGGTTCCCGCATCCCAATTGCAGGTCACATTTTGTGTTGACAAGGGATCGGCTACCCCTCTTCCTATACGCATAGAAAGTGAACAAGTCTAGGTAGAACCTCAAGAAGAGCCATAACAAGTATCCACTGAGGAAGTGTTGGAAGAAGGATAGGAAAGTGAAGAACCACAACAAACTTCTTAAGACACAGAGGTGAGAATTGTGGGCTCTAAAGAAATAGAGATTGTTGGCAAAGAGCCTTCACAAAGGAAGAAGACTCTAGTAAGGAGTGATAAGGGGAAGGGCATTTCAAAAAAAACTTCTTAATCCTCTAAAGGAAAATCCCTGATGCAACATATTCCAAGGTGGCTTAGAAAAGAAGTAATAAGAAAAAAAAGGCAACAGTTCACTAATGAAGAGGAAGATAGAATGGAATTGATAAAAGTTTTGAGGAAACCTAATTCACCTCCAAAGGATGCACAAGTACTAGCCTTTGTCATGAGTGATCAAAATCAGGATCTTTTTGCTCATGTCGCTATCCCTCCTCCAGAATCAAATTTTGAAGAACTGGCTCCTAGGGATTATCAAATCTAGGAGGTCATGCTTGGGAAGCCAACCTTGGAAACTGCAAAGCTAATGGTTACTACAGGGGTAAAGGAGGTTTTTAGAAGTCTAGAATAGGATGGGGTAGAGTTGATAACACTTCAACGATAGAATGAAATCCTAAAAGGATATTTAAGTGAAGTTTTTGGCCCTTTGAATCCCACTAACCCCGAAGAGACTTTAAATGCAGCAATTTAGAGAAGGGATAGGGGAACAGTGCAATTGGACCCATTTTTTAATGCTTGTTAGCAATGGTGGGAAAGTTTTGAGGAGAAGGGCATATTAATTATCCAAGGGAATCTTAAGCTACTACATGTTATGGAGGAGAATGTAGATAAATTGGTAGCAATTTTGAATCAAGATTTTGGTCTTATGGATGAGGTGCATACCTGGGGAAAGGATCTACAAGCATTACAGGCAATTAAAGGCCAAAGGTATCGAATGTTAATGGATGTATATACAGCTAAGGGGCTAGATAAAATAGATGATTGGATTGAGAAGATAGTAGATAGTAATAAATTAATGGAATCATTACACGTGAAGATCCATGGGCTCAAGGACCAAGCCCAAGAGTGAATTTTGGAAGCTGAGAGACATTATAGTGATGCATGTCTAGACATTTTTGAGGATGATGCATGGGAGAAATTAATACTTTTAGAAGTAGTGGTTGAGAAATTCTGGAAGACTTTTGATGAGGTTTCTAATGATGAGGATATCTAACAAGCATTTAGAACAAAGGAAGCTTTGTTAGAGCTGGATACAAAACTCGGGGATTTAGTTGAGATCCGTATAGAGGTGGATAACTACAAGCAGAAAGTCAAGGATAAATATAATGCCTTAGATTTACTGTATGTGGCTTAGGTCACTAAGATAATAGAGAAATTCAAGGGCAACTATCTAGTCATAGCTCTAGGATAAGGGGGAACAAAACCCAGATGTCAAAATTTCAATTTTGACACTTGATAAAATTTTGCATTTTTTGGTCTCTAAGGTGCATAGGTGCACTGGTGCACTTTTTGCAACGATGTCTTGGAAGATCTTGAAGAATTCAAAGGTGCACCTATAGTTAACTTCCATTTCCAAAATTAGACCTTTACATGAATCTGAAATGTATTTTGATAGAAATTTAACTCCGACAAACACCTAGTAAAGATGGAGCTTCTACTTTTGGCACTTCCAAACACTCCTACATTAACTGATGGCTCTCTTCTTCTTATTTTCTCATGATTTCTTTTTTTTATGACATTTAAAGGCTCATGCATCCAATTAATGATATAAAAATGGAAGAAGTCCTACTCAGCACCAATTAGATAGATAGTTTGTACATAAATAGATTTGTTTTATTAAGTTAGAAGCATATGATTGCATAAAGATATCTCTCACTCCTAGCACAAAATGAGGAGATGATTTCTTATAAATATAGGATTGTAATATGTAATCAAGGTCACCATTATTTTGCAATAATAAATGCTTTTGGTGCTCGTATTTGGAGTGTAGTGATTCTTGCCTAAGTGTGTTATGTTTTGTGAATGTATGTTCATAGAGTGTGATTCAGCCAAAATTTTATTGTGTTATTTATGGTTGTGTGATCTTTTAATTCTAGCATTTTCTATGTTTTTATGAATTCCACTGATGTATCTAGTTTGATAAGAGATCACCCATTTTGTTCTTGCATAACTTTTTGTCTTGCATGAGCACACTTTCTGTGGCCTTGCGATTTGATGAAAAGTGAAACATTTTATGATTGCTAAATTCCCATCGACAATTGCATCAATGGAATTAAGGAAGCATTGCTTCTATTTTCATTGGTTACCCATTGATTTCTTCAAAGGCTTAACTCGTAGATGTGTTGTGTCTATAGCTTATATCTATTTCAATTTTACTTTCATGTTATTTGCTTAAACCTCTTGTCACCTTACCTTCATTATTTTTTTTACTAACCCCTTGTTAAATTAGGAATTCATATTAGTTGCATAGATAGATTGCATTCAAAGTTATTTGAACCAGCAAAGGCCTCCTCATGAACAATCACATTTATCTTTAACTGAGTGGATTCCAATAGGTCACAAGATCACTCAAAACCTTGGAGTTGATCCCCGAGAACGACTTTTCAAGAGAGGAGTTTGAAAGGATTCCTACTGTTAAGCATCATGCAAAATGATAATTCAACAATGCTTAACTCATCTCAACTCAACCTTTCACTAAGTCATCTCATAATCTCTTCTTTCCAAACTCTCTTCATCAATCAAATGATATGGAACTCTACACTATTAGTAAAATGTCTATCTAGTAGGTTTGACACTTTATATTACCAATATGTTTGACATCAATGAGAACATAATAATTATTCCAATTGTAGTTTCCAATAGGTATTCCCTATCACTCTCAACAACTCAACTAGTCAGTGACAATTACATTTGAAGGCACAACACTCTAAAAGTACCCTAGTCTATGTCAACTCCTTCGGTGTAAAAAGGCAAGTCATCAGTTGCCCAAAATGTTCCTCCTCTTTGGCCCCTATGCCATTAAAGAAGCTTCATTAATACAATGGTTTTTGTCTTCTTAGTATGTGTGTATTTTTTTGTTGGTACTTTGCAAAAACATAATCATTTATTGATAGCCAATTGGAAACAAATATGGAAAAGCTCATGGTGTGATTTTGAGATATCTTCACTCAAGATGATCATGGAACATGCTTTGAGTACCTAGATCATGTGATAAATTTGATTTTACATTAAAGATTTATGTTTTACAGAGTGACAATGACTCTAAAATAAAAATTGAAGCCATTTGGACCCACATAGTTTCAAACTCCAAGTCAAGCCTAATAGATTTTTTTTACTTCACTAAGACTAGCAATCCATTTACTATAGAAGTTGACACCTACATGAACTCCTCTAATGACTATTCATGTGATGACATAATTAGGACAACATGTTGCTAAATAAAATGTCAAGCTTAACAGAAAGGGTTTTGCTTGTTACCTAAGCTAGATTAGACAATCGCAGTGTGTAAAGTCATGATCCAAGAATTATTTTGTATAACATACTTTCTATAAATCTAAAAGTAGCTAACAATATAGTCTCCCTTCTAACCCTCTGACTACAATGTAAGATAAAATCCAAGTTCCTTAAAAGTCATCAAGTCCAACAAGTATTTATAAATGTCTGATTTCCAAAGAATGCTCACTTGAAATTGGAAATGCAAATGATTAGTTTGAAAATTAGTTTAAATAAAGGAACACGTTGCTCATAAGGATAGGTTACACCAGAAAGAGATTCAGAGTTCTTTGTTATTCCTTGATTACCCAAATCAATAAGTTTTGTATAAAGCTTTTGTAACTATCTATATGTTGCAATCATACTTCTCATCCTCTCATATGATGAAAATTCATGGTACGGTTCAATCAAATTTTTAAGGTTGATCACCCTTTTTTAAGTAGTCATGGGTTTTTTCTTAATGAGACCAATATTGCTAACTACTTTTTGATTTTCCTCAGAAAGATACCTTGCAATTTCATCATGAAAATAGTAGGCTAAATTTGTTTATTAGTGTTAAACACTTAGTTATTTACTAGGAAGAGTCAAATGGTCATCACTATGACCAAGCTACTCTATATAGGCCAAGACATGTATATAAACTTGTATATACTGATCTCTATAGGTGTCGAGCATAGTAAAAATTGAGCATTAGCAGCATGTCGAGTATCAGAGATAGTAAGTGTTGAGCAATGTAGAGTTTACATGTACAAGTTAGAAATAATATTAACTTTGAGGTTAATCATTTTCAAGCTAACATGGAAGGAACAATTACTATTTGTAGAGGTTGTTATAGAGAGATTACGTGTTTTATGACGTGGATCACAGATCCCTGTGTTTTGTAATCAACGACTCAGATGAAGAGGAAGAATATGGAAGAATCTAGAAAAATCTTTATGAAACTCTTTAAATAGAGAATATTTTAACCTAGATCAAAATGAGGGAGAGAGATTTGAATGGTGTGATAGAAGAGGAGTAATATGAAAATTATAAAGTGAAGGATCAAGATTAGATCAAAAGTCAAGTAGAAGTGTTTTATAATCTCTAGAAGAACAAGTGACTTAATTAGTGCAATGAAAGGGGAAGAAAAGCTTTATCAGATTAGAAGAAAGGATCAGTTAGCAAAGAGAAGACTCAAAACTAGCTTACAAAGAAAACCGAGAGTCAAGTACTAAATTAGTTCTAGTCAATGTGGGTCAGGGTAAATCTCCTAATAGAGTCCTTACTTTATTATAAGTGTTAAATCCTCTAACAAGGTGAGACCTAATAGTCTCAAAATATTTCAATAGGGCATACCCCTCACAAGGTAGATCATATATTATGGTCAAACATTGTAACCCAGACAAGTTACCTTTATTAGTGTAGTAGTGAAGATTTGTGGGTGTCATCCCCACCCCAATTTACCTTCACCTTAGAGGGTTCTGGGTAACCACAACTATTATGTTGTGTGTTTATTTTCATGTATGTGATAGATTAGATCTACATGTTACAAGTTTACTCTTACAAGTTTTACATGCATAAGACAACTGGTGAATGTGTGAACGGATTGCTGAAAAGTGGAAGTGTTTAAGATTTTGATTTACACCCCCCCCCCCCCCCCCAGTATCTTGTTATCTTGTTTATATTTCTATCAAATCAACAAAAAATAGCAGTCTCCTTATTTAACCTGAGAATTAATTTTCAATTGAGAAAGATATATTTAGAGATTATGGAATTCTCTGCATCCTAGCACATCATGTTTTCCCAAACAAATTTTGTTTTAGAATGAAAAAAAATTCACCTTCATTCAAGATTTAAAAATTAATTTTTACATATAAATATTGAATTCTTTAAAGAATTAAATACTTAACATAAAAGTGCCAAGTAATTAAATATTAAAATATGGAGGTGAAGTCAAGTTATTCACATAAATTAATTCCTTCAAGAATTGATTTGTGTTTAAATTGTAAGAACATGTAAAATGTTAGTGAACTAAAAAAGAGACATTAGTGGAAAAATGAATTTTTAGGGAATCTTAGGAATATGAAGTTGAAAAGGTAGAAGTTACTCAATGGCTTCTTGTGGGAAGGTGTTTCTTTAGAAGAGAATAATTTCATTGTTAAAGGGGTTCAACTAGTTTTTCTCTCTAGGGGGTCTCTAGAAATAGGGATTTTGTAACCATTTTCAACTTTTCATTTTTAATAAATACTCTAACGAGCATTTTTTTTTATTACCTATTTATTTCCTTTAATGGTATATGTCATGTTAGAGGAAAGTGATATGTGCATCGCCATTATGGAAGAATATTAATAAACTATGTTTTATTGATATTTGTGAAACATGTACTTGAAGTTTTGTGGATATAGTGGGAGACTATGTGCTATCAGTATTTGCATGTCTTCATATTGACAAAGTATTTGTTTCATGTTCTTGAGTATTAATGGACTTTGTGTCATTGATAAATATTCAAATCTTTTATGGTTACAAAAATTTATTTTCCTAAGAAGAGGGATTATTTTGAATATAAATCTAACTGTGAATGTGAGGGAAGTGGGTTGTGCATCATTTTCTTACAATCACTTTATTTAATGTTCAATTATTTTGCATCTACTTGCATGATTATGGGTAGGTGTTAATGATCTTTATCCCTTTCTCGTGGAAAGCATACTTAGTATTTCATTTAGAGTTGTACCTCTCAATTTAGAGTAAGATTATCAATTCAATGATAATATCTCTAATTGTTAGTACAATTTTTTCTCCTCTCTGGGCATTTGGAGTTAGTCTGTGTAGTTTTTTTTCGAAGAGAAAATGTGTTCACTAACAAGAATGTGGATAGTCCATGAAAAGTCCTGACATATCTCTAGTAGTCTTAGGTGTTGGATAATTGAGTATGGTTTCTACTTTACATGGATTGATTCTTAAATTCCCCTTTGAGATTACAAAACTAAGAACTACTAATTCCTCCTGCAAGAAAACACACTTTTCTAGGTTTATCATTGACCTTTCCTCATGTAGCTTACTCAAAAACTAATCCAAATGCTTCATGTGGTCTTCCCTAGTACTACTAATTACCAAAATTTCATCTAAGTATACTACCATTAATCATCCAATAAATTATTAAATAGAGTGAAAATAGGACCTATCCCCAATCCGAATTCCCAAAAGGAATGATCTAAAATGACTAACCACAAGGAAGTGATCAATGCACAAATGGATCAAGCAATGGAGAATAGGGAGAAAGGAGGAGATCCTATAATCTTTGGCTATGGAAAAGTAAGTACTTGAAATTTGAAATGAATAGAAGATAAATACTAACCTTTAAGTGGGATAAATTTTGAAAATGTTCATTTCTAATGTCTATGTACAGTTTCAGAGAATTTTGCAACTTGTTATGGATTGGAAATGTCAAAATGGAGAAAACCCAAAAAAAAAATTATCCTTTTGAATGTAGGTCGACCTTGACCTAGATAGAGGGGCACAACCTTACCTTAGGGCATAATTGTACCCTAAAAAGTCAACCTTGACTTGCACTACTCTGACAAAATTTATGTTTGTTGATCCTACAAGTTCGATGAAAAAGGTATTCAAATCTACACTTTAATTCATTATTCCAAACCTGTATTTGCAAGGGGAAAAAAAAAGGTTTTTTTGTTTGGATGGGGGGTTTGCCTTGGTCAAACCCTAGTTTGGAATTAACCTTGAAATATAATTGAAACTACAATATGAATAAACAAAGTAAATGGAGCTATTCACCTTGCTTATATTGAAATCCTTGTGGAGGATTCAAATCCTTGAATCCACAAGTACAAATGCTCCAAATGAATGTAGAAATTTATGTAGGATGTCTCAAATCAATAGCATTAGATCTTCAACACCAATCTTGAATGGATATTTGCATAGAAAAAGGTTTGGAAGAATGTGGATGGAGAAATCTTCAACAAGAGGGCTCCATAGAGACTAAATCCTTCAATAGCTAACAATGGACCTCCTTGATGAATTGGATGCTTGACCACTCGAACACTTGAATGCCTGATATATAGTAGATCTTCACTTCATAGAATAATCATTTATCTTATATCTCTTGTGTGCGTAAATTTCATAATAGGTGGATATATTGTAGATGTCAAAATGAGGGAAGAAGTCTTCCTTAAATAGAGATCTAGGGCATAAACATCTAGAGAAGGCCAACATCAGAGAATTAAATCCCAATTAACCTTAACCCCTAGAAATGAACTTAGATTAAATTAAATTTAAGAGTGTACCATTCCAAAACCTGAAATAACTGACCTGAAAGTGAGAAAATGAAATTTTCTAAAGCCAGATATCCTGAAACTCCCAAAAATTAAAAATTCAACCTAGGGTCAGGGATGAGGTCAACCCTTCCCTACGTTAGGGTCAAGGTCAAGGTTGACCTTGACCTAAAAGGTTTTCCTTGATCCAAAAAGTCAAAGTCCTCAATTTCACAGAGAAAGTTGTTAGAAATAGGTTGGAAATAGAGAGAGACAGAGAGAGACAGACAAAGACAGAGACAGAGACAGAGACAGAGAAGCAAAATAAGGGGAAAATAGCCAGATCCATGCAAAGAGATATTCAAGGTGCTTGACATGACCCTAGACCACTTATTAGAGGGATAAACACTCTTAACATAGAAATGCTTCCATTTTAATATGATATATTCAGCCCCCACTTTAGCAAGAGTATGGACTTGATGCAAACTCCTGGTAAAGTAGATAGTAATGAAAAGATAATCTTATTAAAATCAAAGGGACAAAGATATCCTCAAGCCCCTAGAGACTCAAATCTTTGTTAACTCCAAGATGACAATAAGAGAGACATCTCTAGAAAAAGAGAATAGGAAAAAGAGTGTGATTATCTCACCCAATGAAAACTTATGTACCATTGTGAACCACACTAGGAAATTGTACAACTAGAAAGATGGAATTAAACTGCCTACTGAATGTGGCTACTCACTAGTCAACCCATCAAGGATTTACTCTTAAGAAAGGGATCAAAATATATTTGAAACTAGAGGGATCAAGAGATCCTAAAATATAAATCCATGCTTTAAGCATTAGTCACTAATCCAAAAAGGGAGAAAAGGTATCTTGAAAAATAATATATATGTATTGAAAAGTGAGTGTGTGCAATAGGTGAGTAGAGTGTATGCCCCCATGTTAAAGTCATTGATAACACTTTAATTGGAGCAATGGCTTGAATGAAAAATATAAACAACTCCACTAATTATGTTTCCTCTTTGAAATGCCCCTAGACGAAGACAAATCAAGGGAAATACCACATAAACATACAAAGAACACATAAGGGATCTACCTACTATGGAGTTAGTATGATCATAAGATAATATATATGATATTATTACAAATGAATTGATATCATTCCCCAAAGAAAGTAGAACTACAATCACAAATGAGGAATGATCACATAAGAAATATGAAGAAGAATCTTTTCGGAACACAACCTAGAGATCGAAAAGAATTAGTGCTACCAAGTCACGAATCCAAGCAAATTACACAAGGAAATATGTATAAACAATAGCACAAGTACAACATTACATAAAACAACATATGGAAGAATATAGATACATATAGAGGAATAGTATAATAAGTTTGATTCCTTTATCACCTTGAACCAACAAAGCAACAAAGGTCTTATAAAAGAATCTAACAACATTTAGAAAACACATCATAGGAGAAGCACAGTACAACAAAAAAAGACACAAAAAACTACCATGAAGGACTAACCAATCAAGCATACTACCTACTCTCCCCATCTTGTTCTATATCATTTAGGAAGGCAGGTAACTCACAAGAGGGACTATATCCAACATAGTAGGAATAATATCTAGTTCCAAACAAGGATGCTTTTGAGAATCACAATGTTCAATACTAGGTGTAAGTGTCAATTATGAGGAAAGCATATTAGGTAAATCAATGTCAATGTCAAAAGTTTCATATTCATCATTAACATTATCAAGTGTGTCTTCTTCATCTAGTTTAATCAAAATAGGATCTAAGATACAAATGGAATACTCAAAATCATGCATCTTAGTTCATCATTATTAGCAACATCTTCTTCTAACACATCATGCATAGTAGTATCCAAAGAAGGTAAATATTTTCAAAGAACATATTTATGAGCTTTAGCTTGAGTAAAATGCTCCATACAATGTTCATTAGTAGATCGATTATATTTTGTCTGCCTTGAAATGTGTTGAGAACTAGGAGGAACAATTACTGGATCCTTCACATGTTTGGTAGGATGATTAATAGGATTATCAACAAACTAGAAAGCAATGGGAGGAGCTTGATTAATAGTTGTAGAAGCCATAGATAAAAAATGTATGGAAGGTGTATGTGAAAGACCATGATTAAGATCCATAGGAGGTAAATTTAACTTGAGAATATTATGATGCTTATAGGCCTGATATGAGTAGAAAAGATGATCAAGATGAGAAGGAGATGAATTAGGTAATGAAGGCCAAAAGAAGTCAAGTGTAAAACAATCCCTAGGCCTAGAAGTATGATATAAACTATGATTAACCATCTTCACTTCATCATCATAAACAAACTTAAGAAATTTATGAATCAGTAAAGCAACAACATGCATAACATTTAACCATGGTAAACCAAGCTTAACTTGAAACTAATCAGAAGTAGGAACAACAACAAAGGTAGTGTTCACAATTTTTCCACAAAGTTCAATTGGTAAATCAATAGAACCAAATGATGGATAAAGAAAACCATTACAAGTTTGAATCCACACATCTGATATATCATAAAAATCACATTGCAATCTTTTCATAAAAATATTTTCTTCTATAATAACATTGACTAAGAAGGTAGGATCAACAAGACAACCATGAGTGGGTATCTAAGAAATCTTAGCATAAATATAAAGGGGAGCATCAAGAGCTTTAATAATCTCAAAATTATCAAAGGTAATCAAAAAGTTCTCGAGGTCATTTTTTCTTAGTTTGTTATCGAGGTTTAGGTTGAGGCTTCAATTTGGCCTTAGGTTTCAATTGAGGTTGAGCTGAAACTTGAGATTGAAGCTGAGGTTGAGGTGGAGATACAGATTGAACCACATGCTCCACTTGATCAACAACATGATTAAGATCATCCATCTTTGAATATACACAATATCCATAGAAGATGGTTGAGCAATAATATTCGTATCATGTGTAGGTAAAGGATTCGTATGGATTTGAAGATTTTGATTAAGAGGAGAAATAGATTTATTCCCACTACCATTAAAATTATCAACAGATAAAGCATTAGAATCAATTAAGTCTTGAACCTTATGTTCTAAAGAATAATATTTCTCAGTATCATGATCATTTTGGGGATGATATTGACAAAAAGCTTTAGAATCAAAAGATTTAGATGCAATTATAGTAGGTAAAAGAGGTTGAATAGGAGGTAAAGTAATCATATTAGCAGTTAACAACCTATTCATAATAGAATGTAAAGATTTAGAAAGAGGATTAAATGTACAATTTAATCAAAAAGTAGTGGATGCAGAAGTGGCATTGTGAGATGCAACAACAACTTGATTAGAAACTATATTTGCTTGTTTGTTTATCTTAACATAGTTGTTGAATTTTTGAATTGTATTTGGATTAGGAACATCATCACTTTTATCAATAGGAATAGGAGCCATTGGAGTGGTGATCTTAAATTGACTCACTTGTAATTGATAATGATGAAGCATTGCACAAAGTTTTTGAAAAGAGGTAAACTCGGTAAGCATAATCTTATCTCTAATATCCTTTTGCAAATTTGAAATAAACATACGTTGAATATTAATATTAGGAACATGATAGGAAATCTGAGCATGCAAATTCTTAAATCTACTAATAGATTCAGTCATTTTTTCCTTGAAACTTTCTTTACAATGCATCAAATCAGTCAAAGACACTTGTGGGCCAATGTTGTTTTGAAATTGTTGAATAAAAGCATTGGCAAGTTGAGGAAATGAATTAATAGAATAAGGAACAAAACCATTGTAAAGTCTTCTCATGAAAATTTTGAGAAAAAAAACTTGACTAAAATCCTATGATCATAAGCATAATCACTACAAAGGATTTGAAATATTAACATGATGAACAAGGTCTCCCTTACTATTGTAATTCTCAAGATGAGGCATATTGACTTGCTGAGGAATGAGAGTACAAATGATAGCTCGAGACAAAGGAATTCCCATTTCACAAGTAGGAATACTAAACTTGTTTTGAGTTAAGGTGGCACAATTTGAGCCAAATTGATAATTTTTGAATCATTAGAAGAAATAGGAGAACTTGAAACATTAGAAACACTAGTAAAACTGTATGAAGCTATAGGAATAGAAGACACAACTAGAGGAACACTAGGAACTATAGTTGGCAAAGGATAAGAATAAGTCAAAGGAGCATTATGATAAGAAGGTTGTGATGTAGGAAGGGACACAGGAGGAATACTCATAGAGGGAACCATCACAATCACCAAAGAAGGCATATAGGGAGGAACACTAGGGAAAGGAACAGAAGAAGGTTCTACACTAGTGATAGGAGGAAACAACCCTAAATCTTGATCTTCTTAAGATAAAGGTTTAACATTGGCATGCACAAGGTGAGTAATACCATGTAAGAGATTAACATCTTCATCACTATCATGAAAAGATTTCTTAAGAACCTCTATATCTTGAATAGAATATTGATTATGGTTTTCTTGAATAAGCCAATTACCCATTTTATCAAGTTCATTTAAAAAAATTTGGACTTTTTTAGGAGGAACTCTTAAAAGATCATCCTCATCATGAGATGAGTGAGAATATTTTTGCTCCATAATAGGATTAGAATCAGGAAGAATCAAATTCTCATCTAGGATCATAAGGAAATGAGAAGAAGACTTAGGCTCAAAGATACCCATATTTCTATGACTTTGTCTAACCGGAAGAGTAGAAGTGCGACTAGAAGAAATAAAGCCCATAAACCAATACAATACCAATGAACTAAAATAAGAAAACATAAAGTATAAATATTTTTGTATTTTGAAAGAGATTTTACAAATTTTTTATTTTTTTTTGAATTTAAAATGCAAGAGCATAAACTAAATCTAATATTAATGCAACAAATGACCTAACAAATATGAAATGAAAAATAACACCACAAACACAATAGGGCATCTAATTCCACAAAAGAAAAAGAGGGTAAGTGTGTTGGGTTCACCAAAATGAATAGAGTGAAAATATGACCTATCCCCAACCTGAATTGCCAAAAGGAATGATCCAAAATGATTAACCACAAGGAAGTGATCAATGCACAACTGGATCAAGCAATGGAGAATAGGGAGAAAGGAGGGGATCCTATAATCTTTGGCTATGGAAAAGTAAGTATTTGAAATATGAAATGAATATAAGATAAATACTAACCTTAGAGTGGGATAAATCTACAAAATGTTGATTTCTAATGTCTGTGTACAGTTTCAAAGAATTCTACAACCTGTTATGGACTAGAAATGTCAAAACAAAGAAAACCTAGAAAAAATTTGTCCTTTTGAATGCAATTCAAACTTGACCCAAATAGAGGGCCACAATCTTACCTTGGGGCACAATTTTACCCCAAAAAGTTGACCTTGACCTGCACTGCTCTGACGAAATTTATGTTTGTGGATCCTGCAAGTTTGATGAAAAGGGTATCCAAACTTGCACTTTAATTTTTTGTTCCAAGCTTGTATCTACAAGAAAAAAAAGGGTTTTGTTGTTTGGATGGGGAGTTTTCCTTGGTCAAACCCTAGTTTGGAATTAACCTTGAAATATAATTTAAATTGCAATATGAATAAACAAAGTAAACGGAGCTATTCACCTTTCTTATATTGAAATCCTTGTGGAGGATTTGAATCCTTAAATCCACAAGTATGGATGCTCCAAATGAATGTAGATAAGTATGTAGGATGTCTCAAATCAATGTAATTAGATCTTCAACACCAATCTTGAATGGATCTTTGCATAGAAAAAGTATTGGAAGAATGTGGATAGAGAAATATTCAACAAGAGGGCTCCATAGAGATTGAATCATTCAATAGGTAACAATGGACATCCTTGATGAATTGGTTGCTTGAACACTTGAATGCTTGAATTCTTGATAGATAGTAGATCTTCACTTCATAGAATAATCATTTTTTTGATATCTCTTGTGTGCGTAAATTTCATAATAGGTGGATAAATTGTAGATGTCAAAATGAGGGAAGAAGACTTCCTTATATAAAGATCTAGGGCACAAACTTCTAGAAAAGGTCGATGTTGGATAATTAAATCTCAATTAACCTTAACCCCTAGAAATGGACCTAGATTAAATGAAATTTAAGAGTGTTCCATTCTGAAACAGTCGATCTAGAAGCAAGAAAATGAAACTTTCTAAAGCTTGATATCCTGAAACTCCCAAAAATTAAAAATTAGACTTGGGGTCAGGGATGAGGTCAACCCTACCCTAGGTTAGGGTCAAGGTCATCCTTGACCTAAGTTAGGGTCAAGGTCATCCTTGACCTAAGTTAGGTTCAAGGTCAACTTTGACCTAAAAGATCATCCTTGACCCATATATTCAAAGTTCTTAGTTTTACAGAGAAAGTTGTCAAAAATAGGCTGGAAATAGAGAGAGAGAGAGAGAGAGAGAGAGAGAGAGAGAGAGAGAGAGAGAGAGAGAGAGAGAGAGAGAGAGAGAGAGAGAGAGAGAGAGAGAGAAGCAAAACAAAGGGAAAACATCCAGATCCATGCAAAGACCTATTCAAGGTGCTTAACATGACCCTAGACCACTTACTCAGAGGGTTAAGCACTTTTAACATGGAAATGCTTCCATTTTAAGATGATACAATGATTTCAACACTTCATTCATTAACCTCATAAATGTGCTAGGAGCATTCGATAAGCCAAAAGGCATCACCACCCACTCATAGAGTCATTCATTTTTTTTAGAAGTTTTTTTCCACTAATTTCATGCCCTTATCCTAATCTAATGGTAAGCACTCTTAACATATATCTTGGAGTAATACCTTGCTCCCCCCAGACAATTTAGTAAATCTTTTACTCTTGGCATACAAAATATATATCTAATTATAATCTTGTTAATGACCCTAGAATTAGTACATGACTTCCATGTTCCTTCTTTCTTAGGTGCTAAAACTATAGGGAGTGCACATGGGCTTAGGATTTTCCTTATCAAACCTCTCTCCAACAAACTTTTATTTTTTTGGTTATTTTCTCATTTTGCATAGGAGTCATTTCGTAGATAGCTTTATTAGGTAATGTATGCCATGGAATTAAATTGGTTTGATGATTAATCTCCTAGATAAGTGGTAAGGCATCAGACATGCCTTATGAAATTATTCATTTTTACTAATTTAGTAACTCTTTAACTTCTTTAGGATCAATCTCTTTTCTTTTGTCCTTCAATTTTCTTCCTTCTATTTATCTTATTGTTTGGGAAAAATAACTAAGGCATAGCATGGGGTACATTTCTCTTTCATGACCTTCAAAAATTTCTTCCCTCCTACACACATGACAATAGATTCTCTCTACTTGTCTAAGTTTTTGTGAGACAATGGTATCATTGTATACCTAACCCCATCCTTTAGGATAGTATACAAGTTTTCTTCCTTCCATCATGTTAGGATTTCAAATAATATTTACATGGATGGTCTAAAATAAAATGACAATCATCCATCTCTACTATGTCACAAATTATGATATCCTTGGATTCGCCTACTTCAAATACTACTCAAGATTGATCATTAACAATATTTTTGTCCCCTATAATTAACCATGATACCTTGTAAGGGAAAGGGTGTGGGATTCTTGGTAACTTAATATTTTTAGTAATCTCAAGAGAAACACAATTTTCAATAGAACCAAAGTCAATCAAAAGTTTGCATACCTTTCATGGCTTTTACAATTAGACTTGAAGATGGTCTTTCTTTGCGGTAGTCCTTGTAAATTTGAAACCTTAAGAAATTTCCTCCTTGTCATCAAATACTCACCTTCTTCTAGGTCCAATAGCTTAGATGGTGAATTGACACTTCAAGAGTCTTCTTTGATTAATTGTATTTTCCTTTCTCCTTGTTGGTTTGAATGACTTTTCTTAGGGAACCTATGTGAAGGGTGGTCTTCTTGATTAGAATTATAACATGTAAATTACCCAATCTCCTACCTCTAAATCTTCCTTGGCTATTAGGTATTCTACCTCTATATTTGCCTCTATTATTTTCTCCTTGTTGTGACTCTCGTTGACCTGCTTCATTTGGTGGTCTAGATGACCATCCTCTACCAATCGATCCACTTCTACCTCTAAAATTCCTATTGCCTCTTCCTCTTCCATTTTGTTCTTGTTTACTTCTCAAATTCCCTTCTACCCTCATACCTAATTAGAAGCATTTATGGATTGAATCTGGGCCTAGTAGATTCAATTCATCTTGTATGCTATAACTTTAACCCATTGAAGAATCTTTTTACCTTCTCCTTTTCCTCTTCATGTATCCTTGATCTTAAATTGAGCCTATGAAACTCTTAAGTATAACTACTGACATCCATATCTGTTTGTTTTATATTTTGTATTTTCCTATGCAATTGTACCTCATAATCATTTGGTAAAACTCCTCCTTGATTTTTCATGCTATTATTTTCCCTAAATAAATACCATTCTTCCCATCTTTTTATTTCTCATCTTGAAGATAATTATACCAAGAGAATATCCTTTCATTTTTGACCTAGAAACCTTGACTTTCTAATTCTTAATCATCTCCTCACATTCAAAAATAGTTTTCTAATCTTTCTATCTAGTCTTGAACTTCATTTTGGTTCATATTTCCACAAAATATGGGAATTTCTTCCTTGTTACTAGTGGCTCTTCTTTTTATTTATTTAAGGGCATCTATGAAGCACTTCTATTCTATAGGCATCTCAACTTCCTTCTTAGGGGTTTCCTCTTCACCCCCTTCTTCCTCATCTTCTTCCTTAGATAATCCTTCAATCTTCTTTCCCTTATCACTTGGCCTCTTGATTTCCTCAACCAAGTTTTGGTTTTGTTCCTCCATTTCTTAGAAGCTTCTACCCACCTTAAATATCATCCCTTTGGGAGGTATTTTTTCAATCTCTCCTTCACTTCCTTACATGCACTTTACTTTCACAAATCCCCTCACACTAATGTAGAGCTAAGTGGAAGTAATGGAATCATAACCCAAAATATTTCTAGGCTACGAACAAGATTAAATAGAACAAGTTCTCAATTCTTGAGCAAGGGCCAACTTGTAAAACTAGGTACATCCCTAAAACCACTAAGGACCAATTCATATTACCAAGACCATGACTATATTCCTTTTATCCTTCTAAAATCTTTACTCAACTTAGGGCATCAACTTGTCAATAGGGTTTTGATTATCCCAAAATGTTTGAATAAATTTAGTTAGGATGTGCCTAATTGAGAATTAGGTTGACCTAAAGAGTTTTTAGGGTGAAAATCCTAAAACTTCTAAAGAACCTCCCAAAAGAAATTAGTGTTTCATATAACCTTTTTAGACTTATGCAAGATTTCAAAGTCTTAGGTTCGTAATCTTACATGCATAAGAGTGAAACACCTACTAATCTAATTAGGAGATTATGCCTGATTATGTCTCAGTTTCAAAGAAACAACTAAGAATATGGTCTATCATTCCAAAAAAAAACTTTCAAAAGGATTGTTCCAACTTCAAAGTGACACTTCACCACACTCCTTTCTAATGTCCCCTCTATTTCTTAATATGTGATCAAGGGATAAATCGACTTGAATAATTTTTGTTCACAATATTTGATGCTACTATAATAGTATCTTCAAGGAAACAATATATATGGGTTGTATTTATGTATATAACATTTGTTTATAGTGGTGTCATTGACATTCTTTCTCTCTCTATATTAACGTATGTGAACTTAAGTTTCCTTTTGGAGCTCACATGGAAATGATTGTTATTATAAATGTTGTATTATCTTTCATCAATATTGACCCATTGTTGTTGTATCTCTCCTTTTGTTGTGTCAAATTGCTACTTGTAGTTATTACTCTACTATTCATTTATCATGTAATCTATGATCAGTACATTAGACTTTTATCTTTATTGCATTCTCTATGTGCAAACAATGATCCTCATATATAGACTATGATGAATATTTGAAAGACTATAAATTGCTTCCCTATTATGTTTCCACTCTATGATAGATGATAATTTTAGAATCCCCTGATATATGTATAATCTACAAGCACACCATTCGCTGTGATATTTGTATAGGTTGTGATTCACAAGATCTTCTTTGAGAAGGATATCTATTAAACTATGTAAGTATATAACTCAATGCTTATAGCCATAGTTGAATGAGGTTTCTAAATTTATAAGTTATTTTGACCAACAATACGAAATCACTCAAAGCTAATATATACAAGGTTTTTTTTTGTATATATATCCTCCCAACATCTAACGCTTTGAATATTTGTCTCGATGAATATCTATGTTTTATATTATGAAGTATTTGAAGATTCATGTAATGTCTCCTCTAACTATACTACCAATTTGTTTTAGGTTTAATTGCATGTATTCAATCCCTTGTATTTCAGGCTCCATTGTTTTTTACCTACGCAACTTCTATGCTTGCATTTGTCCTATATTATTCCTCGTCTCTCTGTTTCATAAATTGTCTACTATACAAATTATTTATATAAATAATCATACCAATATCAGATATTGCATCTAAATGCTGACCAATTTATCCCTTGCATAATATCCATAGTGAGAGATGCTTGAATGCCATTTGCCTCCCTTATCAAGTCATCATCTTTCCATATTCTTTGACATCTCTTTTAAAAGGAAATATTTTTTAAAGATAGGGCTTTGTTTTCATTTGTATATTCTAGTGTTTGGCCCATCTTGTAGTAAATTTCATAATTTCCTTCTGCTATTTGATTAATCCTTTTCTTGCCTTCAAATTTTTAGACTAATTGTTACATGTGATATTTTGAGGGACAAATTGGTGTATTTAGATATCTTTTCTCTAAAACATCAACTATGAATATATATTGAAATAAGTATATACAATTATTTTATTATTGTCTATCTTAAAATAAATTTATTTACAATAACTAATATTAATTTTGTTGCCATAAAATTGTTTCCAAGAAATGCATTGGATCTTATCCATAATATATATTCATACATTATGTTCCAATTACATACTTACGGATTAATATTTTATAATATATAAATGATTAATACAAAATTTGACAAATCAATCACTAAAACAATCGTCTATTTTTTCACCAAAAGGCAGGGACTCTAGCTCTTGCAGAGCCCTTGTTTATCTATCATGAACGAGTTGATTTTGGGTTTGACCTAATAGCATACATTCAAGATGATATTTTCTAATTTTATTCTAGTTTGTTCCAACCCTTAATAATCAATATATCATTTATAATATTATTAATATATGTTCTCTTCTTCTTTTTATCTTTTAATATTATAGTAATTATTTGGATAAGTATAATTGTATAAGTTATTTATTTATAATAAAAATTATTATTTATTATTTATAAGGATGATTATTATTATGTTTATCTATATTATATAATTATGTATATATGTATTATTTTAGTATACAAATAGTACATAATCATAATTCATATTGTTATTTTAATTATTCAATCTTCTCATATTATATTATTATTTATTATCATCAATTTATTGAATCCTTCTTTTTTTGAAGAAAATGTCAAAAGTAGGGATATGACATCCTTTCACCCAACCACCCTAAATGGAGTTTAACCACTCAATTTGCACTATTGAGGAAGTCAATCACTTGAAGATGCCCGACTAAGACTGGCTTGTTCTCCTATATCTTATTAGATATCTACATTAGCCAACTTTAAATGAAAACACATTCCCTCTACTTATAAATCATAAGTTTTCATAATTTTCTAATGGTGGGAAGTCAAGCAAAGGGCCACATAACTTCAAAACCCTAACAAAACATGAGTTTTAGACCTTGTCAATGAAAATTATCTATCTGAACAAGTAAAATTCAACCAAAATTGAATTGAATGAAATCTAAAAAATATCTCCAATCACTCCAATTGTCAAATGAAATTCACAATTACGTGCACACTGCTAACAAGGCAAATTACAAACTAGTTGTAGAAAAATACTGAGAACTTTTATTATCAAATCATTTCAAAAGTTGTCTACATGATCAATAACTTGTATGTCAACTAAAATATCCTCTCTGACCTCCTTTCAACTTACCCCAACTGTATTTTTCACTCCCATGGTTGTTGGACGAAGTTGATTGTTCAACTTCCAAAAGTTACAAAGTTGCAAAATGATAGATTTTGCATTTTCATGCAACCTTTACAACCTGTCACTTTTTCACTTGCAACTTTTCAAAAATTACTAAAATAAACTAAGGAATAATACTAGGACTCAAATAAATTTCTACCAACTCTAAAAGACCTTTTTGAGAAAGGTTGACCAATACTCATGGTCTTTACAAAATAGGCCTTATTCATGAAAATTTCCTAATCTTATCACATCTTTTATACTCAATGACTTTCCATGAGTTTATTTTCTTAGTCTTCATGTTTTTGGGTTGCCCCTACATTAGTGATTCATTAATCCTTTTTTATATGAGTTATATTGGGTAGATGAGGCTCTATTTCTACACAATTAAGATCAATTACGAGATTGTGTTAGATAAATGAGAGTGGGGGGGAAGGTGGGGGTGAATTAGTTATAAGTAGTTATCCTACAGGCCTTAAAACACATTTCCACAAATTGAGACTCTTTAAACTTTTAGATCAACAATTTGATAACTATATCAACAAACAGTTAACTTCATATACTAATTATCAAAGTATAATTTTAGTATATATCAAGTTGCAACAATAAAGTGTAAGTATGAAATAACATGAAACACAATAAACATTCACACAATTTGACACAAGTATTTGACATGGAAACCCTCTCAAGAGAAAAGTCACCTAGGACTGACAACCAAAAAAAATTCACTCTTCTAAAGTGAACTTTGTGTTGAGATAATGGGTATTGCACACATTGCATAATATTTTTATATTGTATTATTTTATTTTATTATGTAATGTTGCACCTAGACGAACATGCAACATGTAAAGATTCCCATGGGATATACTTGATGAGTTGTATTGTAACATTGTGATAATATTTCATGTAATTATTTAATATTAGGGAAAAGAATTAAAATTCCAATACTAGATGTGGAGTCAATGGGTTAGGTAGCACATGGTTTTAGCACATGGTTTATGTAATACCACTTGGTGGTTTTGTGAGATTGACTACTATATAAACAGCCACAAGGGTAGTTGTTGTAGGAGAAGATAGAAGGGAAAAAAGGAAAGAGTTGAGCAGGACAAGGCTTGATAGGTTAGCCAATGGAGCATTTGTGAAGGTTGCAAGCATGGCATAGAATGTGTGTATTCATGCTTGTTCACATGAATTGATTGGTTGTGGCTATGGAATTGAAGGCTTCCATAGTTGTATTGCAATGGTATTTTGTTGAATAATACATGTGATGGATGCTTTTGGAGGCTAGGTTTTTCCTTCAATAAGGGTTTCCCAAGGTATATGTTGTGTCACAATTTTGTGGGTATGTTGTCTATTCTCTTGCATGTGGATTTCAATTGTATATATATTTTAGATCTATTATAGATTATGTGGAAATGGTTATATTATTTGTTGCAAGTTTTCTTACAAGTGGTATCAGAGCTATTGGTTTATTATTGTAACCCTAGATTGAATCCATGGGAATGCATGAGAGGATAAAATAAAGGGCAAAATATATGAGTTCTTTATTGTAGATTTGAGTGATTTGGGTTTGCTGTTATGATGGGATATTGGTAGATTTTGGGTATGTGAAATTGTTGGAAAAAAGGGTTTTTTGGATGTTTCATTTGAATGAAGGTTTTAGGGGAGCTTGCAGAAATGACCTCCTGGATAAAAACAAAGCTCACCATTGGATTTGGGTCGACCTTTCCATAAAATTTGATATAATATGGCCTAGTTTGGCCATGTTTAGATAAATGCAAAGGTTTTTTAGTTTCAGCCCCTAATGGCCTTCAAATTTAATCCCGTCGAAATTTTCATTACAAAAAAAAATCGCAGTGAAAATGGTAAAAAGACTATCTTAGTAAAATGACCATAACTTTTTCTCAAGATATTGGATTTTAGACTTCTTATAGGCATTGGAAAGCTAATTTAGAGTACTACAACTTGGTGTGGGTTTGGTTCTATAATTTTGACATTTTATTAAGTTTTAAGAGCTTCAAATTCAGATTTTTTAAATTTTGAGCATAGATTAGAGCACAGCTTGGGCATACAAAGTCATATTTTGGACTTAGAGTAGTCAATAGAAAGCTCTTTGAGAGATCTACACATTGGTTTAGATTTGGTGTAGGTTTGGCATGACTTATTTGGTGATATATTAATCTGAATATTTTATGGTATATATTGACTATAGTAGCATTGTGAGTTTATGATATTATATGTTTGGAGATTTAAAATTTGATGTCATTGTATACTCAGTTTATATTTCAGATTGGTCTTGTGATAATATGGTTATCAATGTTTGATTTGGATATGTATGATGACTTGTTGGGTCTACAAGTTATGTAGTGGTGTAAGCAGACTATACTTACAAGTTGCATTTATAGCTTGGTTATGGGTTGTCTTTGCTCATTGATCTTTCATTATCGATGCATATTTAGATTGGTGGCTTGGATTTGGGTTGTCTATGCCCTAAGTCACATGATTTTCCAATTTTCTTCATGTAGAAGGGATGAGATGTTGTTACTAGGTATACTCATGGTGGAGAATTGTGGTTGACTATTTTATGCTGCAAGTTGGACACATTAAGATTTAGTTTCTCAGTTCATGGATGTGATCATGGTGCCATGGATCTTTGAATGACATGATTGGATATGTAGGTACATCCTTGATGTTCATTGGCTTGGACTCCTAATTTGGTTATGGTGGTATATCTTCTTGGTTGAGGATCATGGTAATTTGGTTTCTTTTGAGGAGTTCATGATGTGCACTTTGAGTTCTTTGATGGTTTGATGCTTTGGTTGATTCTCATGGCTAAATGATAGTTTTTTCATCATGATGTCATGGATAGCTTGGATACACAATTTAGTGGGAGCTTGTGACAGTGATGAGGTGATAGTGTAGGATTAGTTCCTGGTTTGGTTTATATCTTCTTGGTTTGGAGATATTGGTTTCACTTGGTATTAACAATTCTATTATGTGTGCAGACCTAGAGGATCTTCATGTAGGAGATGGATTTTATGATGCCATAAGTGACTTGGTACCATGGTTGAATAATATTTCTTAGCACAGATATATTTATTGAGTGTTTGTAGATGTTGGAGGTTTGTCTTACATCCTGTTGCTATAGAAGCATCTTTAACATTTGCATGGTGCACTTGTTATCTTCATGATTTGTGAAGATGGTTAGATCTTGAGGACTTATGGGGTTCTTGGTTATCTTCATGGTGTGTGGAGATGGTTGTTCATGGTGTGTGGAGATGGTTTTCTTCATGGTGTGTGGAGATGGTTGCATCTTTAGGACTAATGGAGTTCTTGGTAAAGGTGTGGTTTATACTTTCATTTGACATGTTATCTTTGGTCTTATGATGGTTTCATTTTTATGTCATGGTATACTCTTGATATGTGTTTAGAGTTTTGACACGTTATAGTATGTTCACATGGAGCATGTTATCTCTTTGGTTGAGATGGTTAGATCATGTTGTCATACTTATATTCCTAAGGCCATGGTTGGAACGATGATATTAGTCATGGTTTAGTTTCGTAGTATTGAGTATATTGATCATAAGCTAGATACTTCATGATATTGATATGTTGCATTTGGAGTTGGCATGGATTGATTGGTTATAGGTGCTCATAGATACTTTGAGATGGTGGTAATGTTGATTTCTCTTGGATTAGAGAAGTATTTGTTGGGATAGTTGTTTGGTTTCAGCAGGAAGTCTGAGGGGCATTCACCTAGCATGGACTTGAGAGGAGATTGTTCTTAGATGAGTCTTGGTTAGAGACTTGGATATCTTGATAAGCATTCTCATTCCCCACTCTTTGTCTACTCGGTGATTTACTACTTGAGAGTTAGAGCCCATTATTTCTCTCAAGTGCATTATGTTTATGCTTGTCTTTCATGGATATGGATCTTGAGATATGGTACATGAGTTGCTTCTGGAGGGTTCATTTAAGAGATGGTTTAGTATTAGTTATCTCCATTTGCATATGTTGTTATGATGGTTGAGTCTAGGAAATGGTTTTATATTGGGCATATTCCTTAGATTAGGAATGGTTTATAAGTTTGATCTTCTTGTGAGAGGCTTACATCCATGATTAGTTATATGGTATGGTTTGGGTGTTGTTGAGGCTTCTTGGTTGGGGTTTTACGAAGGAGATCATACTTGCATAGTTTACTATAATATCCCCCTAAAGTAGAATTCAATTAATAGTAATTATAATATATATAAATTTTTTTTAAATAATAAACATAATACTTTTTAGTTTATAATAATATAATAATATATTATTAAAATAATAATAAAATAAACAATATTGATTGAAGTTTAAACATTATATCAATAAATGATTTATATTAAATAATAATTTTATATATATATATATACATATATATATATATGTATGTATGTATATATATGTATATATGTATATGTATATATATATATATATATATATATATATATATATCTATCATATATATATGTATATATATATGATAGATAGATATATATATATATATAATATATATATACATATATATATGATATATATATATATATATATATATATATATACATATACATATATATATACATACATATATATATATACACACACACACATATATATATATATGATAGATATATATATACATATATATACATACATACATGTGTGTGTGTGTGTGTGTGTGTGTGTGTGTGTGTGTGTGTATAAGATTAATAATAAAACTTGTTACTAAGAAATAACAAACATTGACTTAGGAAGACTAAATTCATAGTCGTTAAGTTTTATAAGGAAACTAATCAGCCAAACAAGCTATTGATGATGGCAATCAGGCATCCACCAATCTAATCACTTGAAGGATGGATGGAACTCCTATTGTCCACCATGACTATAACACAGCTGATAAAAATAATGTTTTTTTTACCTCACAACAAGACCTAACTCATAACTTTAGCTGATAATGTCACAAGAATGAAATATCTGGAGCAATCAATTGCTAGATTGTGCTTTAAGGAAGGCACGATACATAACACACAAGAATACATCGTTTGTATGGCTTTAAACATCTATAGAATCAACAATGGGGTGTTTCTTATCTCCGATACTTTCTCACTTGCTAGGTTAAGGCTGCCTAAACTCCATAAGTGACATTAGCAGTAAACTGGTCATGGTAATGTCAAAGGATCAAATACTCCTTCCAAACTTTACCAAAATGCAAAGTTTGATGTTTCCAATATGTGTTTGAGATTCTTTGACAATAAATTTCTAAATCGATACTTAAGTGGTACAATAATTTAATATCCTAATAAATTCTATCAAATACATCATTTAAGGGAAAAGACAAAAGATGTGTCACTTAGAAAGCATCCCTTTGTGGTAGCAAGTATAACAAGGGAATCAATCCTCTCTGTCAAAGTAGGGAAGGAGATCATAGAATGCAAATCGTCTCTGATAGCAAGATCAAATAAATGACTCATCAAACATAAATCTGGAAAATAAACTGTCAACATGGACTAAGAGCAGTCAGTCCAAACAATATCGAAGGTTACCATTTTTTCTCCCCCACGGAGTATTATGATGAGAGCAACGCCTAAAAGACTGACTCTTTTCATCTCACAAATCTCAAACCAATAGATAGAATCTCTATTATAAGGAAGTTATAACATCATCAAGGATCACAAAAAAAAAGATTATATTCTTACCTAGGAGATTCAAAAATAACCAAGCATCTATATACATGATCAATATGCCAATATCAAAAATTCTAGAGGAATAAGTTTCTTGAAATTGAATTATAAGTAGATAATCCTCTAAATCCCAAAGAGATAGGCAAGGGGACATCTCAGTGGTATCAGAGCATAATCCTACCATCCTATGTGTAAAACATATGGAAACTTACAAGAGAAGGAAAAATAAAACTACAATGAATGAATTAGCTAATGAAGTGAGAACATATATGGAACAAATTCACCAAACCAACCAGAATATATTGAATTAGATGGAGAAGTCAAAGCAGGCCCTCCTGCAAGCATTACAGAGCATGGGAAGTTCGATCAATAATATGAGAAGTCAACCTAACATAGGGAGAGAAGCCAATTAATTCCATTCTAAAAATAACAATGTAACTTCAAGCTCTATCCTCCCCCAACCCACATTCTTACATAGAAGAGTAAATCTAAGAGAGGAGGAAGGGGTTGAGCAACCCTTAGCTAGTATAGAAGATATTGTGAGAGCATATGCTACTCTAGAACCTAATATTAGAGAAGTGATATCATTCAGAGAATTTTGTGATGATAAACTAAGAGAGATGTCTAGAAGGACTATAAATGAAGAACTCAAACATTAAATTAACAAAGTTAAGTTTCCACATTTTGATGGTTCAGAAAAGATTACACTGTGCTAATGGTTAGAAAAAATAAACACATTTTTTGTTCTAAATCTCATGACAGAAGAAGATGCCTTGCAATTTTCTATAGTGCATCTAGAGGGAGCAACACATGATTGGTGGACCCATGGGCATATCTCGTTGGGACATAAAGATGTAAAATCCTATGAAGAATTCTCCAAAAAGCTCATGAACAAATTTGATGATAAAGACATTGAATGGTATTTTCAAGAACTAACTCAACTCAAACAAACTGGAACAGTGGAAAACTATGCTCACAAATTTCAAGAGTTATCAGTTATGGTTCCAGACCTATCACAAAAGAGGCTTATTCATTTATTCATAGAAGGATTGAAAGACTCCACCAGGCATTTTGTTAAACTGCATGAACCACAAAACTTGGAAGAAGCCATTAGAAAAGAAAAAATGGTAGAATCAAATCCTTTAAAGGAAAAATCTAAGAATTTCTCAATGAAGACAGAACATAGAAACAATGACTCGAGAAAAGATCATAAAGAAAAAGAATATTATTTTTGCAAAGGAAAGTGGAGTATTGGACATCAATGCCAAAGAAAAGATGCTCTCAAGAAAAAAGAGGACGTAATGAAGAAAGGCTTATGCTTTAGGTGTAGAAAACCATGGGCATCAAGTCACAAGTGTAGCAAAAGGAATCAAATTGATAGAATAGAAGCAACATCTGAGAGAGAAATAAAAGAGTCGCATAATAAGGCAAGACATGATTTGGGAGATCTGAATAGTATCCAAGCACAAAATGAAGGAGAGAAGCAATGGTCTTTTGAAGAAATTCCACTTGATGCATGAATTTGAGAATGGAATTAGTAATCAATAATAGAGAAGAATGGAAGATAAAGTGGGATAAGAGATTATTCAACTTCAATAGTAGTTATACCTAGTAATTAACTATGAAAATTTGTAATAATGATATTAATACAAATCTTCAATTGTATTTATACTCAAATATTCCTTGTATAAAACTATAAAGATCACACACTTCTAAAGACCTAGGAAGGGATAAAGTCTCTCCCAAGGATTATAGAAATGGGTAATCTTAAGGGGCTACCCCAAGAGGCCTTAGGTTGAGATAAAGTCTCTATTATGGATTAATTAGAGAGGGGTACTCCTAAAGGGATATCCTTAGTGACTTGGGATGAGATAAAGTCTCTTTGATGTCCACATAAGTGGGTACATCCTAAAGGGATATTCATAGAGACCTTAAAATGGGATAAAATCTCTTTTCAAGATTAAATAGAGAGGGATAATTCTAAAGGAATATCCCTAGTGATCTTAGGATGAAATAAAGTTTCTCATAAGGATCATAGAGATGGATAATCCTAAAGGGATATCCATATGAGGTCTTAGGAAGAGATAAAGTCTCTCCTAAGGATTAATTAGAGAGGGATAATCCTAAAGGAATATTCTTAGAGACTGGGAAGAAATAAATTCTCTTCCAAGGCTTATATGGACTATTTGTCAAAAGCCATCATGAAGCAAGAAATGGGAACTGCAATGATATATCAAGATAAGTTTTCTTTCTTATTCTCAATAATTTTAAATAAAATATTATGGTTCTTTTTCAAATTTGGTATATTTATATTGTTGTCTAACTCCAAAATGAAATTTTTGTTTCAAGGTCATTAAATTGAACATCAAAATCACATTGAGATTTTATATTGCTTAAGGACAAGCAATTTTGGGCAGGATGGACTGTAATATCCCCCTAAAGTAGAATTCAATTAATAGTAATTATAATATATAAAATATATATTTAAAAAAATAATAAACATAATAAATTTTTAGTTTATAATAATATAATAATATATTATTAAAATAATAATAATAAATAAACAATATTGATTGAAGTTTAAACATTATATCAATAAATGATTTATATTAAATAATAAAATATATATATATATATATATATAAGATTAAGAATAAAAATTGTTACTAAGAAATAACAAACATTGACTTAGGAAGACTAAATTCATAGTCATTAAGTTTTATAAGGAAACTAATCGGCTGAACTAGCTATGGATGATGGCAATCGGGTGTACAACAATCTAATCACGTAAAGGATGGATGGAACTCCTATCATCCACCATGACTATAACACAGCTAATAAAAATAATGTTTGTCTACCTCATGACAAGACCCAACTCATAACTTTAGTTGATAACATCATGGGAATGAAATATTTGGAGCAATCAATTGCTAGTTTGTGCTTTAAGGAAGGCACAATACACAATACACAAGAATACATTGTTCGTATGGTTTTAAACATCTATAGAATCAACAATGGGTGTCTGTTATCTCTGATACTTTCTCACCTAGTAGGTTAAGCCTGCCTAAACTCCATAAGCGACATTAGTAGTAAACTTGTCATGGTAATGTCAAAGGATGGAATACTCCTTCTGAACTTCACCAAAATGCAAAGTCTGATGTTTCCAATATGTGTTTGAGATTCTTTGACAATAAATTTCTAAATCAATAATAAAGTGGAACGATAATTTAATATCCTAATAAAATTCTATTGAAGATTTCATCTAAGGGAAAAGACAAAAGATGTGTCACTTAGAAAGCATCCCTTCATGGTAGCAAGTATAACAAGGGAATCAATCCTCTCTATCAAAGCAAGGAAGGAGAACACAGAATGCAAATCATCTCCAACAATAAGATCAAATAAATGACTCATCAAACATAAATCTAGAAAATAGATTGTCAATGAGGACTAAGAGCGGTGAGTCCAAACAATATCGAAGGTTGCCATTTTTTCTCCCCCACGAAGTATTATGATGAGAGCAATGCCTAAAAGACTGACTCTTTTCATCTCACAAATCTCAGACCAATAGACAAAATCTCTATTATAAGGAAGTTATAACATCATCAAGGATCACAAAAAAAAGATTATATTCTTACCTAGGAGATTCAGAAATAACCAAACATCTATATACATGATCAATATGCCAATATCAAAAATTCTAGACGAATAAGTTTCTTGAAATTGAAATTAAAAGTAGATAGTCCTCTAAATCCCAAAGAGATAGGTAAGGGGACATCTCATTTACATCTAGAGGTGTGTGTAGCCTTATATAGGTTATGATTTGCATGGTTTATCTTTGGTCTTGGTTATCTTCTTGGATATTTGGTTTTGCTTACATTGGATTTGAGATTGGTTAGAGATCGTTATCACTAGTTTTTGCTCATGTATGTCTTGTGAGAGATGACATGGTTATTCCTTTATCTCTTTCCTCTATTGGTTGTGGAGAGCTTGGGAGACTATTGGAGATTTTTTATGAGAGTTCTTCTTGTAGGTTATTGGTTTATATATGTGTTGTGGATGTCCTTGATACTACATGGATTCACTTCTTTGAGATGTTGTTAGTGGATTGGTTATAGATTTGAAATTATCTTTTGCAGTGGGAGATTTTTGGTATATATGTGGTAGGTATTACTTTTGAGGCTTGTGATCACAGGTTACAAATTGCATATGTTGATGATGTGAGATTCACTTGGTATACCTTTGGAGGTATGGATAGTTGGATGGGTTTGGCACTTGCTATGGGTGTTATTTCAGCTGCGGATATTTTGACAACTATGGATACAGGTGATTACCTTTGGATTAGGTTTTTATGCTTGGCATTTCAGTTGGTACAGGATTTTAGGATCTTCTAATGTGATAGGTTGGGTAGCTTTCTCATTAGGTGGCGTCTATGTATGTTCGGTGACAATGGCATAATAGTAGGTGAGATCATTCATGTTTGAGATGTTGGATACTTTGATTTTGTTGCAGATACCAGGATGGAGGACATGGTGTACTTTGATCCATGATGGTGGATGTGTTGGGAGGGATTGTTCCCTTATTTATTTATATGGCTACACATTGACCCTATGCAATGTATACAACAAGTGGGAGATTGTTGAGATAATGGGTGTTGCACACATTGCATAATATTTTTATATTGTATTATTTTATTTTATTATGTAATGTTGCACCTAGATGGATTTACAATATGTAAAGATTCCCATGGGATATACTTGATGGGTTGTATTGTAACATTATGATAATATTTCATATAATTATTTAATATTGGGGAAAAGAATTAAAATTCCAATATTAAATGTGGGGTTAATGGGATAGGTAGCACATGGTTTATGTAATACCACTTGGTGGTTTTGTGGCACTTGCTACTATATAAGCAGCCATAAGGGTAGTCATTGTACATCAGAAGATAGAAGGGAAAAAATGAAAGAGTCAAGCGGGACAAGGCTTGACAAGTTAGCCAAGGGAGAATTTGTGAAGGTTGAAAGCATGGCATGGGATGTGTGGATTCATGCTTGTTCACATGGATTGCTTGGTTGTGGCTATGGCATTGAAGTCTTCCATGGTTGTATTGCAATGGTGTTTTTGTTGAATAATACATGGTGATGGATGCTTTTGGAGGTTGGGTTTTCTCCTCAATGAGGGTTTCCCAGGGTATATCTTGTGTCACAATTTTGTGGGTATGATGTCTATTCTCTTTCATGTGGATTTCAATTGCATATTTATTTCAAATCTATTATGGGTTATGTGGAAATGGTTATATTATTTGTTGCAAATTTTCTTACACATTGTTAGGAGCCAACCTTGTTAAAGGTTACAAACACATTGTTAATGTGACCTTATTAGAGGATTTTCACCAAAGATCATCTAGGACTTATCACTCCTAAAATATTTATAGAGTGGCTTTCTCTAAAGAACTTACAAAACATGCAATAGAATGTCACCATACAATGGATTTACAAATAATACTTTTTAGGTCCACTCAGTTAAGAGATTTTGTACTCTAATGGTTAGAAAGTAACAATGGAATAATCTATTTAGTTTAGCACTATCTTTGCTTGTTCAAATCTTTGTTTTCCTCTATCTCTTTCCTCTATTATTCCTCTTTCTTCCTTCTTCTCCCTTTTGGCTAATACACACACTAAAACATTAACTTAAAACTTTTCTTTCTTGAACTTCATAGTGCAGTTCTTCTTGGTTATCCTTTGGCTATCAATCATCTTCTTCCTCAACTTGATCGACAATAATGAATACTGTGTTCATCCCTTAAATTTTTTTTTTTTTTTCACTTCACCATATTATTCCATGTTTTTTCTCTTAATCACAATCATCTAACCTTCATCCAACTTAAATTCATTAATCTTGATACTTGGTTATCATTCCTTTGGCTTGCACTTTGTGCTTCAATTCAAACCATCAAATCTTCTTCATTGGATCTTCTTTGAATTTATCCAATTTTTGATCTCACAACTCAATATTTATTTTCATAAAACATCAGCCTCATATCAATTCTTTTCAAAATTGTTCTTGCTTTCCATTTCTCAATTAACATTACATTCACTCAATCAATACTACAAATTCTTCTCTTCTTCATCAGGTGCTTAGTGAAAACAATAGTAGCTTGGTTAATACTTATGATTCTCCATTCATTGATCAAATTGTCTTGCTTATACATGATCTCAAACACTTGATCAAATCATGTAAAGCAATCAAACCAACATTATATTGTCAAAGTCTAACTCACTCAAGTGCCCATTCAATACCATACACTTATCAACACTTACATCATCATTCTACTTTCTTCAAATCCTCTTCAACATTCAAATGACATGGCATTGTGCTGAATTAGCATAATGTATTACCAATTAAGGCTTGACATCAATGACAACATAACAACTTATATGACTCTTTCAAATAAATTAATAACATTATCAATTGGGGATGGTAATCTCCCCCTTTGGAATTGATGGCTACACATTATTACATACATTATATTATGAAACAAACATCATTAAATACCAAAAATAATTTAGCTCTCTAACTTCATTTAGGTTCCCTACAACTTCATGATCTCAATTTTGTATTAAGTTCTCAACTCGGTCAACAATATTCTTATGCTCCCCCTTTGGATATACTCTGAGGTTAAACATTGTCTTCAACATAATTATCCTCCAACATGTTTTGTCCCCATTTAACAATAGTAATAAACATCATACAACATAAAGTCCATCATTTCCATACACTAGCAACTTGTAACATCTCTCCCTTTGACAACAATAATCAACATCATACAACATCAACTCCATCATTTCCACACATAATCAGCTTGTAACATCTATCCCTTTGACTCATATACTTCTTTAATCATCAATAAACATTTTTTTGGTTTCATACGATCTCCCCCTAACTCACACATTTCCCCCTTTAAGGTAACTTCTCCTTTTTGTTTCATACCTCTGTTTGTCCTAGGATTTCATCTCCCCCTTTGACCCTATAAGCTTCAATAATAAACTTATAAAACCTTGTAGCTATACCTTGTACCTTGCATGTACTATTTATATAGGCTTTATTACAAACATTTTCACAATTCGAGGAACTCTCCCTAAATAGTGAGCTCTTGCATCAACTCCATAAAGATATTGAGTCATCTATGAATTGGTGCAATGTGCATCCTTGCTTGGTGAATCTTGGATAGGAGAAGGACCCTTAACTTACCTCTCAAATACTCAAAAGAATCCTTAGGTGATGGATTTTTGAATATATGTAAAATCTTCTCCTTGTACTTTATATACTCCAATCTGACTTGTGTTTCTTGAACTTGCTCTCTCAAGTAGTGATACTTGATAGTGTTGGAAACTTACAATTAGAATAGTTTTTGTTTTGTCATTGATGTCAAATCTATTGATTAGACATATTTCTACCTAATCTAAATGTCATATTTATTTGATTGATGAAGAGGATTTGAGAAATTTCTCATAACAATAGCACCTAGAGGAAAGATTGAGTTATGAAAAGGAAGCTACAATGAACATTTGATTAGATAGACTTTGATAAAGAAAAATGATTGTTTATGTCAAGAAAGTTAAGCCAAGTCAAGAAATAGAATAAGTGACAAAGGAATGTCGAGTGACGCTAGTGTCAACCAAACCACAATTAGTGTCAAGCTAATCTAGTGTTGACCGAGCATAATTATTGATTGAGAAAGCTAGTCAATGCCAAGCCAAAAAGTTTTACAGTGCCCGAGTATTAAGTGATGACCGAGTGTCAGAACAAAGTGATTGTCAAATAACACTGTTGAAGATGAATTCAAGGAAATTGTGATTCCCAGCTGACTCAATTGATTTCTTGGGAGATGTAAACCCTATTGAAGATAAGAATGATGAGTTAGATCATTAAATTCAATGTAATAATTAGGTAAAAACCTAACAAATAGATTTGAGAGAATTTTCTAGAAGATGGATAGGTACAGTGGATCGTGTTGGACCTAATCATAAACCCTAAGATCTATCATGATTGTGGAAAATGGCAAATCAAAAATTGCCTATTCAAAGAGTTGCATAGTTGAATCATGTATGTGTGCAAGTGTGTATGTGAAGTGAGGAATATTGAGAAAAGTGGATCAGAGACACACAAGTCTAAGATTGAATGTGAAGCTAAAAGAGATTGCTTATGTAGATGTTGTTGATAGGGATAAGTGAAATCTGAGCAAGAAGGCTTAAGTGTTGTTGAAGGGGGGAGACTAATTACTTGAAGGGTTGTTGAGTGAATTAAGAACAAAGATGACAGTGGAGAACTTATCAGTGAATCAACACCAAGACCAAAGAGAGATCTGAACTTGCAAAGTTTGTAATCATACAGATCAAAATCTATTGTTTTTTTTTCTAATCATTGCAAATGGATTGTATTGAAATCCTTTTATCAGAGGTTGACCTAACAACCATTTGAAAGACCTAATAGTCTATGTAAATCCTTTCATAAGGCAACATTTTAAATGGAATGTTTCAAAGCCCTCTGACCAGGCCACTACTAACCAAGTCACATTTAACAGTGTGTATTGTAACCTTTAATAGGGTTGGCTCCTAACAGAGCTCACTTCAAAAGAGTGAAAAAGTGGTGACATGTTGTTGGTGGTTTTTCCCAAATTGGGTTTTCACGTAAAAATCCTAGTTTCAAATATTTTTTGAATGCTTTATATGTTTTACATTTTATATTCAAAAAAGCATGTTATATTTGGAATAGTAAATTTTGTTTACAATAGAGACTGAGTAATAGTAGAGACTGAGCAATAGCATGATAAGTAGAATAGTAAGTGTTTAATTGTTCAAAATTTCAAATGGTACATAAGGACCTTGAGTAATTAATTAACCCACCCCCCCTAGTTATTCTAAACATTTCTAACAATTTGTATCAGAGCTCAATGCTTACAAAAAGAAGTTTGAAGGTACTTAAGGCTAAAGATTGTGACTCAAAAGAGAGATATACGCAAGCTAAATAAGGAGAACTTTCCTGCATGGAAAACCCTGATGAGATTGCACATATCTAGTACTAGTGATGTTGTTATCAACTTTGTGGATAATGAGTATGTGAAGGTAACCACTACTCTTATAGCCAGTCAACTAAAGTAGAAGCAAGAACACAATCAAGCAATGTTGGAGATTGCCTTAGCCCTAAGTTATGTTGAGTTTGACAACCTAAAAGACTATGACAGTGCAAAGAAAATGTGGGACAAATTGAAGACCATATATGGAGGTGATGACAATGTCTTGAGAGTCAAATTAGAAAGCCTGATAGGTAAATTTGATGACATGAGAATGATGGAAGGTGAGAATATAGTACAATACTACACAAGAGTTAAAGAAGTTGTAAATGTTATTCATGATGCAAATGGAGAAATCAAAGATGAAACTATGATGAGCAAGGTATTCAAAACTCTGGTCCCTATTTATGTCATTAAAGTGTCTACAATCCAAGAATCGAGATGCACACCAAGTAACACTTTGACCTTGGAAGGTGTAATTGGTAGACTCGCTACTTTTGAAATGTCTAACTTTGATAACTACACACCTGCCACTATTGACAATGCATTTAAATCATAATTGGTCCTTAACAAAAAGAAAGGAAAACATGTGAAGAGTGACAGTGATAGTTCTGATGATGAGATTGATGAACTTGAAGCCCTTGTTGCAAAATGATTTCGAAGAGAAAAAGGGAAATACAAAGGTAAACTACCTATTATCTATTTTTCATGCAACAAAGTAGTCATATTGTTGTTAGGTGTGCTGACATAGAGGATAAGGATGAAAGGAAAGAAAGCTAGTACAAAAGAAGAAGAGATGACTGAGACTTTAAGAGAAACAAGGATGACAAAGGTAAGAAGTCTTGTTGTATTACTGAAAAAGAAACTAATAATGAATTTGAAAGTAATGATGATTAAGTAGTCTATGTTGCTATGAAAGAAGATCCTAATGAAGATGAGAAAACTACATTAATTTTATATGTAAATAGAAGTGAGAGATGGATAATTGACATTAGATGTTCAAATCATATGACTGGTGATAAAGAAAAATTTGAGGACATTGGTCTGTACAAAGGTGGATGTGTAAAATTTGTTAATGATATCCCATGTGTTGTGAAAGGTAAAGGAACTATTCAACTGACTAATAAGATAAAATGTGACAATGTTTACTAGGTTGAAGGACTTAACAATAATTTTTTGAGTGTTTCACAGCTAAACAAATCATGTTATAGAGTTGAATTTTACAATAGGAAGGCCAAGATATATGATGTTGATGGTAAGCTAGTTGGAAGTGGTGAATAGACAAGAGGTAACTTGTTCTATCTAGATTTATCAAATGAGACATGTTTGGTTGCACAACAAGAAGATGTTTGGTTATGGCACAAGAGATTATGTCTTGTCAATTTTGATAATTTGGTGAAGATCAATAAGATGAAGAAAGTAAGAGGATTACCTAAACTAAAGAGGCCTAACAATTCTGTGTGTAAATAATGTCAACTAGAAAAAATGACCAAGTTTAGTTTTAAGAGCAAAACATACAATGCTAATGGTATTTTGGAATTGGTTCATACTGACCTATGTGGACCTATTAATGTTCAAAGTTACTATGGCAATAAGTATTTCATTGTATTTGTTGATGATTACTCTAGGATGATGATTATGATATTTCTTAAAGCTAAATTTGATGTTTTTTAGTTATTCAAGTGGTATTTAGCTAGAGTTGAAAAAGAAATAGGGAAGAGTTTGAAGTGCTTGAGATCTAATGGAGGTGGTGAATTCATTTCCAATGAGTTCAATACATTCTACAATGGGAGAGGAATTAAAAGACAGATGTCAACAACAAGGACCCCTCCTCATAATGGAATAGCTGAAAGATGGAATAGATCAATAATGACTATGCAAGGACATTAATGATGGAGTCGATTATATCAAATAAATATTGGAGAGAAGTTGTTAGTACTATTTTCTATACCCTGAATGGAGTACAAGTCAAGAAAGGTACAAATGCTATGCCTTTTGAACTATGGTATGGATATGCTTCTAATGTGAAATATTTCAAAATCTTTGGAAGTAGATGTATACTTAAAGATAATAGAAAAGGAAAACTTGATGCAAATATTGAGGAAGGCATATTCCTAGGATATCCCATGAAGAGCAAAGCTTATAAGTGTTTGAACTCTAACACTAAAAAAGTTCTGAAAAGTGAAAATGTGGAAATTGATGAGTTTGTAGAAAGAAGTGATACTGTATTCAAAGATGAACCAGAAGACTATAGCACATTCATCTACGTGGATGATGATGCTGCAAGAACTCCTAACGAACAAGCAAACCAAGTTATAGTCTCTCAACAGACAAGAAATGTTGTAGAGCAACACATTATTGAGCAGTAAAGAGTGGGTACTAAGCAACAAACTGAAGATGTTGAGTCATAGACAAGGAATGTCGACCATCAGATTTTAAATGTCGAGCATGCAGAAGCTGAACCACAACTTGAACAAGAAAGAGCGAATGAGCTTGAGATTAATTTTCAAGATGAAAATGTAGAAGAACAAAGAATGAAACTACTTGTGCTATCAAAATATGTGAGAAGATATCACAAACCTAAACAATCATTGGTGATGTTGAATCAAGTGTTATGACAAGAAACAAACTCAAAGATGATACATGCTTACTTTGTGAATTTGAGCCCAAAATAGTAAAAGATGCTTTGGAGAATGAAGATTGGATTTAGGAAATGAACGATGAAATTGAACAAATTGAGAAGAACAATACTTGGACTTTAGTGCCAAGACCTAAAGACAAAAATGCCATTGGGACAAAGTGGGTTTTTAGGAACAAACTCAATGAGAATGGTGAAGTAACAAGAAACAAAGCAAGACTGGTATGTAAGGGTTATGCTCAAGAAGGAGGAGTTGATTATGGAGAAACTTTTGCTCCTGTGGCAAAACTTAAAGGAGTCAGAACTATGCTTGCACATTCTGCCTACAAGAATTTCAAGGTATATCAGATGGATGTCAAATCTGCATTTTTGAATGGTATACTAGAGGAACAAGTATGCATTGATCAAGTTGAAGGATTTTTAGATCTATATTGTTAATCTCATATTGGTTTTGACATATGAGTGACAATATACTTAAGTCATTTACTTAGTTCGTGTCGAACAAGCAATACATGTCGAGCATAAAGTTGTCATCTGATATATGTCGAGCAACAAATATTTAGTATGAGCTGAGTAACTAATAAGTGCCGAGTCACTCAAGTGCCAAGTAGATGGTATGTGCCAAGCTATTCAGATACCCAGTGATCAATGGATGTTGAGTCATTCAGAGGCCGAGTTACAACATTGAAGTTGTAGTTGATGCTGAGCATCAAGGACTTTAAGTGTCGAGTTACACAATTTTGACTTAGATGTTTGTAGTGGCACAAAATTCTATGTAAACCATTTTTGGGTTGACTTAAGGATTGTTTTATGATCTTTGATGATAAGGACAAATCTTAATTGTGAATCCCTATGGATTACATGTATTCAATCATAAAAAGAGAAGGATTAAGTGGCAATATGGGTGAATCACTGTGGTTGATTCATACCTAACCCTAAGTCACCTAGGTCTTCTTAAGGAGGACAAACCCTAAACTTTTTATGAATGCTTAAGGAGAATTGAAGAGATTTTGCATGCACAAATAGAGAATTCATGGTGACTAAGGTGTTATTATTTGAGTTACAATGCAGAATCAGTTAAAGGAGAATGAAGGAAACGAATTAGAGGACAACAGAGATACATCTAATCAAAAATGATCAAGTATACATTAGGAATGAGGTGATCTGACATCAAGCAACAAAGTGCTAACCAAAGGATCATTGTTGAGACATTCTAATAGGTGAATTAGTTAAATCACTTAACAGAGTAGTCTTGATAGGCTATTGTAAATCCTTTAACAGGGAGCTTACTTCATTGTAAGTTAAAGTCCTCTTACCAGGAACACTTTTAGTAGGGTGTTAAAATCCTTTAAAAGGGTAAGATCTAACAATATTGTAAGCCTTTAATAGGGCAGACCTTTCACAGGGTAGATCACATTTCATGATCAAACATTGTGACCTTCATTGGATATACTTTATTATTGTAGTAGTGAAGATTTGTGGGTATCATCCCCACCCAAGTTTTACCTTCTCCTTGGAGGGTTTCTAGGTAACCAAATATCTCCACACATGTGTTGAATATTTTACTTTCATGCTATGGATGTATATGCTTAATTTGGTATTTCAATTTATATGCATAGATTGTGAGATGGATGTGTGGTGAATAATTTTTAAAGTTGAAAGTTTTAAGTATTGATTCACCCCCCACCCCCCTCTTAGAGTTTACTTCCCTATTATATTTCTAACAATTGGTATTAGAGCTGAGTTCTTTGGAAAGTAAAGCTTTGCAAATTTAAGGAAAGATCTTGGAGATGGAAGTCTACAAGTTGGGAAAGATGATTGAGAACCAAAAGATTGAAATGCAACTTGCCCTACATCAGTTGAATGAAGCAAGAAATGAGTTAAAGATATCACTGAAGAGAAGGAAGGAAATTTCTATTGAAGAGAATGACACATAATACCAAAGATTGACACTATTGAATTGTTTACAGATGGAAAAACCAATGAATTTGATGCAGTAGTTGCAGATCTAATGACAAAGAATAGAACCCTAACTGAAGAGGTCAAAAATCTCAAAATAGAAGAAGTCCAATCAGTATTACTATGTGAGGTGATCGAGAAAAAGAAGAAAGTTGAAGAGGACAAAGTCATGATTGAAGATGACAAAAGGATTTTGACCAATAGACTAGAAGAGGTAACTAGGATTGCTAACATGCAATTGGAAACTTTGGGTCAAATGATGATTGCAAATAATGAATTGAATGCAAAGGATATTGAGATCACAACACTGAAGTTGTAGAATGAACAACTGAGAAATGATCTAAAAAGAGAAAAGGAGTTTGCTAAAAGTTTCAACAAACCTAGTGAAGCCATCAAGTACTTTGAATAATTGATGAGATCCCCAAGATCCGACAATGACACTTCTAGATTGGGTTACACTAGTACTGAAGAAGGAGAATCATCCAAAAGTGGTGAAGAAAGAAGTAACTAAGGTAAGAACTCCAAACCTACTTGTCATAATTGTAGTAAGATAGGTTGCACTACTAATGTTTGCAAGAGCAAGACTACAAATTAGAATCCTAAGTAGAAGTTCATGGGTCATTGCCACAAATGCAACAAACAAGGACATCAGGCACATGAATGCAGAGTCAAGACCATACACTCAAAGATTTGAAGGATACTGCTATAACTATCAAAAGTATGGACATAGAGCATATGAGTGCAGATCCAAGCCTAAATGGTCATCAAACAAGCAGACAAAGGTAAAGCACAATGAAAACTCTTATAATTGGGATTATACTACTAGGTATAGTTGTCACTATTGTCAAGATTATGAACATGTTGAAAATTGCATAAGAACATATTTTAGAAGTGACTACAAAATATGGTTGAGTCAAACCACATGTTTTAGTTGTTTGAAGACTAGATACATAAGCAAGAATTGTCCAACAAGGTTAAAGGCACTAAGCAGTGAGTTCAACAAAGGAAAAGGAAAGGCAAATTTTGAGAATGTCAGAGATGAGATGAACAAGACATGGAAGAGAAAGGAAGATTACAACACATCAAGTTTAGATGGGATCACTTCACCCAATGGGTCAAGTGATCACACCTCCTCCAATTAAGCAATCAAGAGGTATGTCGAATTGATATTTAAAAGGATATACTATACATCAGTTCCAAGGATTTAGTTTTGAAAAGATTACATATGCATGAATAAAGATGCAAGGTGTTGATTATAACCTAGAAGAAATCTTTAAGTTTTGTTAGTTTTCATGTTACTGTTGAGCATGAAAGGTTTCACTATGGTTGCCAAGTGAAATGTTAGTTGATGTCGAGCTATCAAAGGTTATAGTGTTGACTGAGCTCATAGTAGTTTCCAAGTGGAAAAGGAAACTTCATGGAAGCTGAGTGAGCTGAAATCTCTATTCAAGCCAAGCTTACAACTGTGTATGTATTAAGCATTAAATGCAAGGTTTTAAGGTTTATATGATCGATTTCTACTCATTTGACATCATTCAAATTTGAAGGAAAGCCTAAAGAGTGAAAGGTGAATTGAAAGAGATCATTCCAACATTTGTAAGCAAGATTCAATAGTTTCTTAACACCATCATAACATATTTACAAAGGTATTTATCATGTGCTGAGCTATGTAGTTTGAATTTTCACAAACCCTAGTTTACATAATGACATCTAGTTCTTCAACACCTAAGGTTAAAGAGGGTAAAGAAATTTTGAATGTGCAATTGATAGGCAATGGGATTAGACAACCAAACTTTAGAGCCATTCTTGATATTGCTTACAAGTAAGATCCATTTGGTGCATTGTCGATGATACCACCTTGAGTTTTGACGATTCAAGACATAAGATGTTGCTATACATGCAAGGTGGGTATCATAAGAGACATGGAGATTAGGGAAAATTATGGGAAATTATGTGAAAATGGAGCATTGAAGGATGAATTCAAAATTGTAGAGAGAAAAGGGTTGACCTGTGCCCTATATTTTTCAAATGTTTTCAAGACTGAATCAATTAAGATAGTTTTGAGTAGAATTCATGATAATTATATATGGTTGGATAATGGACCAGTGAAAATCACAAAGCAAATTGTACATAGAGTAATAGGGTATCCAACACTTGATCAACCTAAAACCATGAGAAGTGAATCTAAAGAGGTCATTGAGAAGAATACAAGGGTAGTGTGGAACAAATGAGGCATGACAATTGATACTATCTCAGATCCCGTAATTGCATTTGTAGTGAGGATAATAACACATAAATTCTACCAATCAAGTAGGCTCAGTAGTGTACCATGTATTGTTGTTGACATGGGCTATAATATAGTTAAGAAGGATCATACCTATGACCTTGCCAAGTTGCAGATGTGATAAATTATTAGAAAATTTGGGAGCTATAAGGAAGACCAAAAGTGCATAATGTAAATTTGGTTCAATTCTTATATGTATGTATTTTATGTACAAAATACATTCCCTACATTTGGTAAGGTTTCCTGGAAAACAAATAGATATATTGCAGTGTAGATAGGTGAATTTATTGAGCAACTTGGAAACAATTTAGAGTAAGCTATGACCAACAATTTTGAAGACTTCAAGTAATCAATGAAAAAGAGACCAAGGATACTAGTTTCACTAGTTAAGAAACATTTCTGTGATGTTTTCTTTCTAGTTGACACTGATTTTACATATGTTCAAGTTGTTGTTCCAAGGGTAAGGTGGCTAAGGACACTAGGCTATGAAATCAATGTTGATAAAGCCTCTATAGAAATAACAACACTACTTGCAGAAGATATAGATGCTAAGGCTATTACCTTTGGTAACTATGACATGGCTAAATCTAAGATAAAAATGGATTTGAAGACTGCCTCAGTCATTAGAAAGAAGAACAAAATTGTCAAGAAGCTAAAGCAGAAATTTGGTGAAGGAGCAAATGAAGAAGAAGAAGATGAGGATGATGAAAAAGAAGAAGTTATACTTGTTTAAGCACCACTGGCCTTAACTCAAGGTCAAGGAGAAGACCAAGCAGAAGAAGTAGAAATGGAAGAAGGTGTTGAGGGAGAAGAAGCTAGTAAAGCACTCGAGAAAAAGAAGAGGAAAGCTAAGATCCTAGCTGTTAACAAACCAAGGAAGGTTGCAAAACCTAAGCCTATAGTTCCCTCTACAAGAGCTACTACCAAGAAGGCTCAAGAAGTAGATAAGCCAAAAGAGAAGAGAGCTAGATCAATTAGAAATGAAGAGGAGCCTGAGAAAAGATCAAGGAGAAAATACATAGCTCCAACTGAATCTAATGAAGAGAGGAAAAAATCTAATGACAATAGCCAATTTCAAGTGGTAAGTCACCATCCTTCTTCAGATTTAGACAATATATGTGAGAACATAAGGAATAATGTTGATTTATTTGGTCTCACACATATTAAATTTGATAAACTTGGAAAAGTTAAGATGAACCAAGTAGAGGAGTCAATATATGCCATGATGCAAACATTTAAACAAACTCCAATTGAGATTGCCAACTCTCTACCAAAGGAATTATCTAATAGAGTTGAGCAAAAGTGGTACTATAGTCTCAATATAGAAAGACAAATCAAAGAGACTACACTTGCAAGAGTGATGTCAAAATTTTATAGGGAAACAATGGCTAAGGCATTAAAGAAGAATATTGGAAAATTTGCACTAAAATACAGGGGATTCAACATATTGTAGAACAAGGTTGAAGATGTTGTACAAAAGACCACTTTGATTTGGAAATCATTATATGGTTTGACAACACCCAAGGAAATAATGTAGGCACCTATTGAGGTAGGTGAGGACAAAGATGAGTAGCAACAAACAACTAAGGTAATCACAGTTGACACTGAGATAGTTACACAAGAGGAAGGCATTGAAACACATGAAGATACATGGGCACTAGCTCAGGATGAGCAATAGACAAAAAAGAGTGTACTAGATTCACTAGTGTCAAGTGTCAGTCCTCAACATGAGGTGAATACAGAAAGTGACACTGTAAAGATTAAGGATGTTTTTGATACTGTCTCTCAGAACATCAATCCCCCCACAAAGGATGACTTGAAGAAGATACTAGTAGAATCCACTACCTAGGCTAAACTTTGTGAAAATCCTATACTGGTAAGTGTTGATGAGATTGAGAATGCAGACAAGGTATCTATAGGGGAGGAAGTACAGAAACAAGTGACATCTACAACCCCTTCTTGATTCATCTTGATACAACCTACATTACCCCTTGTGGTATATCAAAGGAAGGAGACAACTACTTCTACCATTACTACATTGGCTCAAAGTACTCTATTATCAGTCAATGTAAAAGGAAAATGACAAGGATGACATAAAAAAGAATGAAGGAACACAAGTTCTAACAAGTTAGATAGATACTCTTGCACCTACAGCACAAGATCAAGGTGCATCTGTGAATGTAGAGAAAGCCAAGGATAAGACTGAAGAGACAATTTTGACTACCAAATATGAGGAGCAACTAGCAATACAGACACTGGTAACTTTACCAAAAAATGTTACTCCTCCTAGTCAAGCTCTTCATAGGCTGAGTATAGAAGCTATACCCCTACAATCATCACAGTCTAGTCCAAGCACATCTAAGGTAGATGAAGTCATATCATTTGTTAATGTGAAATTGGATGAAGTGATTGAATTGCCCAAGTTTGATTATGCAACCACCACTATTGAATAGATGAGCATACTCTAGGATGCTCTTGCAAAGAAGAAGAGTCAAGAACTGCTTAGATAGAAGCAAAAGCAGAAACAAGATTTGATAGATATCAAGGACATTTTTCTTGATGCATTTAGCTTGCCAACACTAGAAGAAACAAAGTTGATCATAAAGCAGCTAATTAGCTTAGTGGACAAGCTAAATGACACAGACCTAGATTCAAATGTATAATTACTTGAATGGTCTAAAAGGAAGTTTCAACGTAAGGTTGATGAAAAGATATCAAGTGCTATTACACTATCATAGGTTGAGTTAGCAACCAAAATTGACAATGTGAAGAAGGTACTAGAGAAAATTTTCTCTTTGTACACCAAATTGTGTAATCCCACACTCTTCACACAAGAAATAAGGAGTCACATACTAAGTTTGGAGAGTCATATACAACTATCTGGTATAACTCTACCAAAGTCTCCTACTCAGAGTGAGAAATGTTTTAGGACTCTCCTGAACTCCCAAAGTCAATTAGTAGTATTACACATAGATGAAGCAAACATCAAGGCTAAATTGATTAGCATCCAATCCATTCTGACTCCACATATGGTGATATTACATAAGGAACTAGCCTATTCTGAAATAGTCATGAAGAAAGATCCACATATTTCTACTCATGATAACTTAGTTCACCATGGTGCTAAGTTGACCATGCAAATCAAGTCATTGGAGGTAGCTTGTGATAATTGGGATACTGCATTGAAAATCATGCTTGAGGTCCACAAATCATTTTTGTACAAACACACTATAAGTGTATAACCCTTTGACATAAGTGTCAAAATGGGGGAGAAATAATAAGTATGGGAGAAGTGAAAAGTATGGGGGAGATAATATTTTTGAGGGAGATACCATTTTTTTGTAAAATGAGGGAGTCTATGACAAAAAGAGAGTACACAGATCAACTAATGCAAATCTACTCAATAGGAGGAATAAGTTTGAGTTTAGATACAAAAAAACACAATCAACTGAGGGGGAGTTATTGAATTTTGAGGTATGAATGATGAGTCATAAGCTTTTGCAAAATTTTGAAGTTTTTGAAATTTTGTATGTATATGGATATTATCTGAGTTATGCTTGAAAGGCTAAAGGTAATCCATGCATGATCAAGTATTTTGCCACTTATGTCAAAGGGGGAGATTGTTAATCTCAAATTGGTTTTGACATATGAGTGACAATATACTTAAGTCATTTACTTAGTTCATGCTTAACAAGTAATAAATGTCAAGCATAAAGTTATCAGATAGTATATATCGAGCGACAAATATTTAGTATGAGTCAAGTAACTAGTAAGTGTCGAGTCACTCAAGTGCCGAGTAGATGGTATGTGCCAAGCTATTTAGATACTGAGTGATTGTTGTATCTCAAGTCATTCAGAGGCTGAGTTACAACATTGAAGTTGTAGTTGACGTTGAGCATCAGGGAATTCAAGTGCCAAGTTACATAGTTTTGACTTAAATGTTTGTAATGACAAAAACTTCTATGTAAACTATTTTTGGGCTGACTTAAGGATTATTTTATGATCGTTGATGATAAAGATGAATCTTAATTGTGAATCCCTATGCAGTGCATGCATCCAATCAAAAAAAGGGAAGGATTAAGTGAAAATATGGGTGAATCACTACTGTTGATTCATACCTAACCCTAAGTCACCTAGGTCTTCTTAAGGAGGACAAACCCTGAATTTTTTATGAATGCTTAAGGAGAATTGGAGAGAGTTTTCATGTGCAAATAGAGTAGTCATGGTGACTAAGGTGTTATGACTTGAGTTACATTGTAGAATCAATTAAAGGATAATAGAGGAAAGGAATTAGAGGACAATAGAGATACATCTGATAAGAAAGAATCAAGTATACATTAGGAAAGAGGTGATCTGACATCAAGAAAAAAAGTGCTAACTAAAGGATCATTGTTGAGACATTCTAACAGGTGAACCAATTAAATCTCTTAATATAGTAGTCTTGACAGGTTATTGTAAATCCTTGAATAGGGTGCTTACTTCATTTTAAGTTAAAGTCCTTTTACCAAGCACACTTTTAGCAGGGTGTTGAAACCCTTTAACAAGGTAAGGTCTAACAATCTTGTAAGCCTTTAACAAGGCAAACCTTTCACAGGGTAGATCATGTTTCATGATCAAACATTGTAACCTTCATTGGATACACTTTATTATTGTAGTAGTGAAGATTTGTGGGTGTCATCCCCAATCCAATTTTACCTTCTCCTTGGAGGGTTTCTAGGTAACCAAATATCTTATGTCATACATGTGTTGAATATTTTATTTTCATGCTATGGGTGTAAATGCTTAATTTGGTATTTCAATTTATATGCATAGATTGTGAGATGGATGTGTGGTGATTAGTTTTTGAAGTTTTAAGTTTTAAGTGTTGATTCCCCCCCACCTCTCAGAGTTTACTTCCCTATTGTATTTCCAACACTAGACAAGAAGAACATGGTATGTAAATTGAATAAAGCCCTCTATGGATTGAAACAACCCCCAAGATCATGGTATGAAAGATTGCATAATTATTTGGTAAAGATTAGTTTTGAAAGGATAAATGATAATAAAAATCTTTATTTGAGGAATGGTAAGAATGGTGAAGTACTATTATCTAAAATATTTGTTGATGATATTATATTTGGAGGAAGCAAAGCATTATGCAAATCATTTGCTAATGAAATGTCTATGTTTGGTGAGATCAAATTCTTTGTTGGATTACAAGTATGTCAAATGAAGTTTGGTATTTTAATTATACGATCCAAATCCATCAAGGAGATACTAAAGACATTCATAATGGAAGATTCAAGACCAGTGAGAACACCTATGTCAACAGGACATAAGCTATCTAAGAATGATGAATATGCTTATGTGAACTAGACCTTATACAGATCCATGATTGGAAAATTGAAATTGTAATATGTTGTTTGATAGCAAACTAGATATTGCATTAGCAGTTGGGATAGTTGCTAGATTTTCAACAAATCCTAAAGAGAAACATGTGATGGCTGTAAAAAGGATATTGAGATATCTGATAGGTACATGAGACTATGGATTGTATTACAAAAGAAGTGATAAATTTGAACTAAAGGTATTCATTGACTTAGATTAAGTAGGAAATATTGATGACAAAAAAAGCACTAGTGGTGGTGCATTCTTTCTATGAAAGAGATTGGTGTCATGGACAAGCAAGAAACATAATTGTATTTCTCAATCAACAGGTAAACCCAAGTATGTAGTAGTTGTAGTAAATTGTTCAAATATTATGTGGTTCTAGCAATTACTAAAAGGTATGAAAGAAGAGATTACAGATCCAATGGTTATCTATTGTGATAACAAAAGTGCTATTAACATTTCAAAGAATCCAGTGATGCACACTAAGACAAAGCACATTGCTATCAAGTATCATTACTTAAGGGAACTAGTACAAGATAAAGAAGTGAAGCTAGAATATGTGAACACCAAAGAATAATTTGCTAACATATTCACAAAACCCTCACCTAAAGATGCTCATGAATATCTTAGAGGTAAATTAGGGGTGCTTCCCCTAACCAAAGCTACTCAAGGAGGCAAGGTGCATTGCAAAAAATGCGCTAATCATTATATCTTACACATTGATGCAATAAATTTCTACTTAAGGACATGCCTAGTAGATAGTCAAGCACAACATAACATATCAGTCATAGATAGATGACATAAATCATCCAGACATGCAAAATCAACATAACTTAGATGTATGAAGAGATTGAAGCTAATAAAACTAAAGTGTCTTTAGCATTGTTGTCAAAGAGGAAGAGATAGACAAAATAGGGAGACATAAGCAAAAGAGGGAGAGATAGACAAAGAAAAGAGTAATATCAAAGAGGGAGAAACATTTTTAGATTGTATGGTAACTAAGTGAGATACATTTGATACTTTGAGATATTGTTGATATTGAGACATAAAGATTGTTGGAATATAAAGATCTTGTCATCAATGTCGAAGAGGGAGATTGTTGGAATCTTACAACAATTATTATTTTTTCATTGATGTCAAATCTATTGATGAGACATATTGCTACCTAATCTAAATGTTAGATCTATCTGATTGATGAAGAGGATTTAAGAAGTTTCTCATAATAATAGCACCTAGAGGAAAGATTGAGTTATGAAAAGGAAGCTACAATGGACATTTGATTAGATAGACTTTGATAAAGCAAAGTGATTGCTTATGTCAAGAAATTTAAGCCCAGTCAAGCAATAGACTAAATGGCAATGGAATGCAGACTGATGCTAGTGTCAACCAAGCCATAGTTAGTGCTGATAAAATCTATTGTTGACCAAGCATCAATATTGACGAAGCAAGCTAGTCGATACCGAGCTAGAAATTTTGTAGTACCCAATTCTTAAGTGATGATCGAGTGTCAAAACTTAGGGATTTTTGAATAACACTATTGAAGATGAATTTGAGGAAATCATGATTCCCAACCGACTTAGTTGATTTCTTGGGAGATGTAAATTGTGTTGAAGATAAGAATGATGAATTAGATCATTAAATTCAAGGAGAGAATTAGATAAAAACCTAATAGATAGATTCTAGAGAAGTTTCTAGAAGAAGATCATGAAGATGGACATATACATTAAATCATGTTGAACCTGATCATAAACCCTAAGATCCACAGTGATCGTAGAGAATGGTAAGGCAAGAATTGCCTATTTAAAGAACTGTAGCATCAAATAATGTATGTATGCAAGTGTGTATGTGAAGTGAGGCATACAAAGAAAGGTGGATCAGAGATGCACAAGTGTGAGAGTGAATGCAAAGCAAAAAGAGATTGCTTATGCAGATGTTGTTGATAGTGATAAGTGAAATCTGAGCAAGAAGGCTCAAGTGTTGTTGAAGGGGGAAGACCGATTTCTTGAAGGTTTGTCGAGTGAATCAAAAATAGAGATGATAGTGGAGAACTTATCAATGAATCAATACCTAGACCAAATAGAGATCTGAACATGCAAAGTGAATTGTAATCACATAGATCAAAACCTATTGTTTTGTTTCTAATCATTGTAAATAGTTTGTATTGAAATCCTTTCAACAGAGGTTGACCTAACATTTATTTGAAAGACTCAGTAGTCTGTGTAAATTTTTTCACAAGGTGACATTCTAAATGGAATGATCAAAGTCCTTTGACAAGGCCACTCCTAACAGGGTGATTAAATCCTCTAACCAAGTCACATTTAACAATGTGTATTGTAACCTTTAATAGGGTTGGATCCTAATAGAGCTCACTTTGAAAGAGTGAAAAAGTGGTGACATGTTGCTGGTGATTTTTCCCAAATTGGATTTCCACATAAAAAATCCTAGTGTCAAATCTATGTTGAATGCTTTATATGTTTTATGTATTTATATTCAACAAAACATGTTTTATATGGAACAGTAAATTTTGTTTATAGTAGAGATTGGGTAACAGTAGAAATCAAACAACACTATGATAAGTAGAACAGTAAGTGTTTTATTATTTAAAAGTTCAAATGGTACTTAAAGACCTTGAGTAACTAACTCAACCCCCCACCCTCTTAGTTATTCTAAACATTTTTAATAGATAGATATATGCTTTCTTTTTGCATGCATCGCAGAGTTTTAAAATATGCTAGTAGCACTTGTATTGTCACAATAGATAGTAATAGGTTCAATAAATTCCTCTTGCATACCTTCCAATAATTGCTCAATCCATACAATATTTGAATAGTTAATTGTAGCAACATCATACTTTGCTTCAACAGTAGATTATGATATACAAGTTTGTTTCTTGCTCATCCATGTAACCAACCTTTCTCCTAAAAAGAAATCTCCACCAAGTGTACTCTTTATGCCCTCAATATTTCTTGCTCAATCAACATCAATATAAACTCTTAGCTCAAAATCACCTTCTTTCTTATACCATAATCGATAATCTTTAGTTCCTTTCAAATATCTAAATATTCTCTTTATTATAGTCATATGTGTCTCCTTAGGATTGGTTGAGAATATTGCAACTATACCAATTGCATGTGCAATATGAGGTATGTTGTGTACTAAATACTAAAAATTTCCAATCATTGATATGTATTGTGTCTTATTCATTTCAGCAGTGTTGTCTTCCTTAGATAATTTACATCCAATGACCATAGGGGTGTCAAATGCTCTTGACTCATCCAAGCCAAATATTTTCAATATATCCTCTATGTATTTAGACTAAGTCACATATATTCCTCCTTTTGTTTGATGAACTTGTAAACCAATGAAGAACTTAACCTCACCAAACATAGATATTTCTAACTCTTTATGCATTTGACTTGCAAATACCTGCACACCAAATCATTGCTACCAAATATTATATCATCAACATTATTTCTATAATCAATACCTTATCTTTAACTTCACTTTTCAAATATAGGTTATTTTTATCACTTGTTCTAACAAATCCAATTATAGTCAAATATGAGTGTAATCTTTCATACCATGCTCTCATTTCTTGCTTCAATCCATATAGGGATCTATTCAGTTTACATACTAGGTTCTTCTGATTTGGCTCCACATATCCTTCATGTTGTTCAATGTAGATCACCTCTTCCTCCAGAATTTCTTTCAGAAATGTAGACTTAACATCCATTTGATAGACTTTGAATCTCTTGTAAGATGCATATGCCAACAATTCTCTAACTTCTTCCAATCTAGAAAAGGTGCAAAAGTCTCACAATAGTCAATTCCTTCTTGTGCATAAAATTTACAAACAAGTATGGCATTGTTCCTCACAAGTTATCCTTTCTCATTCAAATTTTTCCTGAATATTCGTTTAGTTCCAATCAATTTTTTTTCTCTAGGGATTGATACTTGTATATGAGCAATGTTAGTATGCTAATAGAAACCAAATTTAAATAAAGCTTCTACAAACTAAACAAAATTTATAAACTTCAAGATAGACTAAGATGAGCTCTCAATTGAAAATATGAGCCATTAATGGGCTCTCTCAATGAGAAGCTCTCTTGTTGAGTAGCTTTATCTAAATGGATAGGATGTATGCTCAATATGCTTCCAAAGGCTTCAATGGATGATTGTGGATTTTTGGTGTGGATAGATGGCTTTAGTATGGATTTGGCTCTCAAAATAGCATTATAACTTTACTTCATGGATTGTGTTATTTTGCAAAGGGGAAGGATCCAATTTATAGGCAAGAGGCTTGAGGGATTGAGGGCTAAGATGCAAGGATGGGAAAAAGCTCATAGAAGGCTCAGATTGCATGAGAGGAGAGCACATGGATTGTGCTTTCTTACAACCAATCAAGGAGTGACACATGTCACATGGTGAGAAGATGGAGGAAAGGGGAAGGATGAGTCAACAAAGGAGGCTCAAGGGATAAAATCTTCATAAAGACCCTCATAATGACTTGTAAGAGCAATAAAAGGGCTTGGAAGAGTCATTTATGGCCTAGTGGACTTCATAAAGTTTTATGGTTGAGATATTTTGAGGGTGATGAGAGAAATTTTGACTTGGACTTGATTAGGAGGGTTTTAAGCTTGCTTAGGCTTGTGAAAATGATTAGAGGATGGATTAGGATGGTTTAGGATTAGCTTAGGGATAGGCAAGTGGATGGCATTTAATGAGGGTGGGTGAAGGAGGAGATATTTGTTAACTTTTGGCTTGGGTTAGTAAGTCTTAACCCATGTTTAGGGAATGTGACAAGGTTAGGAGGGAATTAGGATTAGGTTTAAAGACATCTTCTAGAAGATTCTAGACTTTGGATGAGGATAAAGACTTTCTAGAATAGTCTAGAATTTTCTAGGATGAGGATGAAGACTTTCTAGAAGAGTCTAGAACTTCTTAGGATGAGGATAAATTAGATTTTTAGGAAATAAATAAAGTTTTATTTATTTCAAGGGTTTGGGTTGAGGAGATATTTATTAAAACTTTTTTAATAAACATGAGAATTAATATTTAATCTTAATTAAATATTTTGAGTTGGGATTAGGGGTAGGAAATGATGGGATTAGCCTTTAATCGAAATTAAAGAAGGATTAGAAGATTTTGGAAGAGGTTATTGGTCATAAGGAAATTGGCCAAGTTTTGGGCAAAAAATAAATTTTTTATTTATTTTAGGATTTTTGGTCAATTTATTAATTAAATAATTAATAAATAAGGAAATAATGTTTAAATAAGATTTAAACATTTTTGGGAGGGATTTCTTAATTAAATATTTTTAATTAAGATAAAGGGATTTAATGGCATAAAAATAAATAAATTAAATAAATAATTAATTAATTAATAAATGATGATGTCATCAGGACTTTTTCAGAAAATAAAAATACTTTATTTTCTAAAGATTTTTAGGTGTCTACATTTTGCCCCTCTTTGATGTGATGCCGCAAGTGGCATGGCATCAAAGATAAGAAAATAAGATGCCCAAGGCTAGAGCAGAAGAGGAGAGAATGGACTATGAGATGCCCCCTCAAGAAGGCAGCGGGGAGAGAAAGCGAGGCTCGATGGCTTCTTGAAAAGTACAAGAATCTCGGATGAGCAAGGAAACTCAGATTGGCAAAGAGAAGGGGCTGAATTAGCTCAAACTCTCACTATGGGAGAATGATAAAGGAGAATCAGATGCACAAGAGGAAGCAAGCTTAAGACTTTAGGGAAGGTGGAGGATGAAGGAGCAAAGTGCTATAAAAAGGAATCCAGGATAGGGAGATGGATGAGGGGATTATAAAGCTGATGCAACAGGATTTCAAAGAGTTAGATTGGTGGAAGATGGGTTTCGGAGATCCCTAGGACTAGGATTGTGGATCTCGAAAGGTGAGGCTTGGTGGATTGATTTGGATTGGTGGATCCCTAAGACTAGGATTGTGGATCCCTAAAGCTAAGAGTGATGAGTGATTCAAAGAGATACTGATGCATAAGCTGGGGTAGGAGAGACGGATGCTGGATATGGATGGGGGATAATGGAGATGAAGGAAAACCATTGAAGCTTTTTGAGCGGGGGGATACTTCAAAGAGAAGAACCACTATGTAGTTGAGCACTAGATTTGCTATAGGACTATTGGTTAATTGCCAAGGTTACCAAGAACATCAAGGCCTTTTCACCAACCGTCCAAAGGACTGACAAACTAACTCAAAACAAACACGCAAGGATTGCCCCAGCATCACACATGAATCCTAGAGGAAGCAGCGTGGAAACGACACTGGAGAACCCACAAGCAGAAAAGAAAAACAAACGAAAGACCTGATCAAGACCTTATGCTCTAATTGCCCCATTCGCAGCATACCATGATATGGAAGATCGTGGCAACCTTGAGGAGGGAACAAGGAGATTGTTTGGAAAAGATACTTCAAGACCCAACAGGGAAGAGTCCAAATCAAAAGAAAGCAAAAATCCAAAAGAGAACTGTTTGCCAACGAGATGGGTAGGATGAGGTACTAACGGACCAAGATCAGACATGAGGAAAGCTATATCCTACAAGGACCTATCGGAGAGCACCTAAGCTGGTGGATCTGGATGAGTGATGCGTCTGGCAAGCTGAACTAAGAAGGATAACACTTTGGTGACAGGAGATCTAGCTAAAGGATGCATTGGAATAGCTAACCAAGATGTGTGACGTGTGCAAGATGCTGATCAAGGAGGAACTGACAAAAAAGCTAGATAGATACAATGGCACTAAGCTAAAGAGGATGTACAAGCTGACGAACCAAGATATTTACAAGCTAAAGCTGACCAAGATAGTTACAAGCAGGCAAAAGCTCAGGATGATAGGATAGCGAGATGGTTCGATGTTGTGCAAGATGCGAAAGCTAAGGGTGGGGTGATAGTGAAAGATATGGATTTGGCAGGATGCATCCAATGATGATGAGAGATTTTGTGACCAAGGATAGCTAGAGGAGTAGGATGAGATGGTTGGATAGGATGGTAGATAGCTAGGATTATGATGGATACAAAGAGATGACATTGGGTTTGCATGAGGATAGCCTAGAGCTAGATACCAATGACAAGGGAGGATGGACAAGACAAGATCTCCAAGGAATATAGTGCCCCCAATCAGAAGATAACATGCAGAAGGAGGTCTTATGATGGATGTGATAGGATTGAAGCTAGGATGGAAAAAGCAGAAGGGGCTAGGGAGATGGATGATAGCTGAGATGACTGGCTGAAGCTGCATAAGATTAGTGGATGGTGTGAGATGGAAGCTGGAGGATGGAGGATAGGTGGATAGATTGGAAGATGGAGTTGGATGTCAAGAGATGACCAAAAGCATGAGGGTGATGCACTAAGCTGGGGATGGCGGGATTACGCATGACGCTTGTTTGCCAAGTTTTCATCATGGTACTTGTCCAAGGCGCTTGAATTGCCAAGTTTTCACCAGTGGAAGCTTTATTTTTCTTTTATTTTTTGACTTTTTGACTTTGGACTTAGCTGGAATGATTTTGGCTTTCTTCAGCTATTTTGAGTTTTTTGGGATTTTTCACTGGCTGTTGGAATGTTCAATTTTGTTGCTAGCTATTGGTACACCGGATGTGTGATTTATGCAATAGATCGGATTAGATGGGATTGATGGTAGGAGATGGAGGGATGAAAATGCTGGAAAGGAGCATGAGATGGGGATGCTTGCAAGAGCAACATTGGCACATGTTGGGACGGGTGTGAAAAGAGCATATGGGGGATAGATGGTAGATGCGGGCGTGATGGAGGATTTGTGGAAGCGTGCTTGGGGATATAGGCACCCAAGATGGAGTTAGGAGATGGGGGACATGAGTCACTAGATGGGGGATTAGCAATGGTGGATGCCATTATGCATTGGGTTTCAACTTTTTTCTTGGGGATCCACATGGTTTTGGATTTTCTTTTCATAGGCTTTTGCATTGTTTTGCATTGTTTGATTGGATTTTTCCTTTTTGGAGTATGTCTTTTAGAATAGACATATGATTGCCTAGGATTTGGATTTTTAGCTTTATGCATTTTGAAGTTGGCATTCACATTGCTGTGGTAAGCTTTGGAAAGATGGTTAGGAGAAGCTTTGTGAGATGGACAGGATATGAAAGAGCATGTAGGGGGATGATGATGGATGATGTGCCCTGATATGTGCCTTTGTTGATCTTGCATAGGAATGGATGGAATAGGATTTTTATGATGGCTAATAGGACGATGGAGGATGGTAGATTTTGGGACATAGGGACCCAAAATGGATTTAGTGGATGAAGGGGGGATATGGTAGGTTGTTTTGGGTTGCAAAGATGGTGGAGGGGGGATGACATAAGATTTCTTGAAGGAGTGATGGGAGGCTGGCATGGTGGGCTTGGAGATAGGCTTGGTTTGGGGCTGTGGTGTACCAACACCTTTAGATGGTGAGCCTTTGGATACATATCCAAGACCATGAAATCCTAGATTTTTTTGTGCAATAATAGGCTCTCTGATTCCTTGCTCTTGTGGTCCTAAACCTTGACCTTGATAATGCCATCAATTGAGCATTTGAACAAGCTAAGGAAACTTTTTGCTTGTAGAAAATGGTAGAAGTGATTTATTAGGTGTATTGCAATGGAGAGATATTGTTCTTAATTCTTCTGCTGAGAGAGGGCCACCATGGATGAATGTAAGTGAACCAAGAGGGTAGATTATAGATGGTGGAATAGCTTGGATAGGTGGTAAGATGGAAGCATGGAGCGGGGGAGATGGAAGGATAGGATCTTGATGTAGCTGGTGGGATGACAAGATATCTTGTAGTGGAGGAGATATGGCTCGAGGTTTTGGAGATGGAGGAGATGGTGACTACACTATGGATGGAAGACATGGTATGATGATATCTTCATTTATGCTTTGGGGGATGTCAACATGCTTTTGGGCAGGATCTTGATAGGATTGGTTTGGAGTGGATGGTGCGATAGGAGGTGAAGGGGTGGATTCTTCAAAGGCAGCGGATGGATAGATGGGAGATTCAATAGTGGAGATGGGTGAGTAGAAGATGGATGCATAAGGGTCATTACGAGAGATTTGGGAAATGCTTGGAGGTGATGTGGATAGGATTTGGAGGGATTTGACAGGTGGTGGGATTTTGATGCTTGCGGGAAGTGGAAGGATTTTAAGCAATTTGATGGATGGTATGGGGATGATAGCTATGGGAGATGGAGGTGATATTATAGATGGGGAAGCTTCATCACTGACTACTTCACATGGTTGGATTAGATGACATGGCTTATTGACTGTTGGAGGCAACTTTTCTTGTATTTCCTCTAGGAGATTCCTTGGAGACTCGTGTGTCGAAGGTGGAGGTGGATTAACAGGAATAGCTAGTGTGATGGGGGTGGAAGATTGGAAGCTTGGTTGATGGGGTGATGGAGGGGAAGCTAGAATATCAGATGGCATGACTAGATAGTTTGGAATAACTCTTGGATTTTGGGGGATGCTTCGGGGAATGTTTCTAAGGCTTTCAATATACCTGTCATAGTCAACAAGATTTTCATCATCATTGGAATAGGAGGTGGCAGGAGCAAGGACAATGCGACCAAACACATCATGAGAGGATTGGTACTTCATGATTTGATGATGAGTTTGATGGGGATGGGGTCTTGCATATGGATGAACACGAAAGCTCATGGTTGGATTTGGATTAAGCACAGATTTTGGATTGGCTGATGAAAGATTTCCTAGGGAGAGTCAAAGCTGTATGACAGACCTAAGGATGATTGGCTGGAGATTTTTGTCTTTCTTGTGGGTGGAAGATTTCAAGGGTATGCTATCAAAAAGTGAGAGTTTTGCTTTCCTATGTGCAGGATTCGTGGTGATTGTGTCAACTTAAGGATAGACTAGTGATCCTATGGCATGACACGAGATTGACCACTTGTGGATCCCAACCTTTAGCTCAAGGTGATGAGGGATACAAGTGACAAAGCTGGATTACCCTAGACAATTCTTTGTCAAAGGGATAACCTTGGTGAGATTGGTTGATTGGTAGGATTGATTGGATAGCAAAATCTAGCAAAGTGACAACTCTTTAAAGGCTTGGGTGATTTTGGATTGGGTTGCTAGCTGGTTGGGGGGATGATTTGGATGGACTTTGGATTTGGGATTGTTCTAAGGCAAAGAACTAGATAGATTCGGTTGCATCGGGGGAGCTTGGATGATTTTATGATAAGGCAGTGACTGCGCTAAGTATGCCTTGAGTTGGGAGATTTTTGCTTTTCTCAGATTTCGACCAAAATTGGCAAACATTCATTCAAAAGCTATGAACAAACAAGCAGACAAAATTTTTGGAGCAAGCCCATCAAACACACCAACATCCTAGGAAGCTTTCTACAAGGATGAAATTTGGTTTAGCTAGGGAGTCCTCGATATACACAAGGTACGTGAGGCCCAAATCCGTAGATGAAACCAAAAAGATGTCACACAGCCGAGAGGAGCGGTAACCCACTTCTCCTCTTTCACTTCTCAAGGGTATAAAGTTCCTTGAGGCTTAGCCCGAGTGACAAAATCTTGATTCCAAGAGAGGTGTCTTTGGATTCACCTCCCGATTTTTATACTCCGCCGGAACGCTGGAGTTGAGGTCGTCCCAAGGGGTGATGAAATCCCCAAGCAGGCCTCCTAAAAAGTGTAAAACAAGACCACATACATGATCTTGGGCTTTAAAAGACACGCATTCATTCCAATTGATGATTTAGATTTTGTAAGCTATGATTGAAGACACTTGTGATTATGGCATACAATGTTCATTCCAATTTGACAGCGTCGTTAGCATAATGGAAGTCGAGAGATCGTCAACATAAGAAATGCGAGCGTCATTGAAAATGCGTCAAAACCATACGATGTTCATTGATTGTTAGGCATTCAAGATTGAGTGTGAGTTTGTTTTAAGCCCAAAACAAAGATATGTGAAACTCGATTTGTCAAGCGCACACCCGAAGGCCCTCCACGTCAAGATTTGTCCAATTTTTATGCCCAAATGAAGTGTGAGCGAGATTAATTCGCATTCAAGGAATTTTCTAACTTAGAAAAACCACTAAAAACTCGAGTGGAGTTTGATTTGCGTGGAGCACTTAACACCCTCTTAGGTAGACTCATCCCAATAGATGGCACTGAGATTGCAACCAATGGTTAAATTGATGGGTGATTAAAGAGGGTGAGTCCAATGAAAAACTCACTCAAAGCATTTTTATTTGTTTTTATAACTTAAAAGATTACAAAAATGTAGATTCTTTTTATGCTCCAAAAGATGATTATTTGATCTATGGAATTCAAGATTGGATTTGTTGTTTTAATCATGCATTCATAAAAAAATAAACTTTGATTTTAATCCATGGCACTCAAGATTGATTTTAGCAACATGCATTCAAAGACAAGTGATTAAACATTCAAGTTTTTTTCTTTGAGCATTCAAGATTGAGATTTTGTGTGTTGTTTTAAGAACTTTGAAGTGCTTTGTTTTAACCTTAGATCATTCAAGATTGTTTTTGGACTCAAAAGTGAAAATGACTCTTTGGACTTTGCTTTTCATTCAAGATTTTGTGTTCTAGTTTGCATGTTTTAAGCCCAAAAATGATATTCCTAGATTGTTTTGATGCATAAAAAACCTAAGAAACATTCAAGATTTTGCAACAAGACATTTGTTTGGAACAAATAACGAAGCTTTTTAGGACAATTTTGGCAACCATTTAGGACTCTTAGTTTTCATGAGATTTTTAAAAGAACTTTAACATATTTGCAAATGAGGTTCATTTTATCCTTGATTGATGCCTTGAGTTTGATTTAGATTTTAGTGTGCACTTAGTGTTGATTTTCAACCTTTTGAAATGGAAACTTGAAGTTCTTTTTAAATTCCCAAAAATGAAGTGTTCCTAACATTGCATGAATGCATCTAAAACCTTGATGTTGCAAGGATGCAAATGATTAGATTGGTTTAGTTTCACTTGTTAAAAGATTGTTTCTTTTTTGCAAATTTTTAATTTTTTAATGGATTTAAGTATGATTTGGGGGTTCATTTTAAGCACTAAAAAGAAGTGTGTATGATTTTGCTTCCTTAAAAAAAAAATGGCCAAGATCTCCCACAAGAAGAAGAAGAAGAAGTAGATGGAATAAGAAGAATATAGACAAGAAGAGGAAGAAGAATTCCAAGTGCTTTGTCCACCTATAAGCTTGAAAAATCTGCAAATACTATGAGATAGACTATGAGTTCCTTTGTCTTCTTCATGCTCATGTGGACCTAAAAAACCAATTTATACAATCCTACCAATCACAAAAACAAGCAAAATTAGCCAAAATCAGCAAATGACATACAAAACTTGACTAAAAAAGCTAATGAAGATGACCCATGCGGGGTCCCACCGGGCGTGCCAAAATGTATATGAGAAATGTTAGTATGCTAATAGAAACCAAATTTAAATAAAGCTTCTACAAACTAAACAAAATTCATAAACTTCAAGATAGACTAAGATGAGCTCTCAATTGAAAATATGAGCCATTAATGGGCTCTCTCAATGAGAAGCTCTCTTGTTGAGTGGCTTTATCTAAATGGATAGGATGTATGCTCAATATGCTTCCAAAGGCTTCAATGGATGATTGTGGATTTTTGGTGTGGATAGATGGCTTTAGTATGGATTTGGCTCTCAAAATAGCATTATAACTTTACTTTATGGTTTGTGTTATTTTGAAAAGGGGAAGGATCCAATTTATAGGCAAGAGGCTTAAGGGATTGAGGGCTAAGATGCAAGGATGGGAAAAAGCTCATAGAAGGCTCAGATTGCATGAGAGGAGAGCACATGGATTGTGCTTCCTTACAACCAATCAGGGAGTGACACATGTCACATGGTGAGAGGATGGAGGAAAGGGGAAGGATGAGTCAACAAAGGAGGCTCAAGGGATAAAATCTTCATAAAGACCCTCATAATGACTTGTAAGAGCAATAAAAGGGCTTGGAAGAGTCATTTATGGCCTAGTGGACTTCATAAAGTTTTATGGTTGAGATATTTTGAGGGTGATGAGAGCAATTTCGACTTGGACTTGATTAGGAGGGTTTTAAGCTTGCTTAGGCTTGTGCAAATGATTAGAGGATGGATTAGGATGGTTTAGGATTAGCTTAGGGATAGGCAAGTGGATGGCATTTAATGAGGGTGGGTGAAGGAGGAGATATTTGTTAACTTTTGGCTTGGGTTAGTAAGTTTTAACCCATGTTTAGGGAATGTGACAAGGTTAGGAGGGGATTAGGATTAGGTTTAAAGACATCTTCTAGAAGATTCTAGACTTTGGATGAGGATAAAGACTTTCTAGAATAGTCTAGAATTTCCTAGGATGAGGATGAAGACTTTCTAGAAGAGTCTAGAACTTCTTAGGATGAGGATAAATTAGATTTTTAGGAAATAAATAAAGTTTTATTTATTTCAAGGGTTTGGGTTGAGGAGATATTTATTAAAACTTTTTTAATAAACATGAGGATTAATATTTAATCTTAATTAAATATTTTGAGTTGGGATTAGGGGTAGGAAATGATGGGATTAGCCTTTAATCAAAATTAAAGAAGGATTAGAAGATTTTGGAAGAGGTTATTGGTCATAAGGAAATTGGCCAAGTTTTGGGCAAAAAATAAATTATTAATTTATTTTAGGATTTTTGGTCAATTTATTAATTAAATAATTAATAAATAAGGAAATAATGTTTAAATAAGATTTAAACATTTTTGGGAGGGATTTCTTAATTAAATATTTTTAATTAAGATAAAGGGATTTAATGGCATAAAAATTAATTAATTAATTAATTAATTAATGATGATGTCATCAGGACTTTTTCAGAAAATAAAAATACTTTATTTTCTAAAGATTTTTAGGTGTCTACAATACTAATGTCCATGTATTGTTCTTTTCAATTTGATCTATCTCCTCATTCATAACATTGATCCAGTCATCATTTTCAAGTGCACCTCTTATAAATCTAGGCTCAAACTCAACAATCAAACATGTGTTATCTCTCAACTTACTTCTTGTCATGCCTCAAATACTCTTATCCCCAATGATTTGATCTTGTGAAGGGTGTCTTCTTACATAGTATGCTAAGACATTCTCACTTTTGTAATCACCAAAATTATCAACACTCGCTTGGGGCTCAACATTCTTCTCGAGGTGCTCTGTCTATGGCTTGGGTAATGCAAGCATCTTCTTGGTAGCTCTTTGTTGTTGCTTACTTTCTCTTTTTGTTAGTTTGTGGTGATTGATCAGGGAAGTACTATACATACTTCATAATTCTTTGGGGAAAAATATTTTGGGCCCTCTTTTATCGAGAATTTTGTGCTGACATTTTGTAATTAATTATAACCCTAAAGCGACAAAAATACTTGTATAAAAGTGCTTAGGGTTAGGGATTTTCAATATGTGTGATGTGATAATTGTTTCTTACAGTGGTATTGAGTTGTAAGGGGTTATAGATTGTAATCAAGGTGTAATCATTAGATCATAATAATATTGGACTTGTTTTTTGGTGGACATAGCCTAGGGATTGGGTGAACCACATTAAATCTTGGTGTCTTGTGTTCTCTTCTGTGTGATTCAATATTTTCTATTTTTTTTTAAATATTTGCATGTAATTTTTATTTATTTTTGTAGTTTAATCCTAACACTTTTTTGTTGCTCAGTGTATCATTGTAATGAATTAGTTAGTTGTAAGGGTATAATATCGCGTGGATCATATTGTACATAAATAAAGTTGTTGTAATCTTTAGGTTCTTTCTTGCTCTCCTCATCATTCTTATCTACAAATTCACTACTTCTTACATTTGCACTTTTAATCATTGTACCAGTCACTTTATTGAACCATTTGTATGCCTTGATACAAGTAGAGTAACCTAGGAATATACCTCCATCTCCTTTAGAATAAAGCTTTCCATTCCTTGCATCTTTATGAATATAACACCTACTTTCAAAGATTTTGAAATAACTTACATTCCATGTATGGCCATACCAAAGTTCATAAGGTGTCTTGTTTGTGCCTTTCTTCAACTGAACTTGGTTGAGAGTGCAAAATGTAGTGCTTATAACTTATTTCCAAAATATTTGTGCAATACCTTTATCAATCAGCAATGTTCTATCACAATCAACAATAGATGTGTTCCTCCTCTCTGTAATACCATTGTGTTGTGATGTTCTATGTGTAGACAAATGTCTTTTAATTCCATGCTCAATACAATAGTTAGTAAATTCATCAGACATAAACTCACTACCTCTACTAGATCTTAAACATTTCAACTATTTACAAGTTTCCTTTTCAAGTATTGCTTTATATCACTTGAACATTTGAAATGCATCAGATTTAACTTTTAGAAACATCATTATTATCATCCTTAAATACTCATCAACAAATAGAATAAAGTATCTATCACCATCATTGTTGATATGTTTGTCGTTGCACCAAAAGCTTGAGCTATCAATGAACGTCACAAACAGTAGACTTACCTGGATCCATGAGAGATGGTTAAGCCATGTTGCGAACCCCAAAGGAGGTGCTAACCACCAAGTCAACAATCTCCCCCTTAGCACCGATTGAGGGTTCCACACTGACAGAATGAAAGAGACCTCTCGAGATTCAAATGTGTGCCCCAAGGCTTTGATACCAATTTTTGGTATGTTTTTCATCACACCAAAAGCCTGAGTTATCAATGAACATCACAAAAATTAGACTTACCTAGATCCATGAGAGACGATAAAGCCATGTCATGAACTCTGAAGGAGGTGTTGACCACCAAGTCAATAATAATAACTCTCAACTTTCACATGACCACACAAATCAGTATGAATCAACTCCAAAATATCATTATATGAATGTGACTTACTTGAAAAGCTAGGCTTAGTCATCTTACCTAGATGATATTATTTATACATAGCATTATCAGGCTTATGCAAGTTTGGTAAGCCTCCCACTTTTTCTTTTTGCTCACTTTAATCATGTTATAAAAGTTCACATGACAAAGTCTCTTATGCCACAACCAAACATCTTCAACTCTAACAAGTAGGCATTTACTCACAGTAGGATCTACATAAAAATAGATTACCTCTTGTTTGTTCTCCATTACCAATCAATTTTCCATCAACATCATAGATTCTCACCTTTTTATTTAGAAACCCTAGTTGGCAACTTGTGTTATTCAGCTATGCAACTCTCAACAAATTGTATTTCAAACCTTGGACATAGTGAGTATCATCATGCATGATCTTCTAATTCAACATAAATGATCCTCTACCTTTCACAGGACATGGTACATCATTTCCAAGCTTAATAGTTCCACCATCGTATTCTTCTCACTTATCAAACTTATCAATATTACCAGTCATGTGATGTGAGCAACCACTATCAATAATCCATGTGTCATTTTTACTAACATGAGAAGTTAGGGATTTTTCACCTTCATACCTTTCCTCATTCGAATATTCTTTCATAGCAACATATACAACTTCCTCACCTTCATTCTCATCATTAGAATCTAACTCGGTGTGTTCTTCCTAAAAATGTAGTGTGACTTCTTTCTTTTATCATTGTAATCATTGTTTCTTTGGTATTTGTTCTCTTTCTTGTCATTTTTTGCATTCCTACTCTTGTTAGGACACCCTGCAACAATATTACCAATTTCATTACATTTTAAAGATATCAAGGGTCGTTTACCTTTGAATCTTCCTTTACCTCTCAGTAGCCTCCTAACCAATACTACTTTAAGTTCATCCATCTCTTTGTCATCTGAATATGAATCACTATCATCCTTGCTACACTTATCTTTCTTTGAACTTCCAATAGTTAGTGATGTCTTGAAAGCATTCTCAACTTTAGGCACACTATTATTGATGCAGGAACATCCTAGGGAAGTCAAAAATCATGTATGCATAGGCTTCGAGCTTGGATTTGTAGAGCTATGGCTTATGTGATTGGGGATGTGTTCGGGGCATATTGGGGAAACTTTTCCTAAGTACGCATAGAGTCTGGAGTTATCATCTTAGATTTAGAGCCATTTTGGTGACTGTTGGTCACGTGTTCCTAATTTACTGGCAAACTTTGAAGAGTGTTTCCACAAGCTTTGATTTGAGGGAGTTAGAGTATGGGCTCTTGGATTTAGATCGTTGGATGGCATGTAGACCTATGTAAAAGTGCATGTATTCTTACATGGTCTTTTGAGTTATCTATGCATTGTAAATTTGGGGCATGTCCTAGGTGTAGACACCTAAAAACCTTTAGAAAATAAAGTATTTTTATTTTCTGAAAAAGTTCTGATGACATCATCATTTATTAATTAATTAATTAATTAATTAATTTTTATGCCATTAAATCCCTTTATCTTAATTAAAAATATTTAATTAAGGAATCCCTCCCAAAAATGTTTAAATCTTATTTAAACATTATTTCCTTATTTATTAATTATTTAATTAATAAATTGACCAAAAATCCTAAAATAAATAAAAAATTTATTTTTTGCCCAAAACTTGGCCAATTTCCTTATGACCAATAACCTCTTCCAAAATCTTCTAATCCTTCTTTAATTTCGATTAAAGGCTAATCTCATCATTTCCTACCCCTAACCCCAACTCAAAATATTTAATTAAAATTAACTATTAATCCTCATGTTTATTAAAAAAGTTTTAATAAATATCTCCTCAACCCAAACCCTTGAAATAAATAAAACTTTATTTATTTCCTAAAAATGTAATTTATCCTCATCCTAAGAAGTTCTAGACTCTTCTAGAAAGTCTTTATCCTCACCCTAGGAAATTCTAGACTATTCTAGAAAGTCTTTATCCTCATCCAAAATCTAGACTCTTCTAGAAGATGTCTTTAAACCTAATCCTAATCCCTTCCTAACCTTGTCACATTCCCTAAACATGGGTTAAAACTTACTAACCCAAGACAAAGTTAACAAATATCTCCTCCTTCACCCACCCTCATTAAATGCCATCCACTTGCCTATCCCTAAGCTAATCCTAAACCATCCTAATCCATCCTCTAATCATTTGCACAAGCCTAAGCAAGCTTAAAACCTTCCTAATCAAGTCCAAGTCGAATTTGCTCTCATCACCCTCAAAATATCTCAACCATAAAACTTTATGAAGTCCACTAGGTCATAAATGACTCTTACAAGCCCTTTTATTGCTCTTACAAGTCATTATGAGGGTCTTTATGAAGATTTTATCCCTTGAGCCTCCTTTGTTGACTCATCCTTCCCCTTTCCTCCATCCTCTCACCATGTGACATGTGTCATTCCTTGATTGGTTGTAAGGAAGCACAATCCATGTGCTCTCCTCTCATGCAATCTGAGCCCTCCATAAGCTTTTTCCCATCCTTGCATCTTAGCCCTCAATCCCTCAAGCCTCTTGCCTATAAATTGGATCCTTCCCCTTTGCAAAACAACACAATCCATAAAGTAAAGTTATAATGCTATTTCGAGAGCCAAATCCATACTAAAGCCATCTATCCACACCAAAAATCCACAATCATCCATTGAAGCCTTTGGAAGCATATTGAGCATACATCCTATCCATTTAGATAAAGCTACTCAACAAGAGAGCTTCTTATTGAGAGAGTCCATTAATGGCTCATATTCTCAATTGAGAGCTCATCTTAGTCTATCTTGAAGTTTATGAATTTTGTTTAGTTTGTAGAAGCTTTATTTAAATTTGGTTTCTATTAGCATACTAACATTGCTCATATACATTTTGGCACGCCCGGTGGGACCCCACATGGGTCATCTTCATTAGCTTTTTTAGTCAAGTTTTGTATGTTATTTGCTGATTTTGGCTAATTTTGCTTGTTTTTGTGATTGGTAGGATTGTATAAATTGGTTTTGTAGGTCCACATGAGCATGAAGAAGACAAAGGAACTTATAATCTATCTCATAGTGTTTGCAAATTTTTCAAGCTTATAGGTGGACAAAGAACTTGAAATTCTTCTTCCTCTTCTTGTCTATATTCTTCTTATTCCATCTACTTCTTCTTCTTCTTCTTGTGGGAGATCTTGGCCATTTTTTTTAAGGAAGCAAAATCATACACACTTCTTTTTAGTGCTTAAAATGAACCCCCAAATCATACTTAAATCTATTAAAAAATTAAAAATTTGCAAGAAAGAAAAAATCTTTTAACAAGTGAAACTAAACCAATCTAATCATTTGCATCCTTGCAACATCAAGGTTTTAGATGCATTCATGCAAAATTAGGAACACTTCATTTTTGGGAATTTAAAAAGAACTTCAAATTTTCATTTCAAAAGGTTCAAAATCAACACTAAGTGCACACTAAAGTTCTTTTAAAAAAATCTCATGAAAACTAAGAGTCCTAAATGGTTGCCAAAAATTGTCCTAAAAGCTTTGTTATTTGTTCCAAACAAATGTCTTATTGCAAAATCTTGAATGTTTCTTAGGATTTTCATGCATCAAAACAATCTAGGAATATCATTTTTGGGCTTAAAATATGCAAACTAGAACACAAAATCTTGAATGAAAACCAAAGTCCAAAGAGTCATTTTCACTTTTGAGTCCAAAACAATCTTGAATGATCTACGGTTAAAACAAAGCACTTCAAAGTTCTTAAAACAACACACAAAATCTCAATCTTGAATGCTCAAAAGAAAACACTTGAATGTTTAACCACTTTTCTTTGAATGCATGTTGCTAAAATCACTCTTGAATGCCATGGATTAAAATCAAATTTTCCTTGAATGCATGATTAAAACAACAAATCCAATCTTGAATTCTAAGGATCAATTAACCATTGCAATATCAAACACTTCATTTGGAGCTTCTAAAAATTGAACAAAACAAATCTCTTTTCCACATGAAATCTAGGTAAAGTTTGATTTTTGGACATTTAAGAAACCTTGTTAAGTTAAAATACAAATTTGCAAAAATCAATTTGAGTAGTTCCTTGGACTCACCTCTTTTCTAATCACCCATCAAATATTAACCATTGGTTGCAATCTCAGCGCCATTTATGGGGATGGGTCTACTTGAAAAAGGTGTTAAATGTTCCACAATCTAACTCACTCACTTGGTCTTTGAATGTTTGCTTTAACTTTATCAAAATTCTTAAATGATCAAAACTCTAGATTAAATCGATCACACTTCAAGTTTGGGCACTAAAATTGAACAACAACTGACGTGGAGAGCCTCCAGGCGCGCGCTTGAAAATCGAATCTCACACACTTTTGTTTTGGGCTTAAAACAAACTCACACTCAATCTTGAATGCTTTAAAGAAAATTAATCGATACTTGACGTGGAGGGCCTCTGGGCGCGCGAGTTTGCTTTTGTTGACCCTAACTCTTCTTATTGTTTGCATTCTTCGATCGATTTACTTTTGTTGGCGCTTCAAGTTGGAATTGAACATTGTCTCTTAAACATGAGTGCTTGCAAAGTCTAGATTAGCACACATAAGAGTCAGTTGGTAAAAGAACAAGCGTGTTTTTTAGCCCAAGGTCATCCAAGTATTCTCTCCCCTTGTCGTCTTTCGAGGCCATCTTGGGTGCATAAGATTAGGATCCAAAACCTTGTTTCTTTTTAGGAAGCTTGCTTGGGGATTTCATCACCCCTTGGACGACCTCAACTCCAGCGTTCTGGCAGAGTATAAGAATTGGGAGGTGAATCGAAAGACACCTCTCTTGGGATCAAGATTTTGTCACTCGGGCTAAGCCTCAAGGAACTTTATACCCTTGAGAAGTGAAAGAGGAGAAGTGGGTTACCGCTCCTCTCGGCTGTGTGACATCTTTTTGGTCTCATCTACAGATTTGGGCCTCACGTACCTTGGGTATATCGAGGACTCTTTAGCTAAACCAACTGTCAACCTTGTAGACAACCATCTAGGATGTTAATGTGTTTGAGGTGACTGATCGAAACATTTGTAGAACATACACACTCCTTGGCACAAGTATCACTTTCTGAGAATCAAAAACTTCTATCTGGTTGTTTCTATCTATTGCTTGATCTTTTATTTGTTGAATGAATGTTTGCCAAACTTGTTCAATCCTAGCTTAGGGCATACTTAGCGTAGTCACTGCCTATTCCAGAAGTTGAACGAGTTGAAACAAAACAACCAAAATCTCTCAAAGCCAAGCAGATTCAGAAATTGATGTCAGAGCAACCCAAACCCAAACAGAAGTTCCACAAAGTTAAACTCAAACCATCTCTAGCATACCAAGAACTTTCAACCAAGAGAAAAGAAATAAAACCAAGCCCATGAATTGCCAAACTCCACAAAGCAGAGGACAAAGCTACCGACGAAGCACTTCAAGAGGCTTGGTTAGAGCGCACCATCAAATTTAGCCAACATCCAGGAGTTAATCCTGCTTATGCCTTACCAACTAGGCATGATTTCTATGATTAGACACCCTTGTTTCTCCACATCTTCTTGGATGAGCTTCACTTTAGAGTCATCTTTGTAGAAAAGCCAGCCATCTTAGGTTATCCCCTTAAGCATTATTAGCTCATCCATCTCATTTAGAATCAAACCATCTAGCCAGCAATCAAAACCTCACATCCAAGCCTTCAAAATTGTTGTCACTTTTGCCAAAAGTTTGCCACTCCTAAAATCTTCCAAATCCATCAATCTCACCAAGGTTATCCCTTTGACAGAGCTTTGTCTAGGGTAATCCAGCTTTGTCACTTGTTATCCCTCATCACCTTGAGCTAAAGGTTAGGATCCACAAGTGGTCAATCTTGTGTTCTTCTTAAAGGATCATCAGTCTATCCTTAAGTTGACACAATCACCACCAAGCTTGCACATAGGAAAGCAGACCTTTCGTGCTTTGGCAACATATCTTTGAAGTTAGAATCTCCAACCCAATCCTCCTTAGGTTTTGTCATATAGCTTTGCCTTAACCTAGGAAATCATTTGCATAGAGAAGACTTCCCCCTTTTGCATCCATCAGCATTATTGCATCTCATCCCTAGGAGCATTTTTCATGCCACCCGTCACTCGCTTAGCCAAGAAGAAAGAAACAATGGAGCCCTATCATTTGGATCGAACAGCCTCACCCCCCTTGAGCACTCAGCCATCCTTCAGCCCAGAGAAAGCTATGCCATCATGTATTGACATTGAAGCTTTCATGAACCAACTAGGAAATGCAGTATTGGTAAATGCCATTATAGACAAGAACAAAGAGACAATCATGGCTAATTTTCGAAGGGAAAATGTAGGAACCTTTGACTTTGGAAGACCCCCTCCATTATCAGATCCATCTCACCCATTGTTTGGGCAGCTACCACCACCCATAGGCTCTTATGATCCAAATTATCCTCAATATATGCCAAAAGAAGAGCCTCCAGCCAATCCATATGATCCAACAGACCCAAACATACCATCATCCACCCAAGTTGAAATCTCCATGCCGCAAGCCAACCCAGCCACCACCACTCCATCCTTGGTTCATACCTCTCCGCTCCAAACCCCCTTTACCCAAAACAGCTCACCGTTCACCCCCTTCACTATTGCTGCTGCTGCTCCCCAACCCAGCCTTCCAAATCCACCCATCTCCCAAATCAGTGCTAGCATCTTTGGCCAACCTCAACAATATACAACAGGGATGCCACCCATGGGGCCAAGTAATCAACCTTTCATCACCCCCAGCTTGTTCACTGTAGCCCAACACACAATCCCATCATTTCCATTAGGTCTTGGGAGCTCAATACCATTAGCCACAAATCTACAAGCTACTACCCTCACTCCACAAAGCTATCAAATCCCACAAGCTACTACCAATTTTCTACCAAGCTCCCAAGTGACCCCAGCCCCTGCCACCACTCTACCAAGCTTCCAAATCCAACCACAAAGCTATCAAACCCCATCAGTTCCATTCCCAAGCTTTCAATTCCCACCACCTCCACCACCAACTAATCCATTACCTCCAATTACCAACTACTTTTCAATGCCACTTCTAGGAGGTAATCCACCACCCCCGCCAACCACCAATTATTTGTAGATACCATCCCAAATGGGGGCACAACCCACATATATTGGTCAAACCCCACAAGCCCCTCGATCCTTTCCCCAAGCCTCTCAACCATCTTATACCTTACCTCCACAAAGCAATCCATTTATCCCACAGCCAGCTTATGTTCCTCAATCCCAACCTCAAATCCCATATCAACAGCAAGCCTCGCAGCACATGCAGCAATATGCGCCACCTCCCCCTCAGCAACCTGTCATCCACCATACAGCTGCCCAAACAATGTACAATCCCTATCAGCAAATCCCTCATAGCCATCCATATTCAGTGGCCCCATCCAGCACATACCTACCTCAAGGCACTCCTACATTGGGGGCACCCCAGCCATCACCTATCAATTCAGAATGGGAGCAAATGAAGATAGCTCTGAAAGCCATCCAAGAAGGGAATGATCCGAAGACATTCAAGTTTGAGAATGTGTGTCCTTACCCATTTGACAGAGCCATTACCATGACACCATTTCCCAAACACTTTGAGGTACCCAAATTTGACAAATTCAGAGGAAAAGGAGACCCTGTCACACATATCAAAGAATTTTACATGCACTGCCAGGACGTAGCATACAATGATGTCTTCCTCTTGCGCATTTTTCCCAAAAGCTTAGCTGGACCAGCTCTTGAATGGTTTTATAGAATCCCCTATGGCACAATTAAAAACTTTGCTGAATTATCTGAGGCATTTGTAGCCCAATATGCCCATCTTGTTGAAACAGAGCTATCAATAGTTGATCTTGTCCACACCAAGAAAAAAGGTGGAGAAAGCCTTGCCGAATACCTGCAAAGATGGCAAACCCTTACCACCCGCATATCCTGCACCTTGCCAGAACGCCATGTGGTGAAAATGTTTATTGATAATGCCCATCCTAGCTTGGCTCACCACATGACCATGAACTGTTTGCAAACCTACAAAGATATCAAAGAGAAAGGAATGATCCTTGAGCAAGGACTCATTAAAGATGGTGTGGTCAAGCTTTACAAGGAAGCCAACCAAAATCAATCACATTCCAATGACAAGTCTAGGTATTGGAACAAAAACAAGCACGTTGCAACAGATGGCGTCACTGACACCAGACATGTGAATATTGTTGGTCCTTCTCACAACCAATCCAACCCACCATATCAACCAAAAAATCAACAAGCTATCAACTACCAACAACAGAATAACCAAAGCTATCAAAACCACAATCCAAGACCCAACTTCCAAGGGTCTAGCAATCAAGCTAATGCCATCAATGTAGCTGCAGGACAAAAGCCTAGATTCCAACCTACACCTAGAAACTATACACCCCTTGGTGAGCCATTGGATGTCATTTTTGAGAAATTAGTCAAAGAAAACCTCATCAAATTTCCTCCTTCCCAGCAAATTGACCCAAGCCAATCCAAAGTTGCATGGTACAAAGATAATGAGTACTGCAAATTTCATAGGGTAAAAGGTCACACTACCCTCAGATGCATGAAACTGAAAGACTATGTGCAAGATCTCATTGATCGGAAGGAAATCACTGTTGGTGCCGAAACCTCTCCCAATGCAGGCTTACAGATCTATCAAAATGCTTTTCCTCCACACCACAACCAAAATCCTGCAAAAGCACCTATCCAAACCAACAACAACAACACCAACAACCGTCAGCCAAACCAACAACATGGGAAGAACAATGACCACACTTCATCCTATATAGACTATGGTAGCCTTATAGGTTGTATATCCGAGAAAGAGCCTTCCGTCAATGTTATCAATATCCAAGGACCAAACAATGAGTGTGCAGTCACCACTCGAAGAGCGCGATTTAACATCGCAGGCCCACCTGTTACACCAACACCATCAGCTCCATCAAAAAGCCAATACAATATCTTGGAACACCTTGGGAACATGCCAGCCCAAATCTCCATTTTAGACCTTCTTCGCACTAGTCCTGTGTACAAGAACATCCTTGACAGTGCTCTCATAGAATCTCGTGTCCCTTCTGATATCAATGCCACTGATTTTCATAATCTTGTTGGACACCTCTCATCCTCATGTGCCCTATCATTCAAACCTACCGACATACCCGTGGTCGAGCCAGATCACACCCTTCCGCTTCGCATAGCCATCATGGTATCCAACTTTGCTGTAAAAAGAGTAATGATAGATAATGGATCAGCCTTGAATATTTGCACCCTAAAATTCATAAAACAAGCTGGGTATACTGAGGCAGATATCATCAGTGAGGTTATCACCATCAAAGCTTATGACAACTTGGAAAGAACCACAGAAGGAACTATTTTGCTGCCAATCAAGGTTGGGCTAGTCATCCAAGAGACACTCTGCCATGTTATTGATCTAAACCTACCATTTAACATCCTCCTCGGTCGCCCATGGATTCATGCCATGAAAGCCGTTCCATCCACTTACCATCAGTGCATCAAATTTCTGCATCAAGGCACTGAGGTAACCATCCATGCCGATCCAGAACCCTTTGCTTACTGCAATGCGGTTGAAGCTTCATATACAAACCATTGCCCTGGAATTGATATTGGCACATCCATCGCCAGCTCATCCCACACTTATAATGACCCAGAAACCATCCTCGCCTCTACCCTGTCTACCGTGAAGATCAATAACAAAGGTTGTGGAGAGTATAGTCTGTCAGATGCATTTGCTGTCGGGGCACTCCCACTTGATCCACATGCCCATGGACGACCGACATATCACAAAGCTAAGGAGGTTCCACCTCCTCGATACAAACAGTTTGGCCCAACAACCTTTGTATCCTCGAAAATCCCTCTTCATGAGGAGCTCACTCCAGATATCAACAAATGGTTACATAAGGATGCACCTCAAAGAAATCAAGCATGCCTTGATCACTTCAGCCAAAAGTATCCCCAAGAACATAAGCTCATCACTGACAAATGGAACTATCAAGGTGGTGGTCTAGGACCAGAAGAAAGAGGCATGCAGTGCCCCATCGACGCACACAAGTGGGAATCGAAGTCAGGTCTTGACTTTGGCATACCCACAATTGGGGGCACCAATGAGAACGGTCACGCTTTTTCAAACATTCACCGCAACCTTGTCGAAACCGAAGACATTCTTGAGGAAGTTGAAAAGAGAGCCTACGACGATATCCTAGACCAAATCTCCCTCGGAGACTCTGTTCTCCAAGAACTATCCATCCACCTCATTGACCTACCACTCGCCCATCCACAACTCATAGATTGGGACCAACCAAGTGTCATACACATCGATGAGTTCACATCAGAGGAGGCACTTCTAAGATTCATGGGAGCTGAAAGTCCTCACAAGAAAACAAAGCCAGATTCTGCCTATATCTACAAGCTAGATCCCAAGGGGTATTTTGGAGAAAATCCCCAACCTAGTTTCGATACACCCAAAACTGGAACTAAGGTGAATCTAGGACTAGCTAAGGCAACGAAGAGAACCCCTCAGTAAGAAAATCCAGAAGAACATGAGGATTTAGCATTGCCTCCTCAAGATAATCGACCAGAGGTGTCTTCTATTCTAATTGAGGATACTCGAGAAGTCAACATTGGTTCATCAGAGATCCCCAAACTTGTTCACATTGCTACATCCCTATCACAAGACCAAGCTGACCTCCTCTTTGAGGTCTTAAGAGAGAACATTGGCCGATTTGCATGGTCATATCAGGACATGCCAGGACTTGATCCAAAGCTTGTAGTTCATCATCTTGCAGTTGATCCAAAGATCAAGCCCGTCAGACAAAAGCTTAGAAAAATGCACCCCAAGGTGGCATTATTGGTCAAAGTTGAATTAGAAAGAATGTTAGCTGCTAAGGTTATCCGACCTATCGACTACTCAGAGTGGATCTCCAACATGGTCCCTGTCACTGAACCTTCCGGTGACATCAGAATCTGCACTGATTTTAGAGATCTTAACAAAGCTTGTCCAAAAGATGATTTTCCCTTGCCCAACATAGATATGATTGTAGATCTTACAGCTGGACATGAAATTTTGTCCCTCATGGATGGATTTTCTGGGTATAATCAAATCAAGATTGCAGAAGAGGATCAGCATAAGACAGCATTCACTACCCCTTGGGGAACCTTTTGCTACAACATGATGCCTTTTGGCCTAAAGAATGCTGGGGCTACCTATCAAAGAGCTATGACAGCCATTTTTCATGATCTCATCCATAGCATTTTGGAGGATTATGTGGATGATATCTTGGTCAAGTCTCATACCTTCATGGATCATCTTGCTGACCTGGAGAAAGTCTTTGATAGGTTAGCCAAATATCATCTCATGCTGAATCCCAAGAAATGTGTCTTTGGGGTCACATCTGGCAAGCTTCTAGGCTTCATAGTTTCTAAACGAGGTATAGAGATCGACCCCAAGAAGGTCAAGGCTATCTTAGACATGCCTCCTCCCCAGACACTACGACAGCTTCGCTCTCTTCAAGGAAAGCTCCAATCTGTTCGGCACTTCATCTCCCAGCTTGCAGATAAGTGTACACCATTTTCACATTTACTAAAGAAGGATGAGAACTTCAAGTGGGATCCTTTATGTCAGCGCAGCTTCGACCATCTCAAGAAGTATCTCATCAATCCCCCTATCTTGGTTCCACCAGTTCCTGGTCGTCCCCTGATTTTGTACATATCAGCAACACCTACTGCTCTAGGGGCACTTCTAGCACAGCTTGATGACTACAACAGAGAAAGAGCCATCTACTACAACAGTAGAACCCTAGTTGGTTATGAACTCAATTACACTCCTATGGAAAAAGCTTGTTTAGCAGTTGTTTTCTCAACTCAAAAACTTCGCCATTACATGCTAAGTCATACCATCCAACTAGTCTCCAAGATTGACCCTCTCAAGTATATGCTCTCTAGAACAGCACTTACAGGCCATTTGGCCAAATGGGTTATGCTCCTTAGTGAATTTGACATCCAGTATGTGGATAGAAAGGCAATCAAAGGGCAAGCTATAGCAGATCACCTAGCTAATGCACCTCTAATAGATGCTTATCCATTGATCACAGAATTTCCAGATGAGCATATCTGTCTAATTGAAGAACAACCCCCATGGAAACTTTATTTTGATGGCTCATACACATCTCATGGATCAGGGGCAGGAATATTGTTGGTCACACTTCAAGGAGATTACATTCCAAAAGCCTTCAAGCTACAATTCCCTAGCACCAACAATATAGCTGAATATGAGGCCCTCATAGCAGGATTAAAGATAGCTGAAGAATGGAACATTGTTGAGCTACAAATCTTTGGCGATTCTCAGCTCATCATCAAGAAGGCCCTAAATGAATATCAAACCAAAGATGAAAAGCTATTACCCTACAAAGAGCTAGTTGATCAGCTAACCCAACATTTTACGAAGCTTCAGTTTACACAAGTGCCTCGAATACAGAACAAAGCAGCAGATGCTATGGCTACTATAGGCTCGCTCTTGGAAATTCCCCAAGCAGCTACACAGTATGAGTTTTTAGTGGAGCAGCTCCTCACACCCGCCTATGCGAATGAGGATTCAAACCGTGTTTGTATCTTGGTTGGTCCCCAATCCCCTTGGTACCATGAGATTCACGCTTACCTTAATGATGGTATCATATCCCCTCACCTCACACGTACCCAACGCCAAAACCTCATCCGAAAATCATCCCGCTATGTTATCATAGCCAATACCCTATATCGTCGGGGTTATCATGATACTCTCTCTCAATGTTTAGACCAAAATGAGGCCGCGATGGTGTTAAAGGAAGTACACTCTGGACTTTGCGGTGCCCACACAAGTGGTATTGTCCTAGCACGACAAATCCTTAGAGCAGGCTACTATTGGCCTACCATTGAAGAAGATTCCTGTGACTTTGTCAGAAAGTGTCTCCCATGTCAGCAGCATGCAAATCTTGTGCACGCTCCAGCACAGGATCTACAGCCTATTGCACCACCTTGGCCTTTCGCTTGTTGCGGCCTTGATCTAGTTGGAACTATCACACCCCTCTCATCTGATGGACATAAATGGATAATAACGGCTACAGATTATTTCACTAAATGGGTGGAAGCAGTCCCCCTAGTCTCAGCTACAGGAGTTCAGGTCTCCAAGTTCATCTTGTACCACATTGTTTGCCGCTTCGGCATCCCATCCACCATCTTCACCGAACACGGAGGTAACTTTGAAAATCTCAACATGGAAGAATTATGCACTTCCCTCCGCATCCATCACCGCTTTTCTAGCCCATATTTCCCACAAGGTAACGGCCAGGCAGAGGCAACTAACAAAACCCTCCTCAAAATTCTAAAGAAAGTTGTCAATGATTCCGGCCGTGATTGGCACCTACAAATAAATCCAGCCTTATGGGCCTATCGAACTTCCTTCCGTACATCCACAAGCACAACTCCATACTCCCTAGTCTATGGTGCCGAAGCGGTACTACCTATAGAGGTTGAACTTCCCTCCTTGCGCATATCTTTGCAAGGGCAAATATCAGATGAAGAATATAGAGTAGCTCGACTCACCCAGCTAGATCTCTTAGACAAGAAGCGGCAACAAGCCTATGATCATCTCACAGTCTATCAAACTCGTCTCAAAAGAAATTTCAACAAAAAGGTGCTTCCACGACACTTTCAGCCAGGTGACATGGTCCTCAAAGAAAACATGAAAGTCCAAGTAGATCGAGAAAAGAAAGGCAAGTTTGAACCTACATGGCTTGGTCCTTATGTTGTCACTGCTTCCTTTGGCTGTGGAGCTTATCAGCTATCTACACCAGAAGGAGAACTCTTGAATGATCCTACCAACATCATTCATCTCAAGAAGTTCTATGCTTGAAGATCCTTGGTATACCAAGCTTTTGAAAAATACAAAAGAAAAAAATAGTAAAGAGAAATAAGCGTCCAATGGTGAAAACTTGGCAATTCAAGCACCTTGGATAGGTACCTTGGTGAAAACCTGGCAATTCAGGCGCCTGGTGTACTAAAGACTAATCCATTATCTATCACTATCCTATCCCTCATCCATTTACCCACCATCCCATAAGACACACTTGCTTGTTCCCTTGGTGTTCCAACCAAATATCCAAAATCTGATGAAGCTTGTAAATACCTCCTATACAGCTTGTAAATCTTGTACCAAAGCTTGTATTATACCTTGTAAATCTTGTACCATACCTTGTCTATCCGAATCTTGTCCAAGGTTTGTACCATATTCCAGCCTATAAATAATCCTGTATCCTAGCTTGTATACTATCACGTGCACACACAAAACCCCATTTTCACTTAATCTTTTCGCAAACCATCTACCTATCCACCTATCACCTATTATAGACATCCCATCCTTCACAAACATTTCCATCTCACAAAAACCAAAACATGAAAAAACGTGTACATTTGTAACATATCTTGGTCCATCAGCTTGTACATCCTCTTTAGCTTAGTACCATTGTATCTATCCAGCGTTCGTGTCAGTTCGTCCTTGATCAACATCTTGCACACATCGCACAACCCTTGGTTAGCTATTCCAATGCATCCTTTAGCTAGATCTCCTGTCACCAAAGTGTTATCTTTCTTAGTTCAGCTTGCCAGACGCATCACTCATCCAAATCCACCAGCTTAGGTGCTCTCCGATAGGTCCTTGTAGGATATAGCTTTCCTCATGTCTAATCTTGGTCCGTTAGTACCTCGTCCTACCCATCTCGTTGGCAAATGGCTCTCTTTTGGATTTTCACTTTCTTTTGATTTGGGATCTTCCCTTTTGGGTCTTGAAATATCTTTTCCAAGCAATATCCTTGTTCCCTCCTCAAGGTTGCCACGATCTTCCATATCATGGTATGCTGCGAATGGGGCAATTAGAGTGTAAGGTCTTGATCAGGTCTTTCGTTTGTTTTTCTTTTCTGCTTGTGGGTTCTCCAGTGTCATTTCCACGCTGCTTCCTCTAGGATTCATGTGTGATGCTGGGGCAATCCTTGTGTGTTTGTTTTGAGTTAGTTTGTCAGTCCTTTGGACGGTTGGTGAAAAGGCCTTGATGTTCTTGGTAACCTTGGCAATTAACCAATAGTCCTATAGCAAATCTAGTGCTCAACTACATGGTGGTACTTCTCTTTGAAGTATCCCCCCGCTCAAAAAGCTTCAATGGTTTTCCTTCATCTCCATTATCCCCCATCCATATCCAGCATCTGTCTCTCCTACCCCAGCTGATGCATCAGTATCTCTTTGAATCACTCATCACTCTTAGCTTTAGGGATCCACAATCCTAGTCTTAGGGATCCACCAATCCAAATCAACCCACCAAGCCTCATCTTTTGAGATCCACAATCCTAGTCCTAGGGATCTCCGAAACCCATCTTCCACCAATCTGACTCTTTGAAATCCTGTTGCATCAGCTTTATAATCCCCTCATCCATCTCCCTATCCTGGATTCCTTTCTATAGCGCTCTGCTCCTTCATCCTCCACCTTCCCTAAGGTCTTAAGCTTGCTTCCTCTTGTGCATCTGATTCTCCTTTATCATTCTCCCATAGTGAGAGTTTGAGCTAATTCAGCCTCTTCTCTTAATCCAATTTGAGTCTCCTTGCTCATCTCAGATTCTTGTATTTTTCAAGAAGCCACCAAGCCTCGCTTTCTCTCCCCGCTGCCTTCTTGAGGGGGCATCTCACAGTCCATTCTCTCCTCTTCTGCTCTAGCCTTGGGCATCTTATTTTCTTATCTTTGATGCCATGCCACTTGCGGCATCACATCAAAGAGGGGCAAAATGTAGACACCTAAAAACCTTTAGAAAATAAAGTATTTTTATTTTCTGAAAAAGTTCTGATGACATCATCATTTATTAATTAATTAATTTTTATGCCATTAAATCCCTTTATCTTAATTAAAAATATTTAATTAAGGAATCCCTCCCAAAAATGTTTAAATCTTATTTAAACATTATTTCCTTATTTATTAATTATTTAATTAATAAATTGACCAAAAATCCTAAAATAAATAAAAAATTTATTTTTTGCCCAAAACTTGGCCAATTTCCTTATGACCAATAACCTCTTCCAAAATCTTCTAATCCTTCTTTAATTTTGATTAAAGGCTAATCTCATCATTTCCTACCCCTAACCCCAACTCAAAATATTTAATTAAAATTAAATATTAATCCTCATGTTTATTAAAAAAGTTTTAATAAATATCTCCTCAACCCAAACCCTTGAAATTAATAAAACTTTATTTATTTCCTAAAAATCTAATTTATCCTCATCCTAAGAAGTTCTAGACTCTTCTAGAAAGTCTTTATCCTCACCCTAGGAAATTCTAGACTATTCTAGAAAGTCTTTATCCTCATCCAAAATCTAGACTCTTCTAGAAGATGTCTTTAAACCTAATCCTAATCCCTTCCTAACCTTGTCACATTCCCTAAACATGGGTTAAAACTTACTAACCCAAGACAAAGTTAACAAATATCTCCTCCTTCACCCACCCTCATTAAATGCCATCCACTTGCCTATCCCTAAGCTAATCCTAAACCATCCTAATCCATCCTCTAATCATTTGCACAAGCCTAAGCAAGCTTAAAACCTTCCTAATCAAGTCCAAGTCGAATTTGCTCTCATCACCCTCAAAATATCTCAACCATAAAACTTTATGAAGTCCACTAGGTCATAAATGACTCTTACAAGCCCTTTTATTGCTCTTACAAGTCATTATGAGGGTCTTTATGAAGATTTTATCCCTTGAGCCTCTTTTGTTGACTCATCCTTCCCCTTTCCTCCATCCTCTCACCATGTGACATGTGTCATTCCTTGATTGGTTGTAAGGAAGCACAATCCATGTGCTCTCCTCTCATGCAATCTGAGCCCTCCATAAGCTTTTTCCCATCCTTGCATCTTAGCCCTCAATCCCTCAAGCCTCTTGCCTATAAATTGGATCCTTCCCCTTTGCAAAACAACACAATCCATGAAGTAAAGTTATAATGCTATTTCGAGAGCCAAATCCATACTAAAGCCATCTATCCACACCAAAAATCCACAATCATCCATTGAAGCCTTTGGAAGCATATTGAGCATACATCCTATCCATTTAGATAAAGCTACTCAACAAGAGAGCTTCTTATTGAGAGAGTCCATTAATGGCTCATATTCTCAATTGAGAGCTCATCTTAGTCTATCTTGAAGTTTATGAATTTTGTTTAGTTTGTAGAAGCTTTATTTAAATTTGGTTTCTATTAGCATACTAACATTGCTCATATACACTAGGTATTTAATGTTTTTAGCCAAGCGACTTGTGACTTGATGGTGTATTGAATGTGAGTGTTTATTTAATGTCTTTTATGCTAGGTTGACTTGTGGCTTGGTTTAGTATAAGTAAAGGGTTTTGTGGAGTCTAGAGTCAATATATCATCCAACATGGAGGAAGCAAGGAGTAGTTGAGAAGAGTGAAGTTTGTTAGTGAAGTTAGTAACTGTGGCTTGGGAAACAAGGAGGTTGCTTGGTGGCTTGCAAGCACAAGTTTTGATTCTTCTTGGAGTTTTCTACCAAATTATAGATCTGGACTAGCTAGTGGTTGGATCTTGCAATGTTTTGCAAAATTACTATTATAATTACTTTGTATTTTACCATAACTCGGAAGGCCTTATAGTCGAGCATGTTGGATGCAAATCTTATGATTATATTATGAAAATTGGTGTTATTTTGGATCTAAATCTCTATGTTATTGTGTTTATTTCATTGTGTGCTTATTTTCTAGGGGCTAGGACATCTCCTTTGGGGATTCTCTTGCCTTGCACTACATCAATTATCAAAGTTACTCAACTCAAATGCAGTCAATCTATAGACCAAGACATCAAGACTAAGAACACTACCATATATTACTCTAAATTCTTAAATAGTAGATACTCTAATAACATAAATAGGTAGTAAGGTTCTTAGTATTTTACTTACAACTTCTTCATCACTAATGACTCCTCCAATAGCTTTGATGACACTTACAACTTCCTTGATTTGTTTACGGTGTTGAGCAATGTTTTCTCCTTCTTTGATCCTCATGTCATCATACTTTCCTCTTAGGATTTCAGCTTTGTCTCTCAATACATTATGATCTCCTCTGCGCACAAGTGTAAGCTTATCCCGCATTTCTTTTGTAGTGTCACGGTCTTTGATAGTGTCAAAATCAATCTCAGTAAGAGAGAAGAAATTTCTATCATCAAGATGTTGTGATCTTGTTTTGCCATCATCTAATCAACAATCATAGGTGGGGTAGGAGGTACATACTGATTATCCAGATAGAGTAATACATTGTCTCCAATGCCTGATAGGTACAATTTAATTTAGCTTTTCTACAATTTAAAGTTCTCCTTGTTTAGCTTAAGAACCTTCCTCTTACACATCTTCAAATCATTAGCTCAAGTCCCTTTAAACTTTCTCCCTCAAGAACTTAGCTTTGATACCAAGTGTTAGATAAATAAGGAAGACAAGGGGTGAATTAGTTATAACTAGTTATCCTATAAGCCTTAAAATACTTTTCCATAAACTTAGGCTCTTAAAACTTTTAGATCTCTAGCTCGATAACTATATCAACAAACAATTAACCTCATATACCAAGTATTAGAGTAAATTTTTTGTATATACTGAGTTGCAGGAATAAACTATAAACATGAGATAATATTCAACATAAATAGACATTAACATAATTTGACACAAGTATTTAATGTGGAAACCCTATTAAGGGAAAATCCACCTGGGATTGACAACCCAAAAATTTCACTCTTCTGAAGTGACCTTCGTTAGGAGACAACCCTGTTAAAGGTTTCAAACACATTGTTAATGTGACCTTGGTGAGGAATTTTACCTAAGATAATATATAACTAATCACTCCTAAAATACATATAGAGTGACCTATTCTAAAATGTAGACACCTAAATCTGATTACATCATTCACTAATCTTATTTAGTCATCTCCTAAGATATTATAGATTAAGTATTTAATATTTAATTAATTAATCATCATCCCCTAGTTAATTAATTAATTTAATTAAACATAGCCTAGTTGATAAGATTAAATGACAACCCAAAGTCTAAATTATCAATTAAATCCCTATTCTTCTAGTAAATAAAATAATTGCACTATACCTATTTTTTTAATCCCACATCCCCTTTTATGAAACAAACAAACCCCCAACCCCTAACTATTCCTAAACCCTATCATTAGCCAAATCCAACCCATTCACCCATGATAACCTCACTTAGCCAACTAATTAACCCACCTCATTAATGCAAACCCACTTGCATCCTAATGGGACTCAAAATTGCATTCCCGTTTTGAGTACCATTCTAAAATTGAGTCACCTTTGAGCCCTATATACATATTTTCATGCTCGTGTACCCAACTATATTTTTAGGGCCTAAGAGGTGTTTTATGTCTCTAAAACCTTGCATTCAACATATCCATGTGTTTTATAATGATAAACTAACATTCTGAGTCATTTTGTAAAGTCCTATTTTGAGCAGTGTTCATTTCTACATTTTTTGCCTATGTCAAACAACGATAGGAGGCCCCATTTGCATTCAAACATCTTGTACCTAGTAAATGTTTCATGACTCACTATTTTAGGGTTGTTTAGTATGTATATCAGTGAACCTATGTTCCAAATTTTGAGTCATTTTGATATGTCTTGACTAGGTTTTGAATCCCTCGAAGTTGGCTACTTATCTTTGTCATGTTGATGCATATTTCTCAGAAATTTGAGAAGCCTTGTTTGACCGATTATAACTTTGACCCAATTGACCCTATAGAGAAAATTCCTTTTGCATTACATTCTAGAGGTCACATACTTGCTATGCTATGAATTTGAGCTTATGATGAATCCATTTGATCAGTTTGCAAATGTGATTCTGAATGTAATTTATAACTTTTTACTAGTGTCATAAAATGTAGATTGGTTGATACCCTTGTTTGGGATGACATAACTCTGATTCCATAATAGAAAAGATCAAATGGTTTGTACCACTACATTCCACTCCAAAAATACTTCAAGCATGCCAGTTTGTAAACCTTGATGAATCCATCTGCACACTTTACCATGGCCTTTCCATTTGCAAAAAACACTTTTCTACTGATGTTTCCAGTCCTGCAGTTTTGAGTAGTCCACTTTGTGCGCTCGCCAAACATGTCCTATTATTCATCATGAGCCCAAATCATAGAATTACTATTTTCTCATGACAATGAACTATTTCCCCAGTTTTCAAACCTTCATGTATCCGTTTGCCCTATTTTCAAAGCCAAAACCAAACACACTTTCCAGTTTTCTAACTTGTTTATTTAAAGGTAGTTTTGATTGGGCAACTTTGAATATCAATATCTTTTGACTGAGTGGTTGTCATGTGATGAGATCTAGTAGGGTGCAAGATTATGAAACAAATTATTGGCATGTTAGCTCTTAGAGCCTTGTCATTTGTTTATGTCAGTTTTTAAAGGCATCCAACAGGCCATGTTAGCAGAAAATCATAGTTTGCAAATAGGTGATAAAATGAGTTTTAAATAATGATTCAGTGCTCAATTTTGAATTCAAATAGTTCAAGAAGGTGAATGGATCAATTTGGAATGTCAGTTGTTCAAAAATAAAATAAATTTAGCCAAACGAACTTAGGGGCCCAACTGATTCCATCAGATTAACAACATGATATGATCTTTTCCATTAAATCAGGATTCAATGAGTATGAAGAACAAATGTACAAGGATGCAAAGATCAATACTATTGATACTCTAGACCAAGCGGACTTCGAGAGAAATGGAGATTGTTAAAATTTGGGAATGGACATTTCTATTTTCATTTTAAAGAACAATTAGCATCATATGTGTGAGTATAGGGGATCCATATTTCTATTGTGGGGTAGGTTATAGTTTTGACATATTAACCTAGCTTCAAACTTATAAATCCTTATGACACACCTTCAATGGTGGACCATCACTTTTTTTATTTCAAAGAAAGGATATGGGTCAAGTTTAGCTATTGATTTAATTAGTTTGAGGGGAGGAGATGACACATTTGGAAGGGAGGGCTCCATGGTAAAATGCCTCCACCCAAGAGCACAAAGTCCATGGCTTAGGTAATCCACAATAGAGAGCATGGTGTGTCAGACCAGACAATCATGACACGAAGGAGGAACAACAATCCACAACAGTTTGAAATTGGAATGGAGCACATGCCCGAAGAACAAATCTGAGGGAAAACGCTACAATCTGTGGCAAAATATAGAGTGATCACAATGTGAAATGGAGGAGGACAACATGAGTAATAGAGATTCCCTCAAAAAAATTCCAAGTTGGTAGCCGGGGCATGGAGAAAGTCCACGACATCTACAGGAGCTCCACAACCAAAAGAGGGAGTGAGAAATTTTTTAAAGTGGCTTGCATGGGTTGTGTATAGGTTCCTAGTGAATTAGTTGAGCCATGGAAGCAAGTATTATGGAGGCAAAATTCACGGCATGGAAGAGAATGCCCATATCCCACTCTAAGGTGTAAAGTTTTATCGCAGTAGGGGAAGCATGTGGGAGGAAAGTAGAATAAGGTAGAGTTTCCCATAGTAGCAAGAGGATGACATCAACAACCCTTGTCCCATGACATTGAATGAGGAGACCAGACCATCACAAGCAAGGATGTTTAGCCATAGCATGAAAGGCTCTCCACATCTAAGGCACGATGATCACCCTCCCATGTTGAAGAAGCAATCCATGTAAGGGAGAGCACCCCACGTAAAAGAGTGGGGAGATCAAGTGGCAATACCAATGGTTGAAGCAGGGTCTCCACAATGCAAAAGGAAGCTATAATACGTAAGAATGGAGCCCCACATTAAAACAAAACCACAAGCAAAAGCACCAGAGGAGCAGTTCATTTTGAAAACTACCTTCAATGCTTTATCCCACATTGGGTGCAAAACGGGTTAGTAAGATATTTAAAATCCACATTGCTTAGTTGATGAAGTGTCTTCAAGACACACAAGGCTTATGAAAGTTACTGCTCATGTCGAGGGGCCCATCATAGCTAGTCGAATGCAAAGTCAAACAAAGTTTTGACTTGGATTTCCAAGTGCCTCGTTGTGAGATCGTGAAGCAAAAAATGGAGGCTTCCAATGTTACATAAATCATGGTATAGCGAGAGGTAAAGTTTGGAGCCCTGATACTACAATTAGCTTATGGTCGCCAGATAAATTTTGATGTGCTATGATGTTACGAAACCTCGTAAGATCACAAGAGAAATTTCAAAAATTCACGATGCTATGATGGGAATGGTGAATCGTAAGGTCAAGAAAGGTTAAATTTAGAGCTATGAGACTATGATGGAATCATTATATTATAAAGATTAAGATTAAGATGTTTTAAATGTAATTTGAAGGTGGGGCCCACTTGGGCATTTCAACTAGTGGAGATTCGACAAGTGACAGAAGGGAATGGAAAGTAATAGAAAATTAAAATTCAGATATTCTAAACACATGTAAATTTAAAAGTTGAGAAATTTGAATAAATTTAATGTTTTATATAGTTTTAACTATGTAAGATTTTAAATTTTTCATTTTTTAACTCTATTCAGAGCCTGGGGGCTGGAATTTGAATGCACCTTAGAGGCATGATTTTTATCCAAAATGTAGACTATAATATACTGACAGAACTAAGAAGAGATGAATTTTTCATTTCTAAAATTGGTTTTTGCACAAGTATTCACTAGAAGCATCTATAAGAGGATTTGTAATTTTGGGGCATCCTTAGTGCAAAGGCAGATTTGATGTTTTCAGATGAAGTGATAGCAGGATTAGATCAAATTTTGATGTGATCAAGTGCCTTGAGCAATTGTAAAGGTAAAATTGAATGTTTTAGAGGCAATTGAAAGTAATGAAGTGTTTGCTGACAGTACAGTTGAATTTCATGGCAAAAGCAGAAGTGACAAACCAAGATCAAATTTGAAGCTCCAACACATTCTATGATGTGTATCTAATATTTCTTCAATAGATATTTTGTTGATTACTTTAAAGGGATATATCAGATATTTCTACACAACAATTAATGATTTTTGATTACTGATAGATGAAGAAGATCAATTTCAACATCAATCCAGATGAAGACAATTTTAGCATAACAGATGTCAAAATCAGATGTCAATTCCAAAAATGTCTTCTCCTCTATAAATTCTTCTTCTCTGCTCATTCTAAGGGTTCCAATTTTTGGATATCTTTCATTACAGTGTGACCACTCTGTGGTTCCAATCTGGTTGAAATCATTTCTTATTACTGTGATACCATTTTTCTCAATATTCCTTTGCTATAAACAACAACAATGTATTTATTTTGAAGCATTTTACACTACACAGTCATTCCTTGGTGTTGTTTTCTAAGTTTTGATATACAAATGATGTGTTGGTTTCAATGAGATTAATACAAGAGCTTCATTTTTCTTAGTTTCATTCTAATTCTCCTCTCCTTCCTCTGTTATCTGCAATCTTTTGTGTTTAAGAAAAAAGAGCTTAAACTCAATTATAATCTCTTAAGATTGTATGTCTAGATAGGTTTGCTATTGGAATAAAGAGCCAAGTAGATGCTTATTTACCTTGATAGGGTTGCAGTTTTTCACCAGGAGGATATTACAATAAGTATGAGAGTTTTTATGAAGATAGATGTCTATTTGCAAGCCATATAGATGGATCAGATGTTTGAGTATACAAGTATATCAAGATATCCATCTGTATGTTAATGCCCAATAGATAAGGGACTGGTTAGCTTAGAGGTTACACGTTCTTGTTGTTGCATACCGGGGTTATGTTGAGATCTAAATCTTTAATCAAATATCAATTTACCTTTTTATGTATTCAAAAACTAGAAGGGTTGGTCGTTACTTATTTGCATCTACTTTCCCTTTGGTTATAGTTAGCTACTATAATCTGGAAGTTTGTCAACAAATTATAGATGATTATTGACCATTTTTGCTATAGGGGATAGTCTTGTAGAGAAGAGTATCAAGCTAATAAGATCAATCCCTAAGGTTTTCCCACCTTGGCCCTACAGAGCCTAAAGTGAAGTGAGTCCTGATGACTTTGTTAATGTTGGCCTAGAACCAAGATTTAGCCTTATTGAATATAGGATTTAGCTAATCCTTAGGCCTGTCCTTGTCTTTGTTTCCTGGTATCAGGTTTAAATCCACTTGATATATTCCTTACTAGAAAGAAATCCAACACATCCCTCTAACATGCCACTTGCATCTTAATCCCCTCCTAAGAAAAGCCTAATTCCCTTCCTAAAAATGTGCTCAACTTTAACCAAAGGTTAAGACTTCCTAACCCAAACAAAAGTCAAACTTCCATCCCATCCCTCTTACATCTCTATCCAAAGGCACTAATGTATATTTAAAGCCTCTCACATCCCTCTTCCACACTCCTTCATCATCATAACTCCCTTTGACCAGCCATCTTGACCTCTTCTCCCATCCAATCCCCTTGTGACACTTGTCTCAAGGCTATGGATTTGTGAAAGCACAATCCATGTGCTTCCCCTTCCTTCAATCCTAGCCTTCCTTCACCTTTCATCCATTATTGCATCCTAACCATCCATCTCATGACCCCTTGACCTATAATTTGGACCCTTCCCCTCTCACAAATATCATCAACCCGTATACAAACTTATAATGCTCTTTTGGAGAAAAAATCATTGAACCATACTCTTACCATGCAATAATCCTCACTCATCCCACACACGATATTTTCATCCATTGAAGGTCCTCCTCCATTGAAGGCTTGAAGCAAGCTTGAGCACACATCCACCATCATTTTGGACACATCTAAGTATCAAGGTCACACTTGGGGAGCTCACCATACTTGGTTTGCTTTCTGCTTATGTGTCTCCATCCTCTCATGACATTTGTTGCATTTCTTTAGTTTGTGGTTGTTAGATTATTTTTAATATTCTTTACACGCTAAGATATCACATCATACATAAAGGACATACAAAATAATCAACAAAATGTCACCATGCAATGAATTTACAAATAAGACTTGTTAGGTCCATTTGGTTAACAAATTTCTGTTGTAATAGATAGAGAGTAACAATGAAATGATATATTTAATTCAACACTACCTTTGCTTGTTTAGATCTTTTTTTTGCTCCATCTCTTTCCTCTGTTCATCTTCTCTCTTCATTTTTCTCCCTTCTAGCTGATCCACACACTAACACATCAGCTTAGCACTTCTCTTGCTTGATCTTCACAATGCAATTCTGGGTGGTTATCCTCTAGCTATCAATCTTCTTCTTTATCAACTCGATCAACAACAATGAATAATGCGTTCATCCCTCAAAATGATTTTTTTTCCAAATCACCATATTTTTCCACTTAATCACAATCATCCAATCTTCATCCAGCTTAGATTCATTGAATCTAGACAATCAGTTATCACGCCTTCACCTTGAACTTTGTGCTTTAATTAAAATCATCAAATATCCTTCATAAGATCTTCTTTGAATTTTTCCTTCTATTGATCTCATAACTAACTCCATCCTTATCTTCAAAACTTATTGAACAATCTTTATTTTCATCAAATGTCAACCTCAGATTAATTCTTTTAAAAAATATTCTTCCTTTCCATTGCTCCGTTAATATTACACATCTTCTCAGTCAACACTAGTCTTGTTTAACATTACATTTGCTCAGTCAATACTAGGCTCAGTTAACATTACATCCACTTGGTCAATACTAGGCTTAGTTAACACTGATCTTTCTTGGTCAATACTACACATTCTTCTCTTCTTCATCAGGTGCTCGGTGACAACTATAGTATCTCGGTTAACACTTAAGATTCTTCATTCATCCACCAAACTACCTTGCTTATACATGATCTCAACACTTAATCAAATCATGTAGAATAATCAAACCGACATTATACTATCATATTCTAACTCATTTAAGCACCCATTGAATACCATACACTTATTAACACTTACATCATGATTATACTTTCTATGGCACTCTATTGAATTATCATATTGTCTTACTAATTAAGACTTGAAATCAATGACAACATAACAACTGATATGACTCTTTCACATACATTAACATTATTATCAATTAGGGCTAACAAATTGGTACTATGAGTTTGATCTTCATTGCTAAATGGAATTGGTTGCTCAGAGGTGAGATTGACATGGTTAAGAATATTGTTATTAGGTTCCTTCTCATTATTATGAGTATTACTAGTATCTTCCTTAACATCCACAATTTATTCTTTTTTTGTTTTTTTGATGGGATAAGTACCTAGTGTGTTAGTTTCATCAAAGAAGTGATGAATGGTAAATTTCTCACTATCATATTTTAGTTTGATGGCTAGATTATTGTTTACCTCTGGCTGAATAGTAGCCAAATTTGCAATTTTATCTTGAATATTGGGGTTTTTGAAAAGAAATCTACTTTTTTTTTGCTTGAATAAAATTAAGGTTTTAGAGTATATAAAGAATCGTTTAAAATGATTTCAACCGGTTTTAGATCCCTAGAAGTGCAATAATCAACCAAAATTGGAATATTAGTAGAAGATATGAAATTTTCCTCCAACCCTTCTAAGCTTCCTAATTTTTGTAAGAATATGACTATGAAGGAATTCTATCAGAAATAGATAAATATTGATCCATTTATAAACAGTTGAGAATTTAACCCTAGAAGGATTAAGGTTAGGTACCATTTGAAAAATTTAACGTAAAAATCTTTACAAAATATTATCAACCCTTTCAAAAACCTACCTTTTAGAGAAATATCATTGCAGTCAATGAAGAAAAACCATCATTAATGGAAATAATACTTACTTGGTCCTAATAAGACTTTTGAAACCATTTGGATATCAAAATCATAGATGTTGTGACCAACTCAAAAATCATAAGCCCCATAATCTTTGTAATAATCCTAGAGGCCATTTGAGTACTCATTGCTCACAATTGTGGTGTCATATTCAATCTTAGGGTTAGGGCATTTCTCATTCCCAATTCTCTAGATGAAGAAACTGCGAGATTTTTAGGGTTTTGAGATATAGTATATAGATTACCCTTATCCATTATCTCTGAGGATTTTTGCAAACAAAGTTTATCAATTTTGTTTACATCATTATAAAAAAAACCTAAGATCTAGGGTTGTCAATACTGACCCCTTGACAATGTGAAACCTTATTTTGTGTAGGCTTATTCTGCTTCACCTCCCAATTGTTCTTCAGTTTGGGTTCAAATAAATCTTGGGATTTGATGGGTGGATACAAGCCATAGTCGTGGTGTTTGAATCCCTTATAGGGTTTCCTAATGGAACTCTATAAGAGGGTTTGGAGAGTAGAGCAGACATATCTCAGAGTTCACAAATTTGCATTTACTGCTAAGTTTGCCATTTTTTTTAGCTCAATTATAAATGTAAACATAAACATTATTATTCATGATTATAGGGTGCACATTTTTTGATATTATATGTTATTGTTCAATTTATACATGCTTACTATTATGTTCTTTATTTATTTTTGATTGGGTTATATACTTTATTTTATTCATATATTTATTTTAAAATTAATATTACATTTAAGTTTAACATTTATTATATAGCTTAATTTAATATGTATTGTATATATTTGTTAGAAGACATTACATATATAATTAATATATAATATATATTTTAATGTAATTTTATTTTCTATGGATAAGTTTTATAATAGACTAGACAATAGCCTACAACACAATGCTAAGTTGTGAGTCTCTCAATTGGGAGCCTTATGATGACTTAAATTTCATTTCTTTCTCTTCAACATACACATTCACTTCATCCTCTGGTGTTTAGTGAAGATTTCTTCGAAGAGATAACAACAAGAAATATGAAGTTGAAAGTTGCTCTTTTTGTAAATTTAATTCTTCGAAGAGATAGCAACAAGAAATATGAAGCTGAAAATTATTGTTTTTGTAAGTTTATAAAGTACCATTTTTGTGAGTTTGAACAATTTTTAAAGAAGGTTATACCCAATCTCCTTGTGAAAGTTGCAATATGATTATGAAGCTTATTTTATTCAATTTATGTAATGTAGGCTCACATATTTTTTTTCCAAAAATAAAATAAAATAAACAAGGTATATAATCGTCATGTTGAACATAACTTAAGCAAGGACGCATAGCATCAAGTTCCTATCAAAAACTTATTTTGTTGTTTGTATTTTACAATTGTTGTATGATTGCTTCTATGCTATGTTCCCAAGTAATATTTATATTATTCTAATCAAAGTATTAAGAATGAATGCAATATAGCTATGTTAGTAGAATGTCAATTGGTTTTTGTTTACTTGTGTATGTTTAGCTTAAGCCTTGTACAATTCAAATGTTCATATTCTCCTTTAAGCAAAATTAAATTGTAATCTAGAATGTTCAATTTGGTACTTTTACAAAAGAATTTCAAACATAATTTTGTTTATCAGCTATCAAATACTCTGCTTAAAGATGGGTAATTTGAATTATCTTAAAAATATATAATTCTACTAAAGAGCTTCATGGTTGAGGCAAGAACATAAATTAAGTGCTGGGAACATAAATATCTTAGACCCTCATAGACAAGCTTCTCCAATGTCATTTAAAATTCTCAGCAACTTGACTCCATTAAGTAAGAAACGAATTGCACTTTGTTCAAAGGCTGCGAAATACTTGCTTGAAACATGACAGATGTAATCTAATGGTAATGGTGAACTCAAAATTAAGATTGATTCCATCGAATGTTGCAACTTCAACAATAGAAAACCTATGAGCATATTTGAATTTTCCAGTTCCTCCAACATTTAGGGTGACCAAAGTGTAATCTTGGTTGAGGTGAAACATATAATCCAGTGTTTACAAAACATAATCCAAGATATACCAAAAACCAAAACGACAATATGATCATAGAAATTCTGAGTATTTGATGTACAACCATAACCATATTCCATAGGTTACAATCTCTTAGTTCGAACTAGTGTCTGTAAATTTTTAGAAGCTAAAGCTTAAATGACGAGAGCCCCCAAACAACAACAAGATATTCCACTTTATCCCGTTTAATGCACAAATGACACCTTTTCCCATGGCAAGAAATAATTGTAAGATATTCAGTCAGATACATTGTGCATTTGTTGAAACTAAGTAAAATTAGTAAGCATCCACATTTTCCAACAACAAAATAACTCGTGAATTGAGATGGAGAACATACCTACCACTACCCTTATTCAAAAATATCATTGAAACTTAATTTTTTTAAAGATTTTTTTTTAATCTCATCAAGCGAGAAAGTGTTTTCCCTCTATGAGAAACAACATTCATCTAACTCATCAAAAAAATCTCTATGCAAGGCAAATAAAAATGTCAAACCTGCATATGCCATAGTGAACAAATGGAAATAAGAAATATTGGTTTGAAGAGTGCACATAGGTTCCCCATATGCAGGAAGAGACAACATAAATAATTATCTACTGAGAGATAGATTTGTATATATGGAGCATATAATTTAGTTGCCATGGCTTGGCTTGTTATTGTACGTATGAATGCGAGAGGAAAACACTCTCATGCTACCCATTATCATTGATTGAAGCGATTAATTTGCATAGCAAATGTGTATCCACTATAAGAGTTTACTCGATTTTCTAGAATGGTTGGCTTTTTCCAAAAGAAACTAGATTTTCCAATATTTACACAGTACAAAAGCCTAAAGTTAAGGAGAACTATATTTTAATTTAATTTTTCAAGATACCGTATGTGACAACATATTGTCAAACTTGTTTTTTTTTTTTTTTTGTCTTATCATATTAATAGTAGCTATAAAGTTTGGACAAAAAAGAAAATTAAAGCAAAAAAATAAAAGCTAACTCATGACTTTAGCAAGGATGCAATCAATAAGATTTAAAATAAATACTTTGTTTGGAAATTAATAAAATATCAATAGATTTTAGAACTATGTAAAGTTAAAAGTTTTTGAAAAATAAAAGAATCTGATTGAACATTGGAGAAGTAGCATTTCACTTAATGAATGCTATAGTATTATTGTATCCTGTAGGAACTTAAAAACTGAAAAAAAATCCCTGATTAATATATTCACCGGTGAACACCAACCATAGCTTTTTCTAGACCATGTATAAATATCTCTCAAGATTGTAAATATCTTGGGCCTTGAAAAGGCGAAAATATCTGGACATCATCTTCGTACGATACTGAAAGTCCATGTCATTCGAAATTCCCTCTTCTTATTCATGATTTTTAACAGATAAGTAGAAAGGAACGAATAGCAAGCCTTAAAAAAAACAATAGCCGAAAGGAGGACTTACGGTTAAAGTATTTATCGAAGTTAGCGAAAGGTTTCTCGAGAGTAGTGCCAGTGTTGCGCAGGGAAACTATTTCTTGCGGAGACGCAAGCTTGTCGTGGATATTTGCCTGTGTCGCATCTGTCAGATGTGAAGATACACGAATCTGGGAGTTACAGATCTATCAGACGTTTTGCGATTATGTTTGCTGCTTTGAATTTCGTTGAAGGTTGTGAAAGGTTGCAGATCAGAGGCTACTAGATGGGTCTTTAGCCTTGGAAGAACACATAAAAGGGCATCTGGTAAGGAAAGTCTATTCAGGTATTTACAGGAAGGTTCTGAATGGAGAATCTTGCGGATAGTTTATCTCAAAATTCATCAAAGAACAGTGGTGTTTAGCGTTTGGTTAAGGACTGCTGGAATTTTCTGTTGGCCGGGTTTTGAATTGGATTTCGAGGATGGGTTTTCAAGACGGTGGCTAGGAGAAGCGGTTATCGCAAAGTTGAGGAAATTAGGGGTTAGGAAAAAAAATTACCTCACAGGGCTTAGAATTGGAGGTTTCAGGACATATTGATGACGATTGCCAAATTCCGGCAAAATACAGAGAAATATTAAGTGATTTAAGAGTTTTGGGTCTGCGGGGCAGCTCAATTGGGGATTACCACGTGGTATTTTGGTTGTTTATGGGACATGGGTTTTGGGATACAAATTTGGAGCTAAACGGGTTTGGTGCAGAGGAAGGAAATATATTATGGAGTGGGACAGCGAGTCTGATGTAAGCATAGGGGAGGAGGAAGATTCCATGCAAATATGCGAGGACAAAGGGTTTTTGCTGAGTGATGGAGGGCCGGTTCCCATTGGGATAGACAATCTGCTGCATTCTACCCCGTGTGGATTCGTTGTAACGGATGCCCTTGAGCCGGATCAACCCATTATTTATGTCAATACGGTCTTTGAGTATGTCACTGGTTACAAGGCCGAGGAGATTCTTGGAAGGAATTGGTAAGTCCTTCACTGACCCTTCGGTTGAGTAAACTGTTTTCACACAGATTAGGCATAAATGTATTTTTCAAAGAAATTATTTCTTGTTTTCGAGTCTCAGAAAAAATAACATAAGTCACTTTGCATCTCTAATGACATCTTCATGGAATATTGTATCCCCACAGCAAGTGACATTACAACGAACGCAAAATTCTACGAATGCCCATGAGTAGAATTATTCAATTAAGTAATTCGAAAGCTAGTGAGCAACCTTGAAAAGATTCCAATAACCTAAGACAAAATTCTAGAGCACCATAAAAAAAATGAATGAGTACATATTCATTGGTCGATTTGGTAATTTCTGTGTGCAATGAAACATTAGTCCTGTTAGACGTTTCACTGCACAGTGCGCAAAGGTTCTGCTTGTCAAATACAAATTTACAACTGATGCGAACAAATTAAAGCAAATAAAAACTTTCTGTATATCTTATCTACAAATATTTTGCCACTAATAACCAACTTTAATAATCTATCTTTGTAAAGCCTCCAAAATCTCTATACAGAAGCACATGTAGAAAGATTTTTTTACTACGGTACTGTAATCTTGTCTAGCAAAAGAGGTACTTCTTCTAGGGCCCGTTTGGTTGCAACCATAGGAATTAGGAATTAGAATAGAAAATGTGAACGTGAATGGAAAATGGAGAATGAGAATGGGAAATTGTAATCAAATTCTGTTTATCCCTTGTTTGGTTATAAAAAACTGGATTGGAATAGGGTTAAATTTATCCCAAGCTTTGACACTCCTATCCAGGCTCTCGCAGTAGACCAAAAACTCCCCATCAGAGGCAACAATACTAATGCAGGTAACTGGTCCCCTGTGACTGGCAATGACCACCAAACATGAATGAAGATGAATCCCTCTTTCCCTCCACCAAATCTGAATACTTGTCTTTAGAACTACTAATATCCCACCTCTCAGAAGAGCCCGAGTAGAGAATCCCCTCGTCTCTACCCAGAACGAGAGCATTGATTGGAGAGCTCTGAAATTGTAGCGTCACGGTCAAGGTATGCGAGTACTGTGTCCTGAGAATGTTTCTCCACGCTTTTATTGTCCCATCGGCAGAGGCGCTGAACAAAAGGGCATCATTTTGCAATACTGGAAGCACATTGACGGGCTCTTGATGAGCCGCAAAAGAATCAACACAGGTTAGATCAGAGAGCCATCATGTCTTGATGCTCTTGTCCCACGACCCCGAGTACAGCAACCCCTCTTTGCTGTTGCACACAAGGAACGAGATCACATCACTGTGCTGCTTCAATTTCTCACCATGGAAATCTCTGTAGGCAAAGAAAATGCTATTGATGCCGTTTGGAAATCACAAAAACTATTGAAAAGATTGAAAATCCTTACCTGCGTGTAACTACGGACTCAAAAAATTATTAATTTTGGAAAAGTCAAATAGAGAATAGAAATGGCCTATTCCAATTACAGGTATTTTTTGGAATGGATAAATGCTCATTTTGGGGCTAAAATGGGAATACGTATTCTTATTCCTCATTCCAATTCTGTGCACCAAACGAAGAATAAAAAACATATTGTAATTTTCAATGACTATTCTGGTTGTATTCTAGCAACCAAACGGGCCCCTAAAGAACATGTATTTATGGTATCATTCAAAGCCATTCTCCCCACTAAAGTTCTGGAGTATTATCCTGATGCATTGCTTCAGATACCAATTATGGGCATGGTTTAGTAAGCCATGTTTCCTCCATGAATGTAAAAAGTTTGTCTAATCAGTATGTCGTATTCAAATGGCAAAAAATTGGCATCCTATTAGAGTTTCAGGACTTTCGGTATGACCATTGTTTGAGTAGCCCTTGCAAAGCTAAATAATTGTCCAATCAAAAGTCAACTCCAATGCAAGAACATAGTGGTTGTTTGAAACCAGGAACAATGAATAATCTCAACCTAAAGTAACGTTGCAATTTAAGATAAAGAAACCACTATTATTGAACAATTTAGAGATGACCTCAAGAATGCAAATTAATACATAAGAAGCTATTACAATTCTGCGTGTACTCATTAAGATTTGGGTTTGATATTTTGTGATAGGCTCCAATCTAATTCTGCATAGAGGTGGTTGGGTTTGACGATGGATGGTATGGTTTTCAAAATACTGTTTACTGGAAGCTATTGATAAATTTGAGTCTCAGATTTGTATGGGTTTGAGTTAGTTGTATAGCCTATGCTTATTGTGTTTCAAGGGAACTACATAACATGATAACCACATGGCAAAATTGTATTTTGTGGTATTTTTGTAGGACGAATGAGTATTTTTTTTTCAGAAATCTAGTTAATCATCATATATTTTTTGTATTAAGATAGTTTAACAAGCCATAACATCATAAAGAAACCAGAGAACTGAAAGATACAACCAACCCCCATAAATATAAACACTTACAAAATTGGGGGAGGTGGCCTATAAAGTAAAGTATCTTAGCATCTACCTACTGTCATCTGCATTTAGCATGAGTATTTTATACAGTGAACTCTAGGTACCATTACAAAGCAAAATAAGATAGATTCCATAATAAACTGAAGTATTAAGGAGCTCTGTTCCAAAGGGTTTGCAGATCATCATGTGTTAGGATACTTGGAGCAGCTGTATCATATATTGCCCCACCTGGGCTATTCCTTACAGTGGTACCATCCTCCTCTGATTACTGGGCCTTCCATTGTTGCCATCTGACTCTGTCAGTTCTCCATTAGGTTGCTGAGATCATCAATTTGTGATTGTGTAAGAAAACTTTGATAGTTATTAATATATCTGGAAGCTTTCACTTCATCTCTATGGATCAGCAGGGTTCCTTATTAAACCAGCCTCATAAACCTGCTCTTGGGGATTTCCAAGCATATAGACAACTGTGACATTATGTAAAAATGTAGATTAAACTCAGTAGGACATCTTCTAATTATCATATTTTTTAAGAAACATTTTAGTAGGAAATATGAGGCCCCAAATTATGGTTTAATTTGGTAGGCAACTAGCATGTATTAACTTTCTGAACAGCACTATGTAAAACAATTTGAGATATTACACTCTTATAGGAAGACATCATTTTTTGAATTTCTCTTGTATAGTTTTAACTACTTGTTGAATTAGGGTGTTGTTAAAACAATTTGTAACAAATGGATAACAAGCTGAGCGCTAGCAATAAACTTTAATGTTTCTCCTCTAGCATGATCACTGTAAAAGCTTTTACACTTTCCGCTGCGATAAGACCAACTCTTGTGGTTCATGATCTTGATTAAACAAAAGACACCTCTCTTCGTGGTTTTCATGCAGATTTACCACAAACCTGCATGCTAATAGGAACCCTCTGTCCGTTCACCTCATATGTTTTTCTGGATCACCATTAACCTTTTCAAGATCCATGAACTGCATTACAGTAGTGTTCTTGCTCACCGCATTATTTTACTAGAATGTTACATAAGGAAATAGCCCATCCATGACTAGAAATAGCAACTATTGATGATGGTGCTACTTGATCTCCACTATCATAGGAATTTTTGGCTGCAATTGGAGATGGATATTGATGTTATATTCCCCCTCACATTGCGAAATTTCCTATGATTAGAAGTATAGAAATAAAAAAACACATCACACCAAAATACCACCAAAGTTGGTAAGCTCGTTGACGGTGATTGACAACAGGACTGACTTCCTTTGTTGCCACCTACCTCCGAGTTCAAATTAGTTAAAATATATATTACTTATAACTAGGACAAGATAGCTGTTCATCATTGACATATTCTTTCTTTCCATTTTGTTTCTTCTGTAATGTCTGTTGATGGCATATACTTAATCTTTCCCTAAAATCTCAAGTTCAATAAAAATAAGAGATATCTCATTAAAATACAATCTTACCAATTAGCAATTGTCTTTCCAACATAAAATTTTGCTTAAACCCTGCAATAATGTTAGTCAGCATGTGAAATACAATGTATAAGATCAATTATTTCCATAAGCATCAGTGTTCTAATAATTTATAAATGCATATAAATAAATTGCACTAATAATTAAATTGTATTCTATATCCAAATCATGTAATATCAATTGAACTCTCTAATTTTTCTTCCAGTAATCAACCATACTATGGATTGGGAAAACATGATGGGGTGTCCGAAGACTAGTTGCCATATCTAAACCGGTTAGTAATCTAATACTATGGATTACAGGCCTTACAAGTGGTAGGAATACCAACCAAGACAATTCTATTCAACACAGGGTGGAGTGCTTACATTGTGGAAACTGTTCTGCTACACTTCTAATAGTGGTTGCTTATTAATCCATATATATATGTGCAGGAAAAATAGAAATGTTAAATTAGTAATTTAACGTAGTCAAAATAGATTAATAGTTCTAGTAGTATTTTAATTCAAAATACACTATAGAATACATATTAGATAATCATGTTGCATATCAAGTACTTCCTATATCACTGGTTTATTGAATGCAGATTGTGTGTGTGCATGTATCAGACCTGATCTTCTTAATTTCTTGTTTTAAGGTGTTGGTGAGTGGTGATTAAGTGATTGTTGATTAGGTGATAGAAGAGTGATGATGTAATGAACCTGGTTGCATACATTGGTGAATGATGATTGAGTGAATGCTTGTTTGATAAAGAGATTTTTGATTGCTTACGTTGTGAAAATTTGGTCTGCTACACTTCCAATACTGCTTACTTATTAATCCATATATGATTCTGCAGGAAAAGTAGAAATATTAAACTAGTAATGACATAGTCAAAATAGATTAATGTTTCTAGTGGTCTCTTAAATCAAAACACATAAAGAATGCATCTTAGAAAATATAGCAGATCCGATCTTATTAATTTCTTTGCTTTGAAGTATTGGTGAGCAATGATTAAGTGATTGTTGATTGGATGATTGATGGTTGATGATGGATTTAATCCTGGTTTGATACACTAGTGAATGATGATTGAATGAATGCTTGTTTGATAGAAAGATGTTTGATTGCTAATTTTGATCCCGAAATGAAGTGATGATTGATGTAAATTTGATGATTGTTTGCTTGATCTCGCTGACTGTTTGTTTGCTTGATTTTTTGAGGGCTTAATGATTGGTGGATGAATGGAGGATATGTTTTTATGGATTTATTAGTGTGATTGATTAGTGTTCCTTCAATGCTTGGAATGAATTCTCCTTTATTGGTGTAAGGATCACGACCTTTTTAAAGAATTGAGTTAGTACTCATTGTTGCCTTTGAGAGTGATATATTATCTCCTAATTGATCTCCCTTGGATGTTCTCAGATGAAGCCTTCACTTTCAATGTGAAGTAGAGTCTCTACTTTTCATCGTGCTTGCTCTTTATAATGATCACATGCTTTAACAATCACTGCTGTTTGAAAAAGGCAAAACTCATTATTTTTGCCCTTTGAAGGTTTACAACTCTTAACTATTATTGTGTTTTGGGAGTTGCAATCTTTCATTATGACCACCTTTTGAAAGATTAGCAACCCTTTATCATTTGTGCCCTTCGAGTGATTCACAATTGTTAATAATTACCATCCTTTAAAAAAGTCAAAACTCTATCAATTCTAACCTCTATTACCTAAGGTTGCGTGCCCAAGATTTTTGAAGTTGTCCCTGTCTTGAAGATGTCCAGGGATAGGGGATGCCTAGGGGACTTTGACTTCTAATTGTGGAGGAAATTTGCCTTTGACTCTCAAAATAACACAAGTTTGACAAAGAATTCTGCTAATTCTTATATTTTAAAGTTCTATAATGTATAAGTGCGCGCTTTGTCCATGTTCATATGAATATTTTGAATTTCTTTTCATATTTTAATTTTCCATAATTTTATATTGTTAAAGATAGAGCCCAGAAATCAATGATGATAAACAGCAATAAGGAAGAGCCAAAATTCAAACAATAAAAATCAGACATATCTTGGGAAAGCCCTTCTAGAATGAAGGAAGAAACCTAGTCACAAAAAAAATATTTTTTATTGATCATAAAAGTTCAAGTCTACAACCCTTTCACTTGAAGCGAAACATATAACAAATAAAGAGACCCTTCACATAACAATCGAAAGTCTCTTTAGTTTCCCATACCTCCCATAATTAAGTACAAACTCTTCAAATATTCATGCCTTAATGCATGTGAATGACACGTGTCATTTACAGTTAATATTACAATAAATATTCTTTTCAGCTGAAGGTGACCATAACAGTAATAAGGTCTAGATTTTGAGAGATAAAGATCTTTATCACAGCTACAATCCTTAACACTCTCTCTTAGCAAGAGAGACACCTTTAGCTGAACAGTCACACAAAGCCACAACAAAAAATGTCAATGATAAGTTCTGATAATATAGGTTCAAAATATAATTCATGGAATCACTCAATATGAAAACTCCCATAAGAAACATAATCAGTTTTCATCACAGAATCTCTCAATGTAATATTGTCATGGATTCTCTCAACATGATAGATTTTTAAGACTCACAGCTAAGCTTTTAATCACATACTCTCAATTTGAATTGTCATGGAACCTCTCAACATGACATCCAACTCCCATCATGAAATCTCTCAACGTGATGACATCATGGACTCTTTCAATATGATGTTCATTGTCGCATAGTGAAAGAGTTAAAATCTCATTATTCACACAAGAATAGAAATAGGCATAACAAAATAAGACTTAGTTCCATTTAAGTCAAGTTTTACAAATACCACAAGCATCACAAGCATATATGATAATGAATGGAATTCCATAAGCACTCTCTCTTAATGATGAAGCCTCCCTCTAAAGCTAAAATCTCCCTCAACATATCCCTCTTAATGCAAAACAACATAATCTCATCGCTTCATCCTGTAACAAAGAGAGATCATAAAATCAAACGATCATATAGATTAATTGTAAAAGCATAAACTATTATAAATGATATAATAACTATACATCATCAATAATTCTTATCTCCAAGTTATCTGGTTTCCTTAGCAACTTGGTTTCCTTAACAACTCAATTATATCTACTGGTTGCTCCAAACAATGCATCCAATTTGTTCCTTTATAGAATAATACCATCAACTGTAAAAATTGGTCCAAATATGTCTATGACTCAATCAAGGTTCTAGACCATTACTCATTCACCTTTTGCAGAAATTGATTCTCCTTTTGAATAAAGAGATGAACCATACTTTGTATGGAAAGAATTTACTATGGACAAAAGATTTTAATTGAAACAATCCATACTTGGTTGCTTCATACTCTTCCAGCAAAAATATCTTTGTGTCTGAGAAAGCTGAAGGAGCTCGACAGAGTAACCTTTCCATTAGCAATCCACTAGTATATTAAAAATTGAGATATTATAAAGGCTTTCTGCTTCTGCCATGCTTGCGGGTCTCCCTGTAGAATGTTGTATCATCTTGATGGAATCCCTTCTTTGTTTCTATTCTGCAGACGATTCTCATTTAAAAAAATACTTGACATAATTTAGTTTTCTCCTGAGAGATAGACACAAGGCATCGTTGCAATATATTTATGGCACATGCCAAGAAAGTTTCAACACTTTCTACTCTAATTCTTTTAACACTGTATTTTTGTTCGATACAATCATCCTAGATCCTTGCACACGCACAGAGTTGAACAATGATCTTGGTGTTCTTGTCTTCCTCAATAATACCCAACGGGTGACATTTAGAGTGACAATGTAAAGAAAAATGGATGTTCATCTTTAATTGACATGGGAATCATAATAATCCCAACGTCTTGAATGGTGAAAGCTCCAACAGTTACAAAGGGAGCTATGTTGGATGTCCATGTTGGAAATTGCTTAAGATGAGAGACGATTATGCAATGATAAAGTAGCTGGCAAAAACATGGCTCCACCCTTTTGGGTGAATCTTGTGATCGTGTCCACAACAACAATTACAAGAGGTAAATAAACAAATGTGTTAGAAGCACAGGGACTGACTGACGAAAATGAAGAGATGTCAACAGACATGAAGATTATAGAAAATGACAGGTGGTAATTCATCATCACAAAGATGTGCGATGATTGAAAGAAGACGATTCATCTTCAGATTTTTAATTATGACTACTCCTGCACTCGAATGACACTTCATATTATAATCACAACCATGATAGACCTTTCATCATAAATTGAATTTAATCCTTCATGAGCTTTTTACGCACTGATATTGTTTGTCTCCGTTAAATGTGAATAGAACCGATTATGAAAGGAAATAAATCACAACATTATTATTACATGGAGCATCGCACTGAAATATGGTCGATTGTGTAAATGAAGCCAAATAAAGTCTCAGTTTGAACATCCACTCATAACGTAGCTTCTCCAAAAGGGAATTGAACATTATGTAAATATCTGCTCAAGAGAAACACAAAACAACAAGATGAAAACATGATATGAAGAACAAAAAAATTATGCCTTTTATGCCTAAAGAAAACATATCAATCTTTTATACATGGTATCAGAGCCAGGTTAGATAGCAACAATAAATGAGCCTATTTTTATTCATTAGTTTGATCATACCAGTGTTAGTGCATTGGATCCCATGAGAACTCTAGGAGCTACAAAGGGAGCTATGTTGGATGTCCACGTTGGCAACTGGTTAAGATGAGAGATGATTATGCAATGATAAAGTAGCTGGCAAAACGTGGCAACACCCATTTGGTGTGAATCTTTCGATGGTGTCCACAACGATGGTTGTAGGAGGTAAATGAATGGATGTGGTGTTAGAAGAATGAGGACTAATCACCAAAAATGAAGACATGTCAACAGACATGAAGATTATAGAAAATGACAAGTGATAATTCATCATTACATGTGGAATGATTGGAAGAGGATGATTCATCTTCAGAGATTAATTAAGACGACTCCTGCACTCGGACAACACTTCATAAAATAATTGCAGCCATGAATAGACCTTTCACTGTAAATTGAATTGAATCCGAAAAGAAGAAAGACTTAAGCAAGATCAAGTGCTTTGTTTGCCATAAGCAAGGTCACTATGCTTCTCAATGTCCAGAGAAGAAGAAAGGCATAGGAAAGACACAACAAGTAGCTGCAACAACAACAATAGAGACTTAATTGAGTGAATTTGCAACAAAGTTCGGGAATGATTTTTCCCTTGTAGCTTGTCTTTCTACCAACCCTACAGTTAGAAGTGCTCGGTACTTGGACAGTGGCACCTCTCGTCATATGATTGAAGCACGATAGTTGTTTAGTCAACTTTCTAAATATGAATCAGGGATCATTGTGGAGCTTGGCAGTGATGCCTTGTATGCAGTTAAGGGACAAGGAATCCCGTAATTTCAGCTTGAGTCAGGGGGATCAATTGATGCTCAGAAAGTGTTGTATATACTTGGTTTGAAGAAGAACTTGTTGTCCATCTCAATTATGGAGGACAAAGGTTATACAATTACCTTCTAGAAAGGGCAAGTGTTTATATGCCCAGAGGGAGCCAATCCGGACACAGCTGTAAGGATTGGAGTTAGGGAAGGTAACTTATATAGGCTACAAGGTAACTTCATTCAGGCACTGGTGCATAATAGTGAGCACTAGTGTGAGTTGTGGCACAAGAGGATGGGGCACTTGCATCACAAGCACTACCTATGTTATGAGAGATGGTCATTGGATTTCCAAACTTTAGTTTGGAGCAAGAAGGGGTATGTAAAGGTTGTGCTCTTGGCAAAAATGTCAAAGCTTCATTTCCCAATAGCGAAACTTGATCCAAAGAGATTGTGGATCTAATACATTCCAATGTTTGTGGGCCTATGTCAGTGGCATCAATGAATGGTGCATCCTATTATGTCACCTTTATTCATGATTTCTCCGGGAAGACTTGGATCTATTGCATGAAGACCAAAGTTGAGGCCTTCACTCTATTCAAGGATTTCAAAGCTCAAGTGGAGAATTTGGTAGGGAAGAAGATCAAGGTGTTGAGATTAGACAACGGGGGTGAGTATACCTCAAATGAGTTCAGAGATTTCTGCAAGGATGTAGGATTCAAGAGGGAGAAGACAATTGCCTACAATCCACAACAAGATGGGATTGCAGAGAGGAAGAACATATCTATCATTAGTTTTGTAAAGGCCACGATCCGTGATTAGAGTTCGTCATTGATTCTGTGGGCAGAAGCATGCAACACAATTGTATATTTACAAAACAGGAGTCCTCACAAGGTTTTAGAGGACAAGACCCCAGAGGATATAGTAAAGAGTCAAAAGCCTATAGGGTCCTTATACTATCACAATAGAGGATAGTTGTGAGTAGGGATGTCAAGTTTGAAGAAAATTTGGCCTCCAAAAAATCTCATGATCCTTTGACAGTTGCAGAGGATATTTTGCAAGAGGATTCAGAAGGTGAGAAGAGTTTACAAACGTCTAGTACAAAGGGCCAAACTTCAAGAGAGGGACAATTAAACCTTCTGAATTAGTTACAAGGCCCAGATGGTTTGAGTAGACCTTGAGAGATGCACGGGAACATGTTGAGGCTCCCAGAACCACATTGAGGGAGAGTAGGCCTCCATAGAAGTTCCAGATGTATATGGCCTTGATAACCAACATCATAGACTTAGAGCCTTCCAGCTTTTAGGAAGTAACTAGCCAACAGGTGTGGAGAGATGCCATGGCGGAGGAGCATAGCTTCATCATGAAGAATGATGTTTGGGAATGCATGCAAAGACCAGTGGGGAAGTTAGTAGTGACTTCTAGATGGTTGTTCAAAATCAAACATGTGAAAAATGGCAGTGTGGAGAAGTATAAAGCAAGAAAGAGGGAGTAGACTATGCGGAGACCTTTTCTCCTGTTGCTAGATATTCTTTTATGCGAGCTATTATATCCAATGCTTCAAAGTTAGGGTGGAGGATTCAGGGGATGGATGTGAAGCCAACATTCCATTGAGGAAGAAGTATATATAGAGCAGCCACTAGTGTTTGAGGTACATGATAGAGAGTCGCATGTATGCAGGCTTAACAAAGCCTTGTATGGACCCAAACAAGCTTCGAGGGCATGGTACTTCAAGATTGACAATTATTTGTTGAGCATAGGTTTTACTAGGATTTAGGCAGATTCCAACCTATACTTCATACTTGTTGGATTTGAGATCCTAATCTTGGTGCTCTATGTGGATGGCTTAATTCTTATAGGGGTAGATAAGTTGATCGCTGAGTGCAAGTTAGATTTGGTAAGAGAATTTGAGATGGACATTGGTTTGATGCATTGCTTTCTAGGACTTGAGGTTTGGCAAAGATCGAGAGAGATCTTTCTTGGACAAGGGAAGTATACACTATAGATCCTTAAGAGATTCAAGATGGAGAACAATAGATCGATGGCTACTCCAATGGTAACCAACTTGAAGAAGGTTGATTCTTCGAAGTTAGAATTGGTAGATTCTAGACAATATAGGCAATTAATTGGCTCATTGATGTATCTCATCAACACTCGACCAGACATTTGTTTTGTTATAAACACCTTGAGTCAATATATGGTAGAGCCAAGGCAGGTTCATTAGATTGCAGCAAAGCATGTGCTTAGATATCTGCAGGGCACAGTGTAGTATGGTTTCAATACCTTTGTGGATATGGGGTAAAGTTGCAAAGGTATTCTGATTCAGATTGGGCAGGGAGTGATACAGATTGGAAGAGTACTTTAGGGTGTTGTTTCAGTTTAGGGTCAGCCATGATTTCTTGGTTCAGTAGGAAGCAAACCTCAATAGCACTCAGTTCAGGTAAAGCTGAGTACATGGCAGCGAATTTGGCAAGTTGTGAAGCAATTTGGCTTTGTAAGTTGCTTACAAGTTTATTTGATTAGAGTTTGGAGCCTACTGTGATTAATTGTGACAATCAAAGTTACATAAAACTCTCAGAGAATCTAGTGTTCCATGATAGGTCAAAACACATCGAGATTAGATATCATTTCATCAGAGACAAGGTCTTGAAGGGAGCAAATCTTTAGTATATTTCAACGGATGAACAAGACTCACTAGACCCTTGGTAAAGGGGAAGTTTGTTTTCTTTCGAGACGAGCTTGGAGTGGTGGTGAATACCTTCCTCGCTAAGAGGGAATGTTGATAATTTTAGCTCATAATGGTAAGTTAGAAGTAGAGTTCAAGTAGACTTGGACTCTACGTTGAGGAAGTAGAGTTCTACTTGAACTCTACTTTATCCACCTAACTAATTAAAGTAGTCACTTAAGAAGAGTTCAAGTACGACTCTACTTTATGGAAGTATACTTCAAGTAGGACTCTACTTTATAGAAGTATGCTTCAAGTAGGACTCTACTTTTCCCAACTGCTATATAAAAGGAAGCTAAGTGTTAAATAGAAAATAATCTTTCTCAAGGACATTGGGAGATAGAGGGAAAATTAGAGAAGACATTTCTGATTTTCAGTAGGGCAGAAAGAATAAAGTTTACAACAGTTAACAACAAAGGAGAAGGTAGCAATACCAAGTATATTCCAAGTTTTCTGTTTTGTTTGCAACTTGTTTTAGAGCCATTTCCCATGTATTAGGAGTTCTTGTAAGTTTTGAAGTTATTTTGAATGATGAACTGATTGAAGAGCATATGAATAGTGTTTGGCTTTCCTAAGTTTTCCACTGCTTTATTTCGTTAAAAAATTCTATTGTAAATCTAGATCTGATCTATTTACCTAGATACTAGATTTAAGAAATTAACATTTTCTAGCCTTTGAAAGAGCCACTTTCTTGTTTTCTTCCATTCCTTTCTTATTCCGTTAATCCTTAATTCCTATGCTCCCTTCTTTACAAGGGTTAAGGATCAAAGAAGTGCATATTTATCAATAATCTTTTTAATCCATTTAGATAAATTTTGTAATACCTATAATTCATTTTAGAATTGAACCATAAATAAAGGTTAAACGAGGGAAGCACAAAAGGGTGCCCAAAGCATACCTCACAATAAGCTCAAGGGTAAGATCCCCTTAGCTCACATGTGGTAGGAGTCCATCTATCCTACATGGGTTGCCCTACTTAGTATCTTGATTTTTCTTGTTTTGTTGTCTATGCTCTATCCATAGAGTATTTGCGATGCTATCATCCTGTATTGTTATTGTAGTCCTAGATTTGTGGTTGTGTCAAAGATAATGAACTCACAAAGCCAGACAATTTATCTTGGCAATTAGCTCTTTCATTTTTAGTAATTTAAATATTCTTGTTTGTTAGCATAGCCTAGTTAATTTATGTTTTTATTATATATTGTATTATTTTCACTTGCATAGCCTAGTTAACTTGCCATTTTCGCAATTTTATCAATTTTTAAAATGTGTCTTTTAATTTTTTTATTTTTTATGGGGACAACCAATTCTTCTTGTGATTGTTAGTTTGTATCTTAAATGTCCTTTCTCATCTCAACAATGACAAGCCATCCCTTTTAAATTCTTGAAACTTCCCTTAGCTCCAAACATACTCTAGGTGTCCTTGTTTCTTGAAAACATCCCAATAGTGAGGACATCCACAAAACTGCTGTAGATGCATCCTCATGTTTTCTTGATTCATCCTCATCAACATTGTACAAAAAAATACGCTTTTGATAGAAAACTATGTAGTTAAGAAGAGTAAAGAATTTTACATTGGACAAGAAGTTTTTATAAAGCAAAAAACGAAAGATGCAAGAAGCAATAGTTGAAGTTTAAGACACAATTTAGGACATACTTTTTGAAAATTTTGGACTCTTCTTAGAGATAAATATAGAGTTTAGGGCATCATTTTTTTGGTTTCAAATTGGTATGAGTATTGGCCAGTCCAAAATTACAGAATCTATATAGTTTTCATCTTGAAGTGGTCATGTATATCGTATAGAGTAATAAATAAGCATAATCTTGTTGATGTCAATTTTGTTCCACTACAACGTACATAATCAAATATTCAATGTTTTAAGGTGAAACAATAAAATACTCAATCCTCTCTTGACTAAGGTCACTTCTTATGCTAATCTTGGGAAGTAAGATTATGAAATGACTTAAAGGGTCCTTTAGTCTTGCGTACTCGCTCAGTGAAATAATATGATTTGCTAGGATTACTAAGGGTACTTACTCTATTCTTTCAAGACTCATCAAGTTCTATGAATTTGGCTTTACAATGTGGAATGATTTTTATTTTTATTTTTGATTTTTAAATCTTGATGGGAAGTAAGATTATGAAATGACTTATAGGGTCCTTCAGTCTTGCATACTCGCTTAGTGAAATAATATGATTTGCTAGGATTACTAAGGGTACTTACTCTATTCTTTCAAGACTCATCAAGTTCTATGAATTTGGCTTTACAATGTGCAATGATTTTTATTTTTATTTTTGATTTTTAAATCTTGAACTCTCAACTTAAACTTCTTCTACTTCTAAGCATGGATGAACTTAGACTCTACTAGATGCAATCTTGTCAATGACTCCACACAAGCTTCTAAGGTATACTTAAATGATTTTCAAATCAATATCTTTTCATCAATTTCTTTAATGGATGCAGATTAAAGATTGAACATTAGTTGAAGTTATGTACTTTCACTAGCTAACCACACAATGTACACTTACATTCAACAAAAGGCTAGTATCCTAGTTTATATTTGAGTCAAGCAAGTTACCATCCACAATTTCTTTCATCCAACTAATTTGCTTCTAAACAATATGAAATGGAATCTACTACAAGTGAGGTGTTGATGAAATCATGCAACACTTTTTTTTGATTTTCCAAGATCATTACAAATGTAATAGCACTGGCATTTAATTTTGGTATATGTTTTTCAAATGGCAGCAATCACTTTGTATTTGTATGAGGAATAAACCAAGAGGAGACATGTCCCTTCATTGGACATGTCTATTCATTAATGTAATTAATATATCTTAATTATACTTGTGTGTGTGTGTGTATATATATATCATTTTTATTATATTAATTAATCTCATAGGTTTATCCTACTAAAGCTGCCAAACATCAACACTCCCTCTTAGCTAGGGAGGATAAACACATGCATTACCTCAAAGTACTATCAAGTTAGCAAGATTATGGATATCTTTGATTAGAAGATATTGATCGCTTTGATATCACATTTGATATCATGAGTATTGGTCTTCCATAGCATCAAAACATGATATTCATCAAATAATCCAAGTAATGGTCTGCAGAATATCAACATACGATATTCACCATGTACTCAAATAAGATAATGGTTTGCAGAATATCAACATATGATATTCACCATTTTGATATCATGAGTATTGGTCTCCCAGAATATCAACATATGATATTCACCAAATACTTTGAGTAATGGCCTGCTTAATATCAACACTTAATATTCACCATGTACTCAATAAAGTGATATCACATTTGTTATTATGAGTATTGGTCTTCCAGAATATCAACACATGATATTCACCCAATACTCAAAATGTTTATAAGGTATGTGCATATACATTCTCATAATGTGTGCCATATAAACATCCACCACGCAAAATATAATCTATCATAATCTGCATAGACATCGTAAGATATCCATCATAATAGAAAATTAAGTAATTGTAAGATTGTCACCTTTACAAGTGATGATCATTTAGAAGTTGTCACTTATGATTTACACGCATGATACCAAAGGTTTATATGAATTCAAAAACTCCCTCTGATTCTGATATGATTAAGTTCTTCAAGGATCAATTGAACATATCCTCTATTTGCTCCTTTAGACGAATGTTTCAGACTCCTTCTGAACATCTATCTTTTGAGTTACTCATCCAATGTTGCCTTTGATGAAGTGTCAGACTCCCGCTGAGTCTGAAATCAATCACCCTTCTCTTGCAATAACATTCTCGGGGGAAACGATTAAGGCACATAACTCTTATAGTATGTATTGAAATTAAAAATAAGAGAGAGACCTATATAGTACTCAATATAAGATCTTTCCAACAAATTGTAGATAATCAGAAACTAATGTCATTCCCTTTTACTTTGAGAATGATCCCCATTATTCCAATAGAATAAATATCTAATTAAATATATACATTGAACATAAATGCATATATTCCATCTTCTATATGCATACTATAATCTATATTTCCAACATATTATTTTCTAAGATGATCAATATCACAATCTATATTGACTTATATTAATAAGAAATTAATTAGAACACTTTATATATATATATATATAATCACTATAGATATATTATCCTTATAAATTTATGTACGAGCATTTACATCTATATATAAAAATGAACATAAATTCATAAACTTACCTCTTTATATCCTTCCATGAGAACTTTAGCTCTATTCCTTAGAACAATTAAATTGCATATATTTTCTTCCTTCAATGTAAGGGATCTTCTTACTATTGTTTTAGAGCTTTCACCTTTTAGTCTTTGATTTCCACCATAAGATCTTCCCTCCTCTTCAGTGAAAATGATGTAACCTTTGCTTAATTATGAAATCTCATCCTTGTGGCTCATGATTGGTTCAAGCACTAGCGATACCCTTGTCATATCGGTATGTGGGACCATGATGTTACCTTAGGCCATCGTACTAAATTCTAATGGTTGCATATTGTAAATAATCAATTTCAATTTGTTCCTCCAATGTTATTTGTATTATAGAGTAATTGGTAAATATTTGCTTGATATTAATAGAGACCAAGAGGTCAATATATACAGAAGAATAGAATGATGTTTCCTTAGGAAATGATCGTAAAGAACAAAAAGATTCTATTCTAGCTAAAAGAAAGCTAAAGAAAGCTATAACAAATAAGCACAGACTAACTAATATTATAAACATTCTAATATTTACAATAGATTACAAATAGATAACCATTAACTAATAATAGAAGCTTATTTATTATCGTAATACCCTCTCTTAATGGTTAATCTATCCACAACACCAAGCTGTCCTATGAATTTGACAAACTTATTAGGACCAAGAGGTTTGGTGAGAGTGTCTCTAGTCTGATCTGTAGTAGAAACATATTGCAAATCAATTGGCTCGTCTTTAACAAGCTGATGTATGTAGTGACAGTGAACATCCTCATGCTTGGTTCGTTCACGTAATACTGGATTTCGTGCTAACTTGATAATGCCTTTGTTATCAACAAACAAAGTGGTCAGTCCTGCTGGTGACATCAACATATCCCCAAGCATCCAACGAAGCCAAATAACTTCACAACCTGCTTTGACTATCACTTTGTATTTGGCCTTTGTAGAGGAGAGAGAAACTACTTGCTGCTTCTTACTGGTCCATTTGACGGCACCTCATTTCAAATTGAACACATATCCAGAAGTTAACTTATTATCGTCAAAAGAGCTTGCCTAATATGAATCTGTGAACCCACTGAGACTAGGATTAGAACTTCGAGAGTAAAGAAGTTGATAATCTAAAGTGCCCTTCACATAACGAAGCACATGCTTTGTTGCCATCCAATGATTAGCCTTGGGAGCTATTGTATAGTGTGAGATGTAGCTGATTGCAAAGCTGATATCAGGCCTAGTAGCAGATAGGTAGATGAGGTTGCCTACTAGTTGCCTTTATGTAGTATCATCAACAGGAGGAGAATTAGACTTTGCTGATAACTTGATACCTTTCTCCATGGGTGTAGATGTTGGCTTGCAATCCTGCATGCGGAATTTGTCTAACAAAGCCTTGTATATTTGGACTGAGAGATGAATATACTAGAAGACTATTGCCAAACCTCAACACTTAGGCAATGATGCATGAGCCCAAGGTCAGTTATATCAAAAGACTGGCATAAATTTTGCTTGATTCAAAGATGTTGAAATGCCAGTGATGATCAAATAATCTACATAAATAACCATAAGGATGATGTTACTATCAGTAGTCTTGATGTACAAAGTTGAGTCTGAAGAACTTCTCTTAAGGCCTTGATCTCTGAGGTACTCATCAATTTTTATGTACCATGCCCTAGGGGCCTGCTTCAAGCCATTGAGAGCTTTCACTAATTTGAGACCCTGATGTTCTTTACCGACAACCTTGACACCAAGAGGTTGTGTTATGTAGACCTCTTTGTGGAGATTACCATTTAGGAAAGTACTCTTGACGTCCATTTAATGGACCTTCCAACCAAACTGTGCTACCATGGCCAGGACTAATATGATTGTGCTCATCTTTGCAGTAAGAGCAAAGGTCTCCTCATAATCAATGCCCTGACACTGAGAAAGGCCCTTGGCAACTAAATGAGCTTTTGTACTTATCCAAAGTACCGTCAGATTTTTATTTGATTTTGTAAACCCATTTGCAGCCAATGGGTTTCTTCCCTAGTGGAAGATTAGAGAGGACCTAGATGTTATTCTTCAGTAGGCTTTGGTGTTTAGATGTCATGGCTTGTTCCCACTCTGGAATTCCTTTAGCCTTGGAATATGTTTGAGGTTCAAACACATTGTGAATGTTGGCCATGACAGACAGACTTCGTAGGTTTGCTCTTTTTTCTTAGCAGTTCTCCCATCAATGAGCTCATCATCATGAATATCAGCTAGTGTCTTAGCCCACCGCTTAGGCCGGAGAGGAGAATGACCAATATTAGTATCAAGAGATGCATGGCGATCAGGTTCTTCATCAGAAGAATCATGATAAAACTCAAGTGAAGCATCTACATATCTAGGTGATCCTGTAGGAGAAGTTGGAGGTGCCTATATAGGGATCACTGGTATAATTGGAGCTGTAGGAGCTACTGGAGTTCTCGCATCAGGTGAACCTAATGGAAGCCTAACTCCCAAATCATGAGCCTTCATAGGTTGGTCTATTGGATTGGGAATAGGAGAAACATGCATGAATGGTCCTTGCTGTTTATCAAAGACTACATCGCGACTGTACGGGAGACAAGATGTCTCAATGCTGATCAAGCGTTAGGCTTTGTGAAGACTACTGTATCCATCAAGTATGAGTTTCTGACTCTTGGCATCCAACTTGGTGCGTGACGCATCAGGGATTCAAACAAAAGCAAGGGAGCCAAAAACTTTCAGGTGACTGATTCTGGGCCTGCAACTTGACCAGGCCTCTTTCGAATTTTTACCTTTAATCGCCACTGTGGCTGACCAGTTCAAAAGATAAACTATAGTGTTAACTGCTTCTGCCTAGAACTTCTTTGGAACATGTCTGTGTTCAAGTGTGGATTGAGCCACTCGGTGATTGTTTTGTTCCGACGTTCAACTACACTCCTTTGTTGTGGTGTGTGGGGTGTGGTTAATTGGCGTTTGATGCCATTTCTTTCTCTCTTTCTTTGCCATTGTGTTTTGAATTCTCTCATAATTCGTAGCATGTCATTCTGAAGGGCTTGTATTTTCTTATTAGATTCTTTGTCATTTCTCTCACCCTAAGAATTGTTGTTGTCAGATTATTAGTTTATCTTTTTCTTTGCCGTTTTACTTACACTTTCCAAGTCCATTGCCCTATTGTATGCATTAGCAAACAATGGTTGTGGTACGATCTTCATCTTTCTACCGAGGTGAGGTTTGAATCCTTTAATAAACAAACACTTTTTCACCCATCTACCAGCTGGCTCTCCTTTCACACCTCTCTATCTTTCCTACCAACTCCTTCAGTGGTTGGCCGTACCCTCAGATGGTTTCTTCCTTCGCTTGTTTAGTATTGTAGATATCAGAAACAATCTCATCATCATCTTAGAGCAACTAGAATTCAATTTGGAATTCTTTTTTAAGGGTTGCCCATGTAGAGATTTTTGTGTAATCGATGTCAGTGTACCAATTGATGACCACTCTATACAATGTCGTTAGAAATTGTTTTGTCCACCCATTGTGGTTTGTTACGTTGTTGGCTGTCCATATTGTTTCACATGTTTTACAGTGTCATACAAGATCCTCCTTCTTGTCATTTGTATACATAGGTAACTTTTGCTTCTGTGCTATTATAATTGTTTTGGTTACTAGCTTTGTTGGTATCCTCGAGCTTGGTGTTCCTGAATTGGAAGTATTCGAGCCTGGCATATTGCTTTGATATTCGTGCGCTTGTGTCCCTTCGATACTCGAGGTTGCACTAGTAGCTCCCACACCTCTACCCTTTACCTCTTCCCCCTCCTTCCTACAATCCCTTGCTTCTGATCGCGGGATGAGAGTTAATTTCCTGAACTAACTTCTTGTTTTCTCGATGAAATCTTCCCCTTTGTTTACCTCACAGTTTCCTCATTGACAAACTCTTCACAATGGTCCTCCCTACCAAACTCCTCTCGGTGTTCGCCACCCATGACCTTGCCTTCACCAACCCCCTCCTTCGGTAGTCCCTTTGCAAGTCTCCTCAACCCTTTGCCTTTGTTTTGCTTCTTGTTGTACTGATAGTGCTTTCTGGATAGCCTCCTACTCCTCTACGTGTTCCTTTCGGTTTTTATCTTTATTTCACTGGTTTGGAATAAATTCATTCTTTGTGTATGCAAAAGAAAACAACACATGATATAAGTAAGAACACTTTATTAATTTATTTGTTGTGTACAATTCATGTCACTACACATACATGATCGTTACACTTCGTCTGTTTTATATGTATTTCCCTTTAGGAGTTCAGTTCATGTTTCACTTTTGACGGGTTTCATCCCTTCCTTCTTACTCCTTTCGGCAATGGTAGTCTTGTAGGATTTGTTGCCTTCGGTTATCTGTGTTGACCTCCTCTCAATGCTTTTGGAGGGCAAGGAATGTTTGTGCCAACAATAGAGGGAGATGGCACATCAATTGATCCATTGCAAAACTCACTCTGAGGGCATTCCACACACACTCTCTGGTAGTTCCTCTCGTGTGCTTTCCCTCCTAAAGTGAGTTTCGATGGATGCGTGTCGTAATGTGATGAAGTTCGATGCTAATGCCCAATCGCCTTCAAAGAGTTTTGGGTTTTTGTTTTCTTGCTCATGGCGACTACTATTACCATAATCTATTGGCTGCCCCATTGCTTTCCATTTGCCATCCACACTCCGTCGCTTCCCCAAGGTTGTATTGGCAATGACGTTGAATGTTTACTAATATGAGTAAAGTGAATTAATGCGTACTACAGGCAAAAGAATTATAATAGGTACAAATAAGTGGAATGTAATAGCAAAGAACTACCGCTTGGCTCATTAATGTAAATCCAATTTTACATCTGATTATGATTTTCACACTCAGCGACAATGAAGACTCATAATGATATCAATGATGATCTCTTTCATTAGAGAGTGCACATATAAACCTCGAGGGGGTGTGATGTGAATCATTGTGACCATAACGACCTACCCTTTGGCCATACTAATGACCAATGACATAGTTAACACTTAATACCTTATCGGACAACAACATATCATTATATTCGAGAACAAATATGATTGTGGGTAGGAGAAAATTCTCGACCCGCAAACCCATGAAATTCTTTTAAAAAAAAAAATACTATAAATATATCCAAAGGAAATACTTTAGAAACAAAAAAAATTAAAAATCCTGCTTAGATAAACATTTGGTAAAAATATTGGATGATTACAAAAGAGATGTTATTAGAAATATTCCATTAACAAAAGAATAAAAGAATATTAGAAACATTCTAATATTTACAAGATACATAGTAATGACCACTATATATATATAGGGAATTTTTAAAATATACACAAAAATTTGCAAATATACATGTCATTCATATGAAACTAAGCACAAAGCATGTCATTTAAACACTATAGAACCTTAACATACACCATTTAAATGCCATCTAGGAAATAATAATTGATTTTAGTACTTAATTGTCAATATGCATATCAATGTGAACAAAAATATTTAAATATAAGTTAACTAGTGAACAATATCATAAAAATCTGGAAATCTAAATATGCCCAAAGGTTAGAGAGCTGACATAAATTTTCATCATCATGTTCAAGTTCGACATAGAAAGCAAAATATAGAAAAATGAAATAGTCTGCTGTTCAAGCTCTTGGAAGCAAAAAAAATCACCTCCTCTTCTTGCAAAGTGGAAACCCCAGCCAGCTGCAACACACTCCAACTTCACAGGCAAAACCAAACAAATGACAAAACAACCACAATGTGGTCTTTTTTGACCTTTTAGGGCATTTGGTGGGGTAGAGCCCACCGGACAACCAAGTCGGGACAAACAAAATAAAGTTCTTTGTTTTAATTTTTTTTTAAGCTTCACAAAAAACAGGGACGACTGACTGTCCTCTTTTTTTCTCCTAGAAGTCCCCAAGTACTGGGGATCTCCCTTGCATGTTTTGCCTAATTGGGGACATCCCTTACCCGTCCCCTGTGTCTCAAAAACCTTGGCTTTTCGAGCGTTTGACGGTTGGCCGTCCCCTTTTTTTTTTCCCAAATTTCCCCAAGTATTGGGGATGTCCCCTGCATGTTTTGCCTAATTGGGGACGTCCCTTACCCGTCCCCCGTGTCTCGGAAACCTTGGCTTTTCGGGCGGGGATGTGTCTCCAAGGGTAATAGAAAATATGAAATCACCAAGTCATCCATCAAAACATAATTTGAAACATATCTAGATCAAACATTCTTGCAGTGGGGACAAATGAAAAGTGGACAAGATTGACAAAATTAGGATTTTCATGATCCCTTTTTGGCATTTTAGGTTCAAACCATCCATGAACAAAATCAGAAATTTTATTAAAAATTAGTCTTTACCTTTAGGGAACTTATTTGGGGATGTCAAGATCTTCATTGTTTTCTTGTTTTCATGCTAAAGGAGCCATCGTAGGTAGCTGATGGATATAAATTGCCAAATGGAGCTATTGAAGAGGGCCTACCTAGGTTGTTGTAGGGACAAGGCACATATTTAAAAAGCCCTAGCTCTGTGTTTATGCTTCCTGAGCAGACTAGAGGGCATGTTGGATCGAGACTCCTCTTTGATTTGTGGAGAAACAATTTGCATAGGCAAGGAATATGAAACCTTTTTGGTAGAGGGCACTAATGACCAAAGTGTGCTGGAAGCAATAGTTGACATTGGCTGGTTGAGGAGTAGGAGCAGTCACAATAATTTTCCTCAAAGCAAGTAATGATGTTACACATCTGTATTTCCATGTTTACATCCTTGCATCTCTTAGCAAAATGCTGTTTACTTGGTTTTATGGTCAACCTCCCATTTTTTCTACAAGGGAAAACATTCATTAATAGAAATCAATCTATGTTGCTGTTTGGGTTCTGTTTTGGTGGTTTTACATTTTCTTTTTCACTTGGGGTTGAGCTACAGTATTCAATTGCCTATAATCATAGTATACTCAAAATGTACAAAACTGAATACATGATTGCGAACACAACTGATATTTGATAATTAATGTCAATTGTCAAATCATAAATGTAAAATCAAACTGTTTTATGTCACAGTGGCAATTATCTAATAAATGATTGACTTGGAAAACCAAAGCAAAAATAGGATTTAATTACTTGCAATTTAGTTGCATGAAAAACACTGCTATTCCATTTGGAATTAGTTAAATTATAAAAATATTTATAACATTTTAAAACATAGAGCGGAGTTTGAGTTTGAAATGAGGTTGAGGAGAAGCACCCTGTGCGGGCTCTTGGGGCAGCCTCAATTTATGCTTTTGAGATTACAAGACCTTGATTTTATGGTCAACCTCCCATTGTTTCTACAAGGGAAAACACTCATAGTATACTCAAAATGTACAAAACTGAATACATGATTGCGAACACAACTGATATTTGATAATGAATGTCAATTGTCTAATCATAAATGTTAAATCAAACTGTTTTATATCACAGTGGCAATTCTCTAATTAATGATTGACTTGGAAAACCAAAGCAAAAATGGGATTTAATTACTTGCGATTTAGTTGCATGAAAAACACTGCTATTCCATTTAGAATTAGTTAAATTATAAAAATATTTATAACATATTAAAACATAGAGTGGAGTTCTAGTTTGAAATGAGGTTGAGGAGAAGCACCCTATGTGGGCTCTTGGAGCAGCCTCAATTTATGCTTTTGAGGTTACAAGACCTTGATGGCATATGCTGATTTTAATTGCCTTAAAGTTTTAATGAAGCTTCAATTGTTAATAGAAAAATAAGTTTAATGTTTAGGTATCCAAAAACTGCAAAGAAAATTCCTTAGGTTATCAACTCATGGAATTAATATAAAGTGAATTGTGGAAGCAATTAACTTGATAACGTTTTTTAGAAATATTGGATTGCAATAGAGAACCATACTCGAGAGATAACAGCATTACAACTATGGAAACTGAAGAAATAACACGGAGAAACCTCATGTTTGTAATTTTTTCACCAAAATGTCATCCACACTTAAGTACTCCAAAATGTTATTATGCAAATGATCAGCCCTTAGGTTATCTTAAAGGCCTAATGAACAATTGAAAACTCTCCAATGGACCAGATTGTAATTCTTCAATGAGCCGTCTCTCCCCGATATAGTAAAAAAAATGAGAACATACAAATAACTGTAAATGAAAGATGTGCAATGGTGTACAAATCCATCTATGCTCTATGTGACTTCATACACCTTGTTTCTAGATTCTCATGCTCACAGGGAACTAAAGCAATAGCCAAGTGAGAATAGGAAGTTAAAAATTAAAATATGGAATTCCAAGGATGGTCATGGTTGTTTGATGAAATTTTTTCTGTCACTGGCATGAGGTTGCAATTGTCTTTTTAGAGAATTGCTAGGGTGGAAACAAATTTCCCACTTCTAAGATGAATTTATTGCTCCCTATGATGGACTTGTGGCTTCATCAACCTTCTTTGACCTCATTCTTCCAGGAGACAACAAGGTGTCATTTTTTGAAATTGCACTACTTTTTGAGAGGAATCAAAATATGCACTCATATTTCGTTTTTGATTTGAATTAAATATTGATTTGCCCTTGTAATACAGTTGTATTTATAAAGTTAACTATGAGCGAAATCATGACCAAAATGAAATCTCCTCTACAATTATAGCCCTAATTAATTGTCAAAGAATAGGCCACTATCCAGAAACAGAAACATGCCATGAAGTACAAAATTAGATCTATTTTTGGATCAGATTGGTCTTCAAAAGCTATTGGGACTCGGAACAAAAGAAATACTCACTTTGACAGATGACACTGTTGCCATCTCACCTTGCTGTGCTCTAAGAGAGCGTTGGAAAGTGTGGTTTTCAAATGTTTGAATGATTTGTTATTAGGAATCTTGAACTTGAGGAAATTGATGAATGGAGCTTCTCATATATAAGAGGAATGCATAGAGTACAACCGCTCGTCAATTTTTTTGCTACACAAATGAGGACCTTTTGATGCGTCTTTCTCTTAAAAGGGATCAATGTGAATCTTTGCCCTCTTTTGGGTAAGTGGTATCTCTTGCCCTTCTGAGCAAGTAGTGTCTTCGTCAAACATGCCAGAGCTTGCCAGGCCTAACTACAGATACATCCATTTGCACATCTAAAACCACTTCATTAACAAACATTTGAGAAATAGCATAGTTTATGTTGCCTATTAAATGACAAATCATCACTATATTGGATTCAATCCAGAGCAGATGTCTTGGAATGTTGATAATTTTTTTTATCAAGCTTCCAATTAAATCTTAAGAAATAAGGTTAACTTGTGAGGAAGAATAAAGAAGTGCACCAATTATAACACCCTTAATTTGAATTTGATGTTAAAAACAATTTTGATATTAGATTTCTTATTGAGGAAAATGAAAACCTTGTCTATAGTGCAACTAATCTTAGAATCCAAACTTGAAATGTAATTTATCTTGTGAACCTTGTATTCTTCAGAGAGAGAGAGAGATGAGAAGATTTCTTATAGTTCTTAACCAATATTCTGAATTTTCTTCTCTGGATGCATCTTCCAACAAAAGGGTTCTTTATGACCATTTTTTCTACAATGATCACAAACTTCCCTAAATACCTTAACTTGGATATCATGCTGTTAATTTTCTAAACAAGAAAAATTGCATAGATTCTATTTGGACTGCATAAAATTGTAGAATGATTTTGTAACTGTATACAACTGTAGGATGGGGACAGAGCTGTACAATAACGTGCAATAACAAATGTAATATCCTACCAAATTGTTTGTCTATCTTCATTCTACAATTGTATGCCATTACATGCTTATGAACAATAGCTCTGTAGAGCTGTATGGTCTCTTTACACAGCTATATGTAGGCTCACATCCACTGCCACTAAATTTGTATGCTCTCCTACAGGTGTATGCATTCATAACTGGCTCATTAATGAAAAAGGGTTACTGTATGCTCTTAGAATCCAAACTTGAAATGTAATCTATCTTGTGAACTTTATTCTTCAGAGAGAGATGATAAAAATTTCTTATAGTTCTTACCATTCTTCTGAGTTTTCTTCTTTGGATGCATCTGCCATCAAAAGGGTTCTTTATGACCATGTTTTCTACAATAATCACAAACTTTCTCAAATATCTTATCATGGATATCATGCTGATAATTTTCTAAACAAGAAAGATTGCATAAATTCTATTTGGACTGCATACAATTGTAGAATGATTGTGTAAGTATACAACTGTAGGACGGGGACAGAGTTGTACAATAACTTGCAATAATAAATGTAATATTCTACCAACTTGTTTGTCTGTCTTCATTCTACAACTATATGCCATCACACGCTTGTGAACAATAATTCTGTACAGCTGTACTGTCTCGTTCCATAGCTATATGCAGGCTCACACCCACTGCTTCTATAGTTGTATGCTCTTCTACAGATGTATGCATGCATACACTTGCTCATCAATGAACAAGGGTTACCGCATGCTCTTATTCCACAACTCTCGTCTTCTTTCTACAATTGTATGCTTTCATTCTACTGTTGTACACGGTCTGAAAGTATGCAATTTCTATGCTACGGACAGTCATCAGTACTGAATCAATAATTAATATAGGTAGGGGAGCTCATCATAATCATCTGCTTATCAGTCGCAGGTCAAGTTTTATATACTAACTGTCCTCCTTTCCTTTTGGTTTTTTGGGTTGTTAGAGTGTGGGGATATCAATGTAACACACTACAACAAAAAATAAACGTCACTATCTCTCAGTCCAGTCCACACAGCTGATTATTTTAACTATATATATTTTTCAGCTTACTCTCATAGTTTTATCCAACTGAAGCTATCAAACATCAACATTCCCTCCTGCCTCTTAGCTAGGGAGGATAAACACAATATATTACTTTAATATAAAAACAGGAATGACAAATTTTAAGATTATTGATCATAAAATATCCACCATTTAGATATCATCTCATGATATCAAGAGTAATGGCCTCTTGAATGTTAAGTCACATGATATTCACCAAGTACTCTAAGAAATGATATTAAGAGTAATGGCCTCCTGAATTTCAAGTCACAAATTTCAAGTCACATGACATTCACCAAGTACTCTTTGAGTAATGGCCTCTTGAATGTCAAGTTGCAAGATATTCACCAAGTACTCTTGAATAATGGCCTCCTGAACATCAAGTTGCATGATATTCACCAGGTACTCTTAAGCATTGGCCTCTTGAACATCAAGTTGCATAACATTCACCAAGTACTCAAAAAATGTCCATAAGGTCTGTGTGCATGTATCCTCAATGATACTTACCATCAACCATGGTCTATTTAAGGAACCTAATCCACCATGCAAGATATAATCTATCATGATTTGTTTTAGCCATCATAAGATGTCTATCACAATAGAAGGCCATGGTCTATTTAAGGAACTTAATCTACCATGCAAGTTGTTATCTATCATGATTTGTCTCATCCATCATAAGATGTCCATCACTATAGAAGGCCATGGTATGTTTTAAGGAATTTAATCCACCATGCAAGTTATCATCTATCGCAATCTGTTTCAACCATCGTAAGATGCCTATCATAATAGAAGATTAAGTTATTGAAAGATTGTCACCTTCCAATAACTTTTACAAGTGATAATCATTTGGAGGTCATCACTTCCTCATGATGTATGCAAGGGTAGGCCCATCAAAATCATGTAGTCACACTCATGCATTTTTAGACTCCCTTAGAATATCGATCTTTTGAGCTGCGCATCCAATGTTGCCTTTGAAGAAGTGTCGAATTCCCTTTGAATCTGATAGAAATCTCCCTTTTTCTGCAAGAACATACTTGGAGAGACGAGATGAAGGCAAATAGCTCTTATAATATGTTATAGAAATACAAATAAGAGAGAGACTACGTGAGTACATAAATGAAATACTTAGGATAATAACTACTTATCTTGACATCAACATCTATAATGCAATCTTTTATACATCTTGATTCGTCCTCTTGATGCTAATATCATTCTAAACTATTTATATCTTTAATATTTTGCACACTTATTAAATCTATCACATTATTCTGACATTTTAGAGAATCCTTAATCTTAGACACGGTCAAATGGAGATCATTAATCTTAGATACCAAGATTATAGAGATTGTAGTAAACATAGTCGTTTCAGTCAATGGGGATTAATGATCTCTCGCACTGACACTAACAAAGTTTTGGATCAATCTTTCCACCCATAATATTTTATAATAATTACACATAAAATATCTCTTCATTTGTTGTTAATGAATATAATATCAAATTATATTACCTCATATATTAATTAATGAAAATTTATATATATAAGTTACCATATTCGCCCCTCAGCATGCAAATTCAACATTCTATTCGTAGCCAATTCAAAGTTGGTTCCAATTCTTGTCAAATTCATCATTTGTTTGATGAATTCCTTGTGGATTCTCTTTTTCAGACCTTGGATGAATTTGGGTCAATGTCGAGTAAATTTTGTAGTTGATGGAAGAGATCGGGAGGAATTTGGAGCGAATTTGGGCATGCAACAAAAAATGTTTCGACTTTTTAATTTTTTTATTGTTTTGAAAAGGCATTTTTTTGGTTTAAGTATAATCTGATTTATTATCCAACTGACCCAACCCTAAAGCATGTGCACACTTCATACAGTGGTGTATGAACCTATTTGCTGCAGCATATTTTTACATATATGTATGTATGTATGTATGTATGTATGTATACCTTGTATATATAAATAATATAGTATACCTTGTGGGGTCCGATGACTTCCCACCCATCAAATTATATATGGGAGGAAAGAAAAAAAAGAAAAAAAGAAAAAAAAAAATAAAAAAAAATAAAAAAAAATATATATATATATAAAATTCGTTAATTGAAGGAAAATATTAATAATATAGTATACCTTATGGGTCCCAATTACTCCCCACCTTGAAGCTTGTTCCACATACCCTGCCATTGATCACTTCATACACTGTGACTCATTCCACATTTGAAGGGATGACAATTTTTTATTACATTCCCTTATCACACGGACATAAGTATTCAGAGATTTGCTTCATTTATTAGTGGCCACCAATGTATGTGCATGACACCATATATTTGATCCTCTTTCCATGTGGATGATTGTTGTTGAATGCAGCCAATGTACTACTGAGTTAAAGGGGGGTCCGCCTTGTTTGGACTTTATCTGTGTTCCATATATTTTCCCTTATTTTACGCAATTTTACTTGTTTGATCCTCCTTATTCGATAATATCATGAAGGGCATGGCCATTTTGCAGTTGATTGATTCGCAGACCTCTCTGTTATTTGTTTTCTAACATTTATTTCAGTTTGCAATAACTGTTTCCCTGTGTTTTTTGGTGACGTGGGCTGTTTGTCCTCTTCAATCACTCGTGGGTTTGGCGGTACCCACCACCTTGGATATACATGCCCTCCTTTCATGCAATGGGTATGTTCCTTCTTTATGCGTATATGCAAATCTCTGTGTAACGCTCCCTAACGGAAGAGTTTATGTATCCTCAGTGTGTTATCATTAATTTAGAATAATGATATTTTGTTCTTATCTACGAAATATGCGCACACAACTGACTGGTTCAAATGTCGGCAAATCAATAGAAATGCTCAGTAGCCATTCTCTTCCCTTTGATGTTTAATCTTTTCTCTCCTTAATTGGTATGCTTAAGAGGATATTTCCTCTCTCTGTCACTGCTGAATCAGATCCCCATTCCCAGATATCCCTGACACATTTGGAACCCATCTCTCGTGTATTTAGAACCCAAAATCAAAGACATATACACGGTAAATATCATTAATCCACAAGCATATAGAATATATATAATTTTCTGCCATCAAGCAGTCTGTTGATTTAAAGCGATAGTCATCTACTTTTCCTATCAATCACATTTTATTTTTATTTGATTTAAAAAGAAATGTTTGAAGCCCAAAATGGTCAAAATAGCTCTCATGTGGTAGCAAATTTCCAAGCTTTAATTATGCTAAAGTTTGTACTCAATGCAGCATCATGACACCCACTTTCAAGCTCCATACTTAAAAACACGGTAAAGAAATTGTCTTTCGATCGGAAAAGCACATGATTATTGGTAGAAGAAAGATTATAACATTACATTCAATAAGCTCGAAATCTTTCTGCCTTGTCTTTGACTGCTTTTTACACATTTGCAGTCTAGCTTTGATACCATGTGGTTTGCTGCAAATGTAATAGCACTGCCTGTTTAGTATGTGTTTTTCAATGGCAGTGATCTCTCAGTTATATTGTGGATGAGAGATGTCTCTTCATGGGACATGTCTATTCATTATTATATAATTAATATAACAATTGGTTATTCTAACTTATATATATATATATATATATATATATATATATATATATATATATATATTCAGGTATGTCTCATGGGCTTATCCAACTGAAGCTACCAAACATCAACATGCTCAAATCAATTATTCAAAAAGTCATGGCCTCTTGATGCGGGTGTTCTCGTCCTTTTAACTAGAATATATATAGGTTTATCCAACTGAAACTACCAAACATCAACATGCTCAAATCAGTTATTCAAAAAGACATGGCCTCTTGATGCAGGTGTTCTTTTCCTTTTTATCTTTTCCAGTTGCTTCTCCTCTTTGAACCATTCTACAGCTTTGCTGACACTGCACTGAAACTTTGCTTTTTTCAACATCAGCATTGACAACATAAGTCATGAATGATTTCAGTCTGAGAATCTAGAGAACAAAACTTAAAGAGTATGCAAAATGTTTATCTGGGTGTGATTGTGTTCCAATTTTTTACCTCCAACATTTTGGAGCATACTCAATGATCCATCATCAGGATGAAAGGATGATAACCACTGCTAACAAAGACTTAACAAAAAGGTGGGAAGAGAGGGAAATATGGGACACACGAACCAAGAGCAAGAAGATACCAAAAGAGGAGAAAAAAGAAATATCTCAATAAAGAGCACAACAAAAATAATAAGAAAAGAAACGAAGGATGTAGATCATTGAGTATATGCCTATATCCATATAATTTCTTCTTTTGTTCTTTTCCTTACTCTATATATATATATATATATATATATATATATATATAATATTTTATGTTTAATTTTCATGTTTCTCTTATTTGGTTTGATGTCCTCTCATATATATATATATATATATATATATATATTATCACTTATTCTAATTTTTAATTTTTCTAATTTATCAACTGTTATTATTTTTATTCTTCCTTGCATTTCATTTTATTGTCGTGTTTGTTCATTTTTTTAATCTCTTTTTCTCTTTGTAATCTCTCCTCTGTATCTTTTCTTATTATTTTTTTGTGCTCTTTATTGAGATCTTTCTTTTTTCTCGTCTCCTTTGGTATATTCTTGCTCTTAGTTTGCGTGTCCCATATTTCCCTCTCTTCTCACCTTTTTATTAAGTCTTTGTCTGCAGTGGTTATTATATACATCTAGGGATTCTTTCATCCTTTCATCCTGATGATAGATCATTGAGTATGTTCCGAAACGTTGATGGTAAAAAATTGGAGCACTACAACACCCAGATAAGCTTTTTGCATAGATCATGGATTGTGCAAATCTGCTTACATTAACTTATAGTAATCAATCAATCCGAGTGCACAGCATAATATGGTAATATGTGAACTCATGCACGCAATGATTATTTCTTGTATATTCATTGAAGTTATTATTGTGTGATTCCTCTTTAATTTCTCAGTTTTCATGAAGTTGTCTCAAATTGGTAATTGATTAATTGTCGTCTTGTGCAGATTTGTTGGTTTGATGGGTTGAGGCCTCAAATTGTTATTTATGCCCTTGTAATTGTTGTCGATTTGATTGTCTTTAACCATAAAATTTTGAGATCAGAATGCTTGGATACTATGGCTTCAACTTAGTCTTGTTGGATAGGCAATCATGTTAGGATTCAAAGTTTTACCGGACTGTTTTATTTGTTCTTTCTATGTTTAACTTGAGTTTTAAAATTAAGATCTGGGATGGGTATGGTATACATTGCGAATGGTCTCTCTTGATCTGTGTTATTATGTGAACTATTTCCAAATTTGCCATTCCTTACCAAAATATGGTGGTCATCTCCAGCTTTCACCATTTTAAGTTCCTAACTTATGGACATTGCATCATTCCTTTTAAGACGAGGAAAACTTGGCAACAACTGGATAACTGAAAAAAATAGAACGTTATAATCATAAAACTAGAAAGCTTTGATTTTATTATTTTGTGTCAAATATAAAACAAGATATAAAGAAAATTCCAAATGTTAAAAGAAAGTAGGATTTCTAAACACAACTCTTTTTCCTTTGTCTAAAAGTGCAACATTTATCACAGCCTACAATTTTTAGAGGTGATCAAATGTTTAATGCCAAAACCTCATATAAGGATACAATTTAAAGAAAAATCCTGATTGATGCTTCATAATTTTCTCTCTTTTTGAAATTCTTGGGAAACAACACAACAAACAAAGTGGATGGTGATTACTCGGTGCTTATCAAAATATTTTGGTGTATAATGCTCCTATGGTACTGTTATTTGTTTCTAAAGTACTTTTTCTTGTTTTGAAAGTTATTGTCTGGCTTTGTGGATAAAAATAATCTTCAGTAAGAGAGAACTATATTTTATTTATCCCTAAGAATCTTAGTGGGATTATATTGATCATTGCTGCTGTTCTATTTCAGCCGTTTTCTCCAATACAGAGGTCCATTTGCACAGAGAAGACATCCTTTGGTTGACATTATGGTAGTTTCAGAAATCAGGAGGTGTATGGATGAAGGCATTGAATTTCAGGGCGAACTGTTGAATTTTAGAAAGGATGGAACACCTTTGCTGAATAGGTTACGCTTGAGTCCAATTCATGGGGATGATGGGATAGTTACCCACATTATTGGCATTCAGTTGTTTACAGAAGCAAAAATCGAGTTGGGTCCTCTGCCATCTCCTTCAATCAAAGAGGCTTCTGCCCGATATTTTGATCGGTCGCTGTTGGATCCTTTTGTGTACAGGCCAGCTCCAATTGTTCAAGGTCATTTCTGTCGGGAAATCTGTGGGATTCTCCAGCTTAGTGATGAAGTCTTAGCCCAAAAGATTTTGTCACGGTTAACTCCGAGGGATGTGGCATCTATTGGATCTGTTTGCAAGCGACTTTATCAGTTGACAAAAAATGAGGATTTGTGGCGTATGGTTTGCCAAAATGCATGGGGAAGGGAGACAACACTCGTGTTGGAAACGGTTGCTGGTGCAAAGAGGCTAGGATGGAGTCGCCTTGCTAGGGAACTTACTACTCTTGAAGCTGCTGCATGGAGGAAACTAACAGTTGGAGGTGCAGTTGAGCCTTCTCGATGTAACTTCAGTGCATGTGCTGCTGGAAACAGGCTTGTTTTATTTGGGGGGGAAGGGATTAACATGACAGGCTTGAATGACACATTTGTTCTGGATCTGAATGCTGCTAAACCAGAATGGCGACATGTAAAGGTGAGTTCCCCACCTCCAGGTCGGTGGGGACACACCTTATCATGCTTGAGTGGATCTTCGTTAGTGGTTTTTGGAGGATGCAACAGACATGGCTTACTTAATGATGTCTTCACAATGGATTTGGATGCCCAACATCCTACTTGGCGTGAAGTAGCGGGTTCAGCACCTCCTCTTCCTCGAACATGGCATAGTTCTTGTACTCTGGATGGCACAAAATTGATAGTTTCAGGGGGGTGTGCGGACTCTGGAGTGATGCTGAGTGATACCTTTTTACTGGATCTCACCATGGAAAAGCCTATGTGGAGAGAGATACCTGTTTCATGGAGTCCTCCTTCTAGGTTGGGTCACACTCTCACTGCCTATGAAGGCCGAAAGATTCTCATGTTTGGTGGCCTTGCCAAAAGTGGACCATTAAAGCTGAGGTCAAGTGATGTCTATACAATTGATATCAGTGAAGAAGAGCCGAAGTGGAGATACTTAACTGGAAGTGAGATGCCAGGTGCAGGAAATCCAGGGGGAATAGCTCCTCCCCCTAGGCTTGATCATGTGGCTGTTAGTCTCCCTGGTGGTAGAGTTCTTATTTTTGGTGGATCTGTTGCTGGTTTACATTCAGCTTCACAACTGTATCTTTTGGACCCAACAGAGGAGAAACCAACTTGGAAAATGTTGAATGTCCCTGGACAACCACCGCAATTTGCTTGGGGTCATAGTACCTGTGTAGTTGGAGGAACTAGAGCATTAGTTCTAGGAGGCCAAACAGGAGAAGAATGGATACTAAATGATATTCATGAATTGTCCTGGGCAAGCAAACTTGAATCAGAGTAGGAGGCCAATGTATCTTTACCAGATCATCTACAAGATGGAAAGCAATTGATTTGGATACTTCTGGCTTACTACGGATCAGCTTTTCTAGTTCTAATCTTTAGAGCACAAGCAAAATTCTTATGGTTGATGTCTCATATGATGTGCAATCAGGGAATGGTGTGTTGTATACTCTGCTTGTTGATCTCTTCTTTTGGTTAAGGCATTTTAGGATTCATTATCCAACATTAAGCTAAAAAATAGTAGTCATTTCTGCCTACTTAGCTGGCATGTGAGGATTGTTCAAGAGTTCAACCTAGGCTGTCTGAATGTTTGTCTTCTTATTTTTTATTCCTGATAGTTCGTGGGGGATATGTAAGATTGTATATATATGCCATCTGGATTATATCTTTGCTAGCAACTATCATTTCAACTTGTATTTTCTAAGATCCTAGATTAGAAAAGTAGTAGCAGCATGTGCTGTAGGGTATAAACATTTTAAATTTGAAATATAGGTGTAGAACCACACTGATGCATCACAGCACTCTTGAGTCGAATGCCTTAAACCACAGTTAGATTTTTGTTTCTTCTCTCTTCAATTCTATTCACATTTAATGAGTCGTTATTTCCTAATTCCAAGTTCAAGATGACCCATATCCGTTAAATGGGGACTGAATATAGGCTATATGCTTCACTTTTTTGTGGTGTATCCAACCAAGATACATCGTTTGAAATCTAGAGCATTTATTGGCTGTCTAAGATGCATAAGTGAAAATTTATCGGCACTCTTAACCATGAGAGGAATTTGTCTCCACAGAATGCATATGGAAGTTGGCCATTGGGAATCAGAAACATGGGGCAGAGGGTCAATCAATATTTAGTACATGGGCCTATCTACATTTGGACATGTGGGCCAGCTCAATCGTAAAGATTAATGACTCGAGCTGTCTTGGATGTCTTTTCTTGACCTTTTCAATAAAACGTTGTTATGAAGGAAGCGGGAAGCATTTCTCTGGAAGTTTCTGTTTTGTATAGGCTTATGCACATTAGCCTTGAAAATTGTTGTACCAAAAAAACCGTGAATTTGTGATGGGAACTGTTCTGTAGTTTTTTTCGTTGTTGCTTTCAGACTAACCAATGCATAGAGATGACTGATATTGATTTTAGCATTATTTGGTTGCATATGATAGTTGAATTAGAATTTTTTTCCCGCATTTTTCATTCATTCATAAATACCTCACTTGAAACAAGCTTAGGATACAGGTTAGTTTATGTTGCTTCCTTGTTAGGTTGGATGTAAAGACAATTCATTATTTTCTTTTCAGGTACACCATGGTCTGGTGTATTTTGATGCTTTGGAGTTTGGAATGACTACTGTAAATATGAATGATTCATCAGATCATATGAACCCGTAGATGTGTTACATGTGTCTTGTTGCAACCTTAGTTACTTGATTTCACACTTAAGTGGTCCGAGAACCACCCAAATGTTTTTTTCCCTCCTTGCTTTGTCCGGAACTATTCATATTTTTCTTTTCTTTCTTGCATTGTCCAAGAAATATTCAATTTTAAGATATACTCATTTGTTAAGACAGGTTTTGTCCAATAATTTTCTCAGAACCTATCACTTATTTCTGCTCGTCTGAAACTGAACTTGGGTGATTTAGATCATGATTTCAATGTAGGTGATGTTCGTTTCTCGATTCAGATAATGTGTCTGCAATTTTGATAATCTAGAACTGGATTTTTCTTCAGAAGAAATCCATGGCTTATTGCATGGGGCTGGGGAAATCAGTCAGAGAGTATCCTGCCAAATGCCCACACTTTGGGATCGAAAGCAATATGGTAAACCAGGGTGAAATAAAAAAAATCAATCAAGACTCTTGTGAAGCAAACAGCAAGATGAAAAAGGTGCAATTATACTTGTAACTATTACACAAACAGATTCAAAGGAAATTGGAACATTATAGATGCTAAAAAATTCTACATGAACTGTAAACCTCTGCGACTCCACCACCCTCTTCCTTTTCTTTTTATACTCAAATATATTATTATTATTTTTTTTTATACAAAAAACTCTTTTCTCTATGATTTCACTAATCTCGACTTTGTTGGATTGTCAACCTCAGCAGTCTGGAAATGTTTTAGATAGTACAGGATTGTCAACCTCAGCAAATATGACCGCAGATTGTACTAGAATAATACCAAACGTGCAGGCATAACTGAAAAATGCAAATGCACACCCGCAAATCAATTCTCCACGGAAAAAACTAAAATTGGTAACTGTCTGTAAAGGGCAACAAGGTCAATCCATTTTTTGGTGTGTTAGCCTTCAAAGGATTTTTTGGTGGCTTGTGATAGTGTTGTTTAGAAAGTTATGGAGGCTTCCCTTAAATCATTTGTTCACGATGATTGGTTGTTCATCCTGGGATATTGTACTACAACTACTACTAGGTTTCTTGAATCTTTATTTTTTTCCAATAAAAAATAAATCCAAATCTCTAAATTGATACTGTTATTTATATTTGGGGAGTAGGATAAAGGATTCCATGGCTAGGACTTTTTAAAATTGTGTAAGTTTTTAATTTTTTTAAAATCATTTCTAATATTCACTGTTATAACTACACTTTTTAGATTACATCATGAAATATGCCATCACATCAATTTCTTTTATTAGGTTGTCTCACTACCTGAAAACTTTTAACTCACTATTGCACTGCCATCTTTTGTTGGTGCACTAATGTGGTATCAAATTCCAGAGATCTAAAAAAATATAGACTGTTAAGGACATTTATTTATTTATTTTCATTTTAATAAAGAATGATAGAGTATGCATTTAAAAATAATAACAAATTGTTTGACTTGGTTTGCTTAGTTGCTTAGTTTTGTTTAAGTAAATTTTAAATATGATTTTAAAAATAAATATTTTTATGTGATCTACTGAATGTAATACGATTCTTGTTTCTATACCTCTTAAGAATAGATTAGTATTTCTATACCTCTTAAGAATAAATAAGTATATAATAATAAGAATAAAATAATTTCTATTAGCTATTTTTTTTGACAAAAATGTGCAGTAAAGGTAGAACGAGGAAACTATAATATAAACTACTCTAGAGAGAGAATTGAATTGCAACTATTTTTTATTTTTTATTTTGAAATCATGGTATTAAATGTGGTGACTATTGGAAATGGCTATGTTCGCAATTGGGGTGGGTATCAACATTTGCAAGAACTATAATAGATGTGCTACATGCTTGGTCCCTCTTTAAAAAGGATAGTATTTATAGTTCTTTATGGATATTTGCACTTTACATAGCCCTATGAGAATTATGAAAAGAATGCAACCGAAGAATTTTTTAGAATAAGAAGGTGAATGTAAAACTTCTATTTAAAATAGAGGCTTCTATCATTGAACTTACCAAAAATTGGATTTTTAATAAACAAAAGGAGGCGATAATGTCTCATTGTGATGAGAAAATGAAAGGAAGTGGATAGGTCTAAAATTACCCCTTTTGTAGGTGTGGGGTGGGAGGGGGAGAGATTCAAAAAGTAGACGAGAGATGTGCCAATGGTAACCATCCTAGGAGAGATGGTTTAAACTCAATTTTGATAGACCTTTAAGAGGGGAATTTGCACAAAGTAGACATTAATTGGTAGTATCCATAACTCAAAAGGCATAGAGATATTAAAATTAGTAAAATTTATATGAATAGAAACTAATAATTGGGTATAATTAATGGCTTTAGTTGAAGGACTAGAACTGTGTAAAACTCTTGGTTGTAGGAATGTAGAGATTGAAGGATATTCTAATATTATAATAAATGCTACAAGGAAAGGATTCCTTATTAATTGGAGATTGAACTCAATTTTATCTAGAACTCTCTCGCTATGTTAGACCTTTGACAAGACCATAATCAATCATATAAATGCCGTGAGCGCAATCAAAGAGCTGATGAATTAGTTGATATAGGTATAGAAGAATGTCAGACATAAGAAGCCAAAATTTCAATATAGGGGCTCCTTCCAAATTAGGTATGTTGTGATACTGCTAACAGGATTTAATTGTGTAGTTTCTACTGTAGAAATTATCTCCTACTTATCAAATTAGGGATGGTTTAGATCTTTAAGAATTTCAACCATAGTTTATGTCTCATTATCCTAGAGAAGATTCAAGGGGCTTTCTTTGGCTTTAACCCACTGCATCCATCTTGCATCCCAAGACAATATGATTGGATAAACAAATCCATTGTGGAAGATGGTGTTGGAGCTTGGGAAAATGAGTTTGAAGTGAATTTGGAGGTTCATAAATCATCTAGTTTGGACTTGATGGACATTCATAATGATGGGGAGCCTCTTTTCCCATTTTATCCCAAGGGAGTAACATAGGTTTATTATTTTTGTATTTTTATGTAATTAAGCTAACAAAATACCCTTTGGTGTTACAAAATGATAACCACACTACATAAGATATGTTTTCTCATAATAAAACTATTATTATTGACGGCTATTATGAGGTTATATGAGACTGTGATTGGTAGACTCAGGACCACAGAGGGCCTCTTTGATCCTATCCAAAGCACCATTGGGGTGAAGCAGAGCTGCCCTCTCTCGCCCACCTTGTTTGGATCTACATTGATGAACTCAAGGCTTTTCTTAGTGACTCCTCGCTTTCAGGTGATGGTTGTCATCTACACCAGGTTTTGATCTCCATCCTTCTCTTTGCTGATGATGTGGTTCTTCTTGCTTCCTCTCCTGAGGGTCTTCAGAGGCTTTTAGATAGACTTTCATCTTTTTGTGATATGAGACAGCTCGTTGTGAACCTTGAGAAGACTCGTGTTATGCTCTTCAACGGTCTGAAGACTTCACATCTCCATTTTCACTTCTAGGGTCGAGAAGTTGAGATTACATCATCTTACACATACCTTGGGGTTAAGTTTACGGGTCTCGTTTCAGCTTGAGATCAGCTATTCAACCTCGGATTAGTAAAGGGTTGGGTTCCCTTACCATGCTCGAGAGACGGTGCTTCAGACACCACTTTCAAAGCTATCCTTCCTGGATTCCTTAGTAAGACCCAAAATGCTCTATGGTTCAGTGGTTTGGGGTCCTCTTTTAGACTCGAATTGGGCCAAGATCGAGAGTACCCAGATTATGCTCCTCCGTCGGATTATCAGATGTCACGGTTCTACCCCCCACAGTATTATTTTGGCCAAGTTCGGTGCTCACCCATTCAGACTTGCATCCATTTTTGACTTGATCTGGTTTCTTCACCGTCTTCGTGGCTTTGCTGACTCGGAGGAAGGCCAACACAGAGACCCTCATTTAGCCTACTACTCTTCAGTTGCTATTGCTGACTTCGATCCTGTCACTAGAGCCCGCGGTTGGTATGCTCAGGCTACTATCCTATTGAGTTAAGTGGGGATTGACATTGATCATCTTCCTCCCTACCAGTTCTCATTGGATGCCCCTGCTCATCTACTCCCTTCTCAGCAGGAGTTGAATGGGCATGTCAGACTTGACATTTACAGGAAGTATATCACACGGACATGGGTGGATCTTCCAGGGGGACTGCGTCCAAGGATGGCTTTCTATGCTGAGCACTTCTAGTTATCCAAGATGAGATTATTGTACGCCCTGAGTACTTACATAGATATTGGACTCGCCCTGCGTATCTCTCTTGGCTCCTTTAGGGTGGGCTCGCACAAACTCCAGATTGAGGTCGATCACCATATTGCTAGAGAGGATCAAGTGTGTACACTTTGTACCTTAGTAGAGGCAGAATCTGAGATTCATTTTCTTTTCAGATGCCCCATATACTACGAGATTAGAGGGAGATTTAACTGTCTGTTTAGAGATTGCAGATCCCTCTCGGATTTTTACAGGTACATCGATCAGCGTTGCATTGCACTCTATCTCCACGAGTCCTTACAGCTTCGTGACCATACTTTACAGCATTCATTTCCTAGGAGTCAGACCCAGGCACAGCTTATTACGACCTTCTCGCCCTTAGCTCCATCTCGGGGTGTGAAGCGACTGTACAGTTTCCCTAGCGCAAGCTGTTCTAGATTGGTGAGACCCCGCAGTGGATCTTTTTGCCAGCGACACTCCTCTCGTAGCACTCAGCTTCATCATAGGGCTTCTGGTAGCCGCACAGATCAGTCACTGTTGGACTTTTTCCCTATGAAGCCAAATACCTAATCTTTTCCGTGATGTTTCCTGCTTTCTTCTTCTTTTGTTGTGCTTGTTCTTTTTTGGACACCGTTTGGTCCTCCGTTTGTCTACTTTTTCCTTGTTGTAAGCTTCCAGTCCCATAGACCCACGTTGTGGTCTTTTGTTGGACATTAATAAATTTATCTGATCTTATCTTAGCTGAGGAACAACTACTTAACTCTATTAGATATGTATTTTTTGATGATTTAGATGTATATTTTATTTTTGTTTAAGAAATTTTTTTATCACTTATCTCATTGCTATGTCCTTTTGTTTTCATGTTTCGTGACTTTTCATAGTTTTATCCTTAAGTGCAATATGTAGCACATAGATTATATATAGATCCTGATTGAAGGAAAAAAGAGGAGGGAAAGACAAGGAACGACCTAGAAGGAAGGCATGAAATGTAAGTTGGGGCTAAAGTTGATTATTCGGATGTATCTATGTACTTTATGATGTATCAAGGCTTACACTATTTATCTATTAAAAAAAATGAAAAAAAGTGGTGACTATTTTTAGGAAGTGTTAGAATTTGTAATCTTTCTTTGGTTGTATCTATTAAATGGGATAAACCAAAGTATCCCTTATGTTGTTTGTCCTCTAGTCCACATGGCTTACACTATTTATCTATTAAAAAAAATGAAAAAAAGTGGTGACTATTTTTAGGAAGTGTTAGAATTTGTAATCTTTCTTTGGTTGTATCTATTAAATGGGATAAACCAAAGTATCCCTTATGTTGTTTGTCCTCTAGTCCACATGTGAGGACAAGTCTTTTTTGTAATTCCTTTATTAAGGAAAATAGTTTATTCCTCCTTAATAGGATTATGACACTTGTTATGCACACACTTATGAATGTGACAATCATTCACATGAGAGTTACAAACAACTCCTCTTCTCATCTCTTTATAAGAGATGTTTCTCTCTCATTCTAAAACACATAATCACTATGTAGTTTTTGTAATGAGCCTTTGGCTTCACTTTATCTCATTCTCTCTTTCATCATTCTTTAGGCTTTTGCCTCATTCATATAATGCACAAGGGGTTTTCTTTATTTTTCCCTTTCAAAATCTGTCTTTTCTATTGTGTTGATCTTGGAAAACTCTAATAAAGTATGGTAACTATTTTCATTACAAACTCTCTTGGATTAATTTATGATTTATGATTTTTGTTCATTTCAATTTCATTATTTCTAACATTGTATCAGAGCTTCTTAATCCTTGTTTTGAGTTTGTGTAAAGGTTAACACATCGAAGATCTTTTGAGAGGAGAAGAAAATGAAAACTTCATTCCATTTTTTTGTTGCAGATTTTTATTCAATCAATAAGTTAATTTTTTATTCTAACCCTCTTTGGATGGTTTAGTGTCAAAGAGTGAGTTCTTTTATCATCTAATTTTTTTTGTCTCTTGTTTTTGGAAGGCTTGCCGCCAAAAACAATAGAAAGAACTTGTTCTACTTTCATTGATCTAACATTGTTATTTGCAAGCTTTTTCTTTCATTTTCTTACAAATTTTTTTCTAAATCTAATCAATTTAGTTGCAGGTTTTGAAATTATAACTTTAAAAAAAATCATTTTTCCTATAAATGTATTTAGGATTAAAATCACCTTTTTTCCTTCTAACATCACAGGCTATAGCTGCGACCACGACCCAATGCAGTGTGATATATATGCTTTTATTGACCCACAAACAAACTAAGTACCTTGGTCCATTGGATAGTGCTAATTTGTTTGATTAAGTGGTTAGAAATATCAAATTCTAGAGGTTTGCCTAGTGTTGCATCTTCTCTAATTGAAGGCAAAACTTTGTTTATTCCCATTACATGTCAATGCATAGGAATTTGTACAAGGCATATATAAGTTGTGAGATATCGGCTAAGATGCTGGTATAGAGTTAGTCACAGACACTAGGCTCACTATACATCATTCCATTATAAGCTTTGAATTCGGAGGAACAAGGATTATTATCAAATACTGGAAGTTGTCTATCATGCTTTAGAGGACATAATTCTCTGCACATTGCCTGTAGTCGTTGTATAACGTCTGCCACATCTCTGACTAGAAAATTACTATTGATTCCTTTGTCAGAGGCACTATTTTTGGTTCTACTCTATCAATCTGAGATCATAATTTTGTGTGAGGATTTTGCTTGTTGCCATGGCTTTAAATCATAACCTTATCTTGCTTGCTGGAAAATGGCACTTGGATTATATTATTGGAGATGCTTTAGTTTTTTTTTAACCTTTGTTCTTGATGCGTCCATCTGTCTATCTGTTTTCACAATCTTTTGTAATGCCATTTTTTTGGTAATTATTATTATTTATATTGCCTTCTTTGGCCTCTCATTATAATTTCCTTTCTAAGTCATTAGAATTATTCTTGTGAGGGTTGCCTTCAATATGTATATAAATATTGTTGACCAGAGGTTTTTAGTAACAAAAAAACATTTTAAAAATTTCCAACCATTTCTAAATAAATTTTATTAATAGACTTTACCCATTTTTAGTAGAGAATCGGTTAGCTGCATCGGACTTCCAAGTTATATGTTTGGCTTAAGAACTAAATTATTTATTGTTGTCAGAATCAATTTTTTTTTTCCTCTGCCATAGTGGGGCCCCTTCCGAGATAGCATTCTGGATCTCTACACATTTCATAATAGCCTGGCGACCATCAATTCTCTCCTTTTTTTTGCCATCCCTATGTGAGCTCTCCTTGCTGCCGTGAGATATTTCTTTACCCTCCTTGTGTGAGCTTTGTTTCCTACTGCCTGCGTGAGTTGCTGATCCAATCTACATGAGTCAACCCTACCAAACCATTTCCACAGCTGCGCCAATCAAGTAATCCATAAGTGATCGGGGTTGCTTTATGCCTACATGGGAAGAAGAGTGTTATTTTTAAAACATATTTCAAGGTAAGATATTCAAACCTAGTGTTGTTATTGTTGCAGTTGGCCTGCACAAGAAGTGCAATTTTTGTCATTGTCTTAATTTTATCAGTCTGGGCACTGTGCGAGTTGTAATGCTTTTCTTATTGATCCTTTTTAAAATTCTCTACACACTTAAGTTTTTTTTGAATCATATAAGTTTCCCCCTCTCTCTCTCTATATATGCATTCAATTGTAACGTTTCTTTAAATCATTATACTCTCTGCAATAATCATCATTTTTATTCTTTAGATAAGTAACATTATCATTAATTTTATTCTCTGTGATTTTTTTTAATAATGAGTTGCAAAATCTGCTTTGTCCATTGTCCACAAGTATTCGCTGTCACCGTATTCTCTATCTTTTCCAACGTTGGCATTTATCTGTCGATGCAAGTATTATAGCCTACACACATGTAAGATTGCAAGTCTGGCCGCAAGCTTGTAATCGGCTTGCTCAGACATGCATTCCATTCTATTTTCCCTAAAAATATAGATATGATAGGCTTCTTACCTATTTTTACTATTGTTTTACTTTCCCCTCTCAATGTTCATACTTATTATCGCTGCATTTTTTGACATTATGTTATTAATTAATTGCTGCACTTAAACTTTTGATCTACTCTTTCCAATCCATCATTTATACTTATATATTTTTTCAACCTTAATATAAGTTTCAATTCATTATTTGTTGTTTTAAACTATCATTCTTCATTTCATTTTATCTTCATCATTTCATTTCATGCTTCTTCATGAAAGTCATATCCCCATTCTTTCTTAATATTCAAAGTTTTTTTAAATAGATCAATATTTAAAAAAATAATATTATAAACAAGTTTTTATCTTTCAATTTTCAATTTTCATTTGATCCATTTTATGTTAAATGATTGTTTAAATTTAAATGAGTTTCTCTTCTAAGTTTTAAATGCAAATTTTCACTAAGTTAATTAATCTTTTTTCAATTTAAAATTTTCAAAAAAGAATCAAAAGTTTATTTATATAAAATATATATGTACATATGTATACAAATTTATCAATATTTATGAGTTATATTTGAAATATCATTTCTCTCATTTGAAGTATAGATCAATGTAAGAGACTTGGTGCATTTTAAATTTTACATTCATTTTTCTTTGATACTTTCTTGAACATGTCCTAGTATTTATACTTATTATACATTTTTTTCTAGTTTTCGTTCAATAATTTAACCTCTTCAATTTATATAAAATTTCATTATTCCATTATTTTATTGGAAGAAAATTTCTTTTCATATAAACTTCTTTTTTCACACATTTACTTTTTTGTTACCAAAGGATCCTTCCAATCTTAGAATCAAAGGAATCTTTTCACGATAGTTACTCTTTTTTTCAAAACTAGGGAAATTGAAGTTTCATAGGGGTTAAACTTTTCCCTACCCAACTCTTTTTATTCAAGTTTTTATTTTATTTTAGACATATGGTAATTGTTTTAAAAGAACCATCTATGATTTGATCCAATGCACATAAAATAATTGCTAATACTAACTTTTTCAACTATTATGAGTTATTTGAGTTTATATTCATTTAAAAGATATATTTATTCAAGTATATATGGGTGTACACATATATACCCAGATAAACATAAAACCTACTATAACTGTGATGATTAGTCAATCGTATGGTTATAATCTTTTAAAAAATTATCGTGTTTAAAAGTAATCATGTTCACCCTCAATGGAGTTTTCCACCTGATATACATTCATTTATATTGCTCATTTCTCTTCCAAGTCTCACCACATATTCATCAAAATTTTGGATTATGAGTTATCTTGCACTATTGCCTTCAAATTTACTATGCTCTATTTATTTGCACATAATTTTATGCTTTTATAGCATCGTTCTATGCCCATGTTGGCACTTTATGGTTTTATACCATTGATTTACATGATTTATATGATATATTTTTTGAGTTGCATAGGGAGCCAATTTTGTCAAGGTTAACTATATAGGTCCCCTTAGTATAACTGATACATAGTTTCTTTATTTGGCCCATGGAGTATCCCTCCATCCTATATTGGTGTGCACTCATTTTATATGGAGTTTCCCTCCATTTGGTTCTATTTGTTCTACTTTGAAAGGATGATATTTTAAATGGAGTTTCCCTCCATTTGGTTCTATCTGTTCCACTTTGAAAGGATAATATCTTTATGGAGTTTCCCTCCATTTGGTTCTATTGGTTCCACTTTGAAAGATTGATATTTATATGGAGTGTCCCTCTATTTAATTTTATATGCTCTACTTTGAAAGGTTGATATTTATGGACTTTGTAATGCCCACCCGTAGTTTCCTTTTATGTTTTGTTTGTCAAATTCTTTTAGGTTGATTTTATGCATTGATTAGTTTTAGAGATACTGGATTTACAATATTATGATATTATTTCATGACTTGGATTAGTGATATATCAATGATGATTACTTAGTTGATTTCATTTCACGTGTTGTTAATAATGTCTTGATAATTCCTAATTAGTAAATGTGGTTTCTTTCATAACAATGTTAACGCGATGTCCATAATGATGACTATGTTTGTATTGATAGAAATGCATTACTATACCTGAGCATTTGATGTTAGATTTGTGATTTTTACGAGACTTACCCCATACTTGCATGTGTATGGTGCGCGTGTTTGTTTTATCTTTCTATTTGACGTGTTTGATGTGGTTAAGGGACGGAGTCGTAGTCACCTGCTAGTCGGGTTCTACACGATGCACCACTCCCTGCCATTGCCTATTTAGTTTAGATATAATTATATACATGTACATGCTCGTCTTTTATGCAGGATGCAGGTACTGGGCATCAACTTCTCTGAATTGCCAGGATGAGCGTACCCTATTACAAATACTCAAATGACGAGAATGAGAAGATAATGATCAGGTCCAATCCCAACAATAGCCTAAAATACTTGTCTTGCAAGGAGGACTCGTAATAGATTGTCTACCCTTTTTAAAATGCGTGAGTCTTCTGTGCGTATTTTTTTTAATATCTTTGATGAATTTTCTATTAAATAAGTTTAATTAAAAGATTAAATGAATGATTTAATTTAATGGAAAATTATTATGACATTTCAAATATTTAATTATATTTAATTAATTGAGAAATTAATTAAATAAAAAGAATGGAATTGGAAGATAAAAGTTATAAGATTAAATTTAGAACGTGATAATATTTATTTAATTTAATAATAAAATATATTTAGAGTTCATTTTAAATAAATGCTAAATATTATTGTTATTTAAGTTAATAAATATTTATCAAATTAAACATTCAAAAATAAATTAAAAAGTGAAAAGAAATTAAATTATGAAAAAGATTTAAGTTTGCATGATGCATGTATGAGATTAAAATATAGGAAATTAATTAAAAAGATAAAATATGTGAAATTAATAAAGATACTTTAATAAAGTGCACTTGAGATTTAAAAGTTAATAAATTAATTTAAAAGCAAAATCAAGTGGAATAATAAAATAATATTTTAATTAAAAGAAAATTAATTGTGCGTTAAAGAAATAATAAAATAAAATAATTGTAATTTAGACCTGGTGGTGACAGAAACCCTAAAAGGTAATTAGAGTTTATATTAGAGGGTTTTTGGGTGATTATTGCGCACACAAGTTTTGGAGAGCAACTCGAAGGGTTTGGAAAAGAAGGGATTTTTCGTGGCTTGAAGGATTTTGCTTAGGAATTTTCATCTAGCTGTCAGAGTTTAGCATCAGTACGAGGTAGGGTTTTGAAATTCCAAGAATGTATTTTCAGTTGGAAAAGATCTATTTGCTCCGTGTTTGATTGGGTGCTTAAATCTTGTTTGACATTCTATTTATTTTCTTAGATATGTGGGAATAAATTTGATTCTTATTTATATTTGCAGAAGAAAATTGTAGAGAAAATTGATTAAATCACGTAGGGTTTGAAAGAAAAGAAAAATTTGAATTAGAAATTTGAATGGTTAAAATTAGTTTTCCTATCAGAATAATAATGTAAATGTTATTAAATTTTTTTTTTTAATAAAAAACATTGTGTTATTTATTTTTATTAATTATGAAATTAATATAAAATAAATAATTTTTTTAAAAGAAAGGAGAAAAAAAAGGTTTAAAAATGTTGTGGGTGATATTTATTTATATTAAACAAATATATATAATATTTTTATGCGGGGGTTTTGTTTTAATTTTTTTAAAAATAAATTTAAAAAATATATAATAAAGTTTTTAGGATGCGAGGGCCACGACCTCTCCCACCCCCCTTGGCACGAATGCCCCTGGTAGTCACTATTTGCGCAGGGACTGCGTTAGCAAGCTATCGCAGGCCCTGCGACAACAGGTCTGCTGCGTACGACAACCATTTGTAGCCTTAAAGGCTTGCATTTTTTGTTTTAAATCAACCATTACTATTTTAATACATATCATTAATTTTTTTTAATAAGTTTAAATTCATTTCAAATCTTATTTATTTTAAATTATAATAAATTTACATTATTATTTAATAACAATTTTATTATTAAATTACATTATTATTTATTAATAATTTTACTATTAATTTATATTAATATTTGTAATTAAATAAATTTCCAATGAATGTAAAATAGCTTTATTAATTATTAATTAATCTAATTGAATTTGATCTAATTAAGATTTATTAATAATGAGAGTTAATTAATGAAGTTATTAATTTATTGATTTTAATAATATTGATTTTTATAAAATTATAATTATTTTATTTAAAATCAATATATTGTTATAAATTAAATAGAATAAAAAGATTATCCTTAGATTATTCTGTTAGGAAATTGACTTTTATCATGAGAATAACTTTATATATTTGAGTCAAATAATCGAATGGGTTATTGGGTGGAATAAACAGAGAATCTTGTAACTTGAAACATATGTTGAACTGAAACTATAACCTTACATTTAACTCAACTATATGTTTTCAAATCAAACCCAAACCATGAACTATACTGTTTTGCTTGTATTGTCTATGTTTTTGAATTTTGGGGTTGTTTAGATCTTGACCAGTCTAGGATGTACACCAGAGGCTTTGTCAGATTTCTTTTATACCATTTATGTGGCTGGATGTCATGATATGTCTTGTGATTCAAATTGAGATTATATTTATGAGTTTTACTTGTGGAGCATTTATGTGTTCTTGGATGGGAGAACTATCTTATTTTTAGGTTTCCTGTTAAGGAACCGAGTTTGATCATTATGAGTGTTGTGGTATGGGATGCAACTGTGTTTTATGTGCTTAAGAGAGGTTGTCTAGGTACATGCTTTTGGGAGTGGCTTGCAATAGGGGTCCATGACCCAAAGTGGTCAGTGCCAGGGTAACCTTTTGTAAGTTATGTAATAAGTGATAATTTAGTAATAAATATTGTGGGGGGAAAACAGACTAAAAAGATAAGTTAGAGATATTTGATCCACCCATGCCTTGAGTGCTTGTATAGACTAAGGATGGGAATGGGATGATTGCCTTGTCTTTTTGAGAGGGCTTTTTGGTTTCCACATGTGTCATGTTGAGGGTCCAGGGTTTAGAGTAACCAGTCCAGGGTAACTCAATGCTTGAGGGTCTGGGGTCTATTGAGAGACCAGTCCAGGGTAACTCAAGCAGTCATGTGATGACACTCCCTAGTATGTAGCTTGAGTCTCCTCTATAGATTGTGTGTACCTTTGGTGGTGTACTTATTGTTGGATGTGTTTATTGTGGTTATTTACTTCCATTGATGATGATTGGTGATTCATGGACGATGTACTTTTGACATGTGGTTCTTGACTTGAGGGAATATCTTTAGTTGACATTATCTTATGATCTTGGTATTCGATTTATACTTGGTTCGAGTATGATGTTTGCTTATGTGGTGTTGGTATTGGATCGAGTGTTCTTACTTTTGGATTATTTTATCTTCTTGAGTAGCATGTGTTACCTTTGAGGTAGTTTTGGCTATTAGGAATTCCTTGCCTAGGAATGTTTTATGTTTGATTAGTCGTATGAAGATCATTCATTATCTTCCCTGCATGGTGGGAGTGGAAGCCTGATTAGGTAACCACACGGTCGGGAGGTAGTGTCTTCTTACCATTTGGGTTTCCCTCACATTGCTAGCTGTTGGATGTTCGTTGCAGAAGATGTACCTTTATCATTCTTATTTCTTATCTCAGAGACTTCTTTTCAGTTGATGTAATAATTCTATCATGTATTTTGATGTATTGTATCTATTTGCACATACCCTACAACATGTGCAGTGGATGTTATTAATTGGATGTACTTTCATCGTATTAGTTTTACTTATGCTTTGCTTATGCGATTATGTATTTGTTATTTCTTTATGATCATGAGGCATTGTACTTGAAACTTAAACTAATTAATTTAAACTTCTTAAATGTGACTCAATGCAAAGGAACCCTTGAGGAATTGAAGCTGTATCTATAATTTCTAATGTGTATTTGATGTGTATGTTCATATTGCTTCCGCATTAATGTTATCTTGATGTTGTTCAAACATTTAAAAAAAAAAAAGTTCAGTAAACATTGTAACATGTTAGGTTTATTTCTCTTGGGTTCCCGAGCGGGGCGTTACAAACTTTCCCTCCATGTTGTTCCATTATGTTCCTCAATGAAGAGGATATTATTATTGGAGTTTTCCCTCCAAATTCAGATGATTTGATCAAATTTGAAGGCAATATGTTGTTAAATCCTCATAATCCATTCCTTTTTTAAGTGTCCTATCAAAAAATCATGATAATACTAATTTGATCAGCATGTTTCTCCTTATACTTTATTTTCATATATTAATATGATAATGATCTGCATACTTCATTGCTTAGATCATGAATCATGCACGTTGTGGAGGGATGCCCCCATTAACTTGTAATGGGATGACTCATTAAGTGGACTATCTATATCCACATGATTGATGCAATGTTGATGCAAGTATCATCAGTTGGCCTTGTCTGTGGTCATTAGTACATTAGTATAATATACTTTTCATGAGAACACTGATCAAGCTTTTTTTTTGTCCTTGATGATAATATTTTGAGCATATAATTTATCTTGATATCAGGTTAACTCCATTGTTTTTTGGTAACATGTATCTTCCTCTATGTTTCTCTATGAGAATTTTCTTATCCTTATTCAAAAGGATTTCTAATTTGAATATAAAATGAAATACTCTTTGTGGATAGTTGTCTTGTTTTTTGTGTCTATGTTTTTCAGGTAATCCATCCAGGTACATACAAGACAATATTATTTGGTGTACATTCAGATGACCTATCCACTTCTCTCTTGGCTCTACGAAGATCTACCTACACTCACAAGAGATCTTTTGCATAACTAAAGACATTCTCAAAGATCAAGTTGCTGCTATTTAGAATTTCATTGTAAAAATTTGGTTTTAATACCCTTTGATGTAATTTCCCCAAGTAAAGATTAAAAGGGGGTGTTAGAATTTGTAATCTTTCCTTGGTTGTATTTATTAACTTGCAGTGGGATGATTCATTAAGTGGATTGTCTATATCCACATGATTGATGCAATGTTGATGCAAGATCATTAGTTGGCCTTGTCTGTGGTCATTAGTACATTAGTATAATATACTTTTCATGATAACACCGATCAAGCTTTTTTTGTCCTTGATGATAATATTTTGAGCATATAATTTATCTTGATATCAGGTTAACTCCATTGCTTTGTGGTAACATGTTGTATCTTCCTCTCTGTTTCTCTATGAGAATTTTCTTATCCTTATTCAAAAGGATTTCTAATTTGAATATAAAATGAAATACTCTTTGTGGATAGTTGTTTTTTGTGTCTATGTTTTTCAGGTAATCCATCCAGGCACATACAAGACAATATTATTTAGTGTACATTTAGATTACCTATCCACTTCTCACTTGGCTCTATGAAGATCTACCTACACTCACAAGAGAACTTTTGCATAACTAAAGACATTCTCAAAGATCAAGTTGCTGCTATTTAGAATTTCATTATAAAAATTTGGGTTTAATACCCTTTGATATAATTTCCCCAAGTAAAGATTAAAGGGGGGTGTTAGAATTTGTAATCTTTCCTTGGTTGTATTTATTAAATGGGATAAACCAAAGTATCCCTTATGTTGTTTGTCCTCTAGTCCACATGTGAGGACATGTCTCTTTTGTAATTTCTTTATTAAGGAAAATAGTTTATTCCTCCTTAAGAAGATTATGACACTTGTTATGCACACACTTATGAATGTGGCAATCATTCACATGGGAGTTACAAATAACTCCTCTTCTCATCTCTTTATAAAAGATGCTTCTCTCTCATTCTAAAACACATAATCACTATGTAAATCTTGTAATGAGCCTTTGGCTCTCTCTCTCTCTCTCTCTCTCTCTCTCTCACACACACACACACACACACACACACACACACACACACACACACACACACACATCATTCTTTAGGCTTTTGCCTCATTCATATAATTCACAAGGGGTTTTCTTTGCTTTCCCCTTTCAAAATCTTTGTCTTTTCTATTGTGTTGATCTTGGAAAGCTCTTATAAAGTATGGTAGCTATTTTCATTATAAACTCTCTTGGATTAATTTATGATTCTTCATTTTTGTTCATTTCAATTTCATTATTTCTAACAGGAAGACTATAGGACATGCATTTCAATTTGGAAGACTAATTGTAATAACATACTAAATACAACATTTAGGTCTTTCACGAATAAATAACATTTCAATATTTTTTAAGAAAGCATGTCTATATTAAATTAATTTATAAATTATATCTAAGAAATAATTTATTTATTTATTATATATCAGTTATGTCTTAATGTGAAAGAACTTAAAAGATATGTTGAAAATATTATTTATATTTATTTGCACTAATTTATTTAATTTGATGAACATAAATTCTTATTTGATAGTGCAATATATATATATTACAAATCAAAGAGTGAATAAGTAGTTACTTGAAAATGTAAGTTACATTTCTTGTCGTCATTCGTCTAGTTATAAGGATATCCTTCATTTGACGTATGCTCGATTTCTTGTAGAGATGGATATTTCTAAGGGCCTTCCTGAGAAGGTTTGTTTGGATTCTTCAAGGGGCTCTTGGACCCTAATATTGGACTATGAAGGTATCCCTTTTCACTGTATAAAATGTCATAAGACTGGTCACATTGCTGCTCGCTGTGCTGCTGTGAAGAATAAATCTAGGCGACCACCTTTTTGGTGGTCAGGGGCCTCTTCTAAACACTACACAGTGGTTAAGTCTAGTGATGTGCCTCTAGATTCAACGGTTGTATCTACAGATGTTTCCTTTGTTGATGATCTTTCGGTGCTGATGTTAGAGGAGGTTCCTGTTCCTTCTCCTGACCCAATACTGGATGTTCCTCCTAGTCTTGTTGGGGGTAAGGACCCTTTACCCTCTCCTGGCCCTGGCCTTGGCCCTATCCTTCCTCCTGGTTCTGTGGGGGACTAGTTGGCAATAGGCTCTTCTAGGAAGATTATTGGTATTTCAGACTCCCCTGGGTATCATTGTTCAATTTCATCTGGGGATTGGATTGTTGAGGTAGCAAAGGTGGAGGATGGTTGAACTGTGGTAAAAAGAAAGAAAACAAGACCATTTTCTCCTCCTTTAGAAATGAACCTCCGATCATGCAAGGGTGGCTCTAAATCAAATGGAAAATCGTGATATATCAGGCTATGCCCCCTTGCTGGATCTTTACTTTTAGTTGGTGATAGGCTTTTTGTCACCTTGCTTACCCTATGTTCGAGGGGTGACCTATCCTGCTTTTGTTTGTAGTATCTTTGTATTTGAACTTATTGAAAATCTTTAGTCTTGTACAAGGTTTCAGGGACCCTTCAAAATATGTTTATCTTAATAAAAAACATAAGGATACATTTATGTAAAAAATTATGTAGTCTTATCAACAATCCTATGTTGGTTTTACCTATCACAATACATATGAATTATCAATAAAATATATAGAACAAAGATAGTCATTATGAATAAAGGGATAAAAATGTACATTAAGCAAAATAAAACTTTAATCTAAAAAGTATATATATATATATATATTTTAAATACTGAATTCGACTCCAAAAATATACCTATAATAAACAGAACTTTGATTTTTCATTCATAATTATCAAAAGAATCCCACACATTATGTTAAATTAATCTTCTTATATATACGTTAACTGCAACTCTTAAAGAAATATAAAATGAAGTAAAAATTAAAATATGAAAGCAACAATTTTGAGTTTACAAAGTTAGTCTATATAGAATTTTACAAACACACTGTTGCTATTTTGATATTGAACATTTAGAGATATGTTATGGATAAATGTCAACTACGGAGCACACATAGAGAATGAGTAGAACTATTACCTTGTTATTGTTGGCTCAAAACTTTGTCAATCTTGCATAATCATATGATGGGATTGGGAATTAATACTAGAAGGATCATTTTGATTAAACAATTGTGTAGAAAAAAAAAAGTGTTGGTTAACCAAAATGTTATGCTATCACTAAGCTGAAATGTTGAACTTAAATTGCCTAATTTAAACTTCTACTCGTATCTTACTGTAAGGTCTGACCTTGCAAAATCAATGCCACATCAGCAATCTCCATAAAATATGGTAGTCAAAGAGAGTCAAGGTTGTTTGAATATTTGACTAGTGAACATTAATTAATTATCATTCAATTTAAAGGAAAAACATATACTAGAACTTGGATACTAGAATACAAAAATTTATTGAATGTTGACCATTTTGACAGAGGCTCTAGAACTTGTCTAAGAACACAAGGGCGAGAATATTGTAGGAGTGCTTTACCACCCTACCACAAAGCTATTAAGTTTACCCAAAATCTTTCTTGACATGAAATTTACCCAACCCGACAACAAGAAAGTCTAAATAGGTAAAACCAAGATTGGTAATGGAATTCTGTGGTCAAAGAAGAAGTCATATTCTAAAACCATTCTCGACCATTTAGACACTTGCAAAAAACATAATTAAGTTAGTACCCCACTTAACAAAATTAAAGAAATTTATCACCCTTATTTCCAATTCACATCATAACCATCATATGCATGTGAAACATGGAAGATAAGCATCGTACATAATTCAAAATGTGACATCATTGAACATGTCATATAGAACCATCACTCAATTAGTATAAGACTACCAAATTATGCCTTTAAAACATATCATCATCAAATTATATATCCAACCTATATGATAAGTAGAATGAAGGATAAAATGACTACATAATCAAATGTATGAAAATATTATTGACTAAAACCTCTAGATGTGATTACCTTTGACATCACTGAGATAAGAAATTTTTTTGATGAAGTAATTTCATTTACTTTCCTTAATCAAGTAAGGAAGTTAACTACAAAAGAGTATGGTTCCACTAACCATGTATTTTCTAAGCTATCTCATACACATGAATTCAACAATAATATGCATATATAAGACTATTTTAGAATAAAACAATTTGGTAGATAATCATTACCATTTAGAAGACTTCACTTATCACAAAGAAGCAACATAAACACAAACATGGACTACCATGTCACAAAATGACCAGACATTATTCAGATACGTTTTAATTTCTATAACCAAAAGATATGTTATACACATGTACTTCCTACACATAGGCAAATCCACTTTACTACGAATCCAATACTACAACCAATATATTCAAATATCCCATAAATTTCACACGAAAAGTAAAAGAATTTAGAAATTTGATTTTGATTCCACAAGGTAACAAAAATCATATTATAGCTAATATTCCAAAATAAAATGTTAAGGTTCATTCAGATTCCTACTCCTAGCTAAAACATAGACCCAACCTCACATATTATCTTCCAATTAAGTTATAGTGTGAGTTCAAAAGGTTACATTTAGATATTAGTTTACAAGATAGTAAGGAAGAAGAATGAAATCGACTACCTGTTAGTGCTACATTTCATTAAATAAGAGATCTAGCATCTTCTATATGCATTTCATACAAATTAAATTTTAACCAAACATATAAGTTTTTGGCCCCAATTTCTGTGAGTTACTTAATTGAAGTTGTGGTGTACATAATCAAGTAAAATCTTATAATCTGACAACAATGTGATTAGACTCCTTAATGAGAGACTAAATTACATTGTCATTGTTAATTGAATAATATTTCCAAGCACAAGTTAAGTTCCTAGTTTCAACTCATTATATGTGTAAAATTGTGACACCGTAACTTTGTTCCTTGGTATTGGCGAGGCATTTTATGTGTTCTTAGACAATGTCATACATCTACAAGAAAAAAACCATGCTTGAAAGTCTCATATTGACTAAAACACAAGACGTCTATATTTCGAATAGGATAAATATTCAATTCATTACCACTGCTAAATGAAGCCAAAACTAGGGCCATATAATTAGTATGGATTGGTAGGTTAGCATTTTCTGTGTTCTTAGACAATGCCATACATCTATAGGAAAACAACCATGCTTGAAGTGTCATATTGACTAAAACACAATACCTGTATATTTCAAATATGATAAATATTCAATTCATTACAATTTCTAAATGAACCCAAAACTAGGGCCATGTAATTAGTATGGATTGGTAGGTTGTTAACAAGTAAATTGATGAAAATAACAAGACTGTAATCTTAAGAAAGCAGTTGTTGTGCTTAAGTTCAGGCAAGGTAGGATAGAGGAGGATACAACCACCTATCGTGAGGAACAAAACTTCTTAGAGGCAATATAATTTCAATGACATTCACACAATCTTCTACACTATTCAGGTCCTCCATATGTGTTGCAACATTTATTAAGTCTTAACCATACTTTATTGATTTTGTTTAAAAAGAATGACACAAGGGGTGATAAAAAGATGCACACAATAGTATCAATCTATCAATTCAACAGTGGAGAATCCAATAGTTCGTAACACAATCCTTCATATTTCCAATGGAAATTAGTAATGTAATAACAAGGAAGGAACTTGATCCAATATCAATGCTGTCTCACTTCCAACCCCCTTTCCCAAATCAATAGTCTCCGCTTCCTACCTATAACAAGTATAATTGGTTTTTGAGCGTCTCAAGAGCATTTCGAATAGCATTCAAGCTTGTAATTTCTATGAAAAGATCACGATTAGGAGAGTTTGATGAAATGGAAAGGAGATTAAAGATGTGAGGAGGTTGGGAATGTGAGAAATGAGAGGAATGGTTCATTTGCTTCTAGTTTCCAATGGAGGAGAAGAAGAGTGATTTGCAGAGGGAATGAATGACATCACTCATCTTGTCGTGTAAACCCCACACCCTTTCCATGAGCCCTTTCATTTCCTCTCCTTCCATTTTCTTGAAAGGGTATACAACTAATGGGCTGAGATTTCAAACAAAACACAGCTGTGTAAGATGTACTGAATGGCAAGCACCTTCCATTACAAGGATAGAATACCCCATGCTAGGCCATGCACCCCAAATAGAAAGAACTTTCTTTTTATTTTTTTAATGTCCCACATCATTCTCTTTGCTCATCAACATCAATTTTTCATCCTACTACAAGTTATAGATTTTTGATTTTTCTTGATGTGGGTGCCACTTTTTCTTTTTTCATTCCTAGAGAATAAGAGCTCCCCTTCCCCTACCCACCCCCCTGCCCCTGCAACAAAATAACACCAGCACAAAAATGGTGTGGGAAGAGCGTTAGATAGTGGCAATTAGTTAATAACCATATTTGTAACTAATCTTTTTAATTTCCTACCTCCCCCATTTATAGTTGTAATAGATATCCTTTATTTAGTCAAGTATATATATATAAAATTTTCATTCTCATCAAAATCATTCATTAAAACATTAAAAAAAAAACTAAAATTCCATGTGGCAATAAAATTGCCTATCTATTTTCCATGAGCAGAAATGGGTTGTGACATCCTCCCCCCTTACAAAATGCATCGTCTCGATGCAGATATGTTAAAGGTTATAGTCATATCCATAGCATCACACAATGTTGAAAGATTATTCATGAACTTCAATAGTTCAATATTCAAGATAATGCATCTATTTACATTCATACACTATCATATAATCAATAAGATTAAAATTAATTTTCTTAAATGAAACCAAATTTTCTTTTAAAATGCATTGTAATATGATTAAGACACAAACTTTCAAGGATAGTATTAGCATAGATTTATGCAAACATATTTAAGGAAAGATATATACTCACTTGAAATAAACACATGTAAGAAATACTCATTTTGAGAATACTTTCTATAGGAGTGTGTGAATTCCACTAGCATCCTTCTCTTTTACAAGGTTAGAAATACCTCTCTCTGACAATATTCCCCCTTTCTTATGATGTGTCATTCCCTTTATTCATCCATAGGAACCACACCAAATATTAGTCCATCATATCTCATAAATCAAATCAATTATCCAATGAAATATCAAATCCAATACTTTATTATTTTACTAATTCTCACAATTAAGTAACTATTGGATAAAATTGATTAATTGTGTGTTGTCTTTGATGTTACACAAATGTCATAATCATTATCAGTCAGTATATGTCGAGCTCACTCGGGCAGTGAAGACAGTTCTCAGTGTCTACCGAGCATTCCTATGTTTGCCTAGTTCATAAGGCAGTGTCTACCGAGTTCACTTAGGTGTCGAAGGAAAAGTTGCAGAAAGCAAGTATTAACCGAGCTCACTCAGGTAATGAAGGAAAGTTGGATGGAACCAATGCTAACCAAGTTCACTCGGTTGCCAAAGGATTTTCGTAAGTTTGCAGTGTTAACCAAGCTTCTATTGGTTAATGAAGAAAATCATTTTAGAGTTAGTTTCTATCGAGCTGGATCAACTAACGAAGGATTTTCTTATTTTGTTGTATTAAGCTTAATTGATTTATCTATTGATTCTAGCCGACTAAGGTGATGGATATTGATTATTCTAAGTTGTATTTGAGCCAACTTGACAAAGTGGAAGGTATAAGTATAAGGTCAAGTTTTGATTTCAAAGTGTGTGAAAAGTGCAAGTGAGTGTGCGAATTGTGGTGATGTGATTGAACATCTATTGATGTAAAGAGGAAGCAAATTAGAAGGATAAGCAGAATATCCTTGTGGTGTAGCAAAGCTATATATGATCAGGATGGATTAAGTACAAGCCAAAATAGAGATATGAAATCATCAAATTAGTTGCAGTCAAATCAAGTCATCTCATTGTTACTCTCTAACCATTGTAGCAGTGATCTAAATCTCCTAATAGAGTTGGCTTAATAGCTATTTGCAAATGCTCTAACAAGGTGGAAATTCCATTGAATTGTTCTAAAAAACCTCTAACCAAGGCACTCCTAATAGGGTGATTAAATCCTTTAACAGGGTCACACCTAACAATGTGTTTTGTAACCTTTAACAGGGTTGGTTCCAACAGGGTTCACTTCATAAGAGTGAAAATCAGTAACTAGTTGCTATTGGTGATTTTTCCCAAATTGGGTTTCCACGTTAAATCCTGGTGTCAAATGTGTTCTGTTAGAATTTGATAAGATTAATAACCTAGAAAACTAGTGCAAAGAATAAATATCTAAACTATGAATGCAAATGATACAAAATCAAAATAGCATCATAGAGTTAGTCTCCAAGAGAGTGATGCAAATTCTAGAAGCAAAATAGCATTAAGAGGATGCAAAAACAAGAGATGAAAATACAAGCTAGGTAGCATGCTTATATAGGCTAGGAAGAGGGAGGAGGTGGCAACACCAACCAATGAGGAGCAACCATCTATTGGACTAAAGATAGCAAAGTATCTTCCCAAGATAGCTAATGGATGCTCACATGTAGGAAGGTGACACCTCACAACCATTCACCTAATAAGATGTGCTTTATTAACCTAAGCGAGATTATTAAAAGTGTAGGAAAAACCTAGCAAAATAGGAAAAATAAAAAAACTACACTAACACCCCCCCATAAGCAAAGCTTAGGTGGATGTAGAAATGGGTCCCAGAAAGTCAAGCTTGATGAGGTACCCATGTACATAAGATTTCCCAAAAGAGAGAGAAAAGAGACCCACACACACACACAAAAAAAAAAAAAAAAAAAAGTCAGGACTCCGAGTGAGAGGAAGAGGCCCCCCCAAAAGATGAAGCATCCCGCACCCCCAGCAAAGCTCGCAAATGAAGGAGCTTGCTCTCAGTGAAGGGTTTGGTGAAGATATAAGCAACTTTCTTGGAAGTCAAACAATAGCGAAGGTCAATGACATGACCATGGATGAGCTCTCAGATGTAGTGCATGTGGACCTCTATGTGTTTGGTCCGCTGATGATGAACTGGATTTCGTGAGATCTAAATGGCACTCTGGTTGTCACAAAATATGACTGATGGCCGTCTGATCTGGATACCAAACTCAGTGAGAAGATGTTGAAGCCAAATGACCTCAGTGGCAGCATTTACAACCCCCTGATACTCAGCCTTAGTAGAAGACAGAGCAATAGCAGACTGCTTTTTGCTTGAACAACAAACAGGACCTGACCCAAGTGAGAAGCTATACCCTAAAGTAGACTTGCGATCCTCAGAATCACCTGCCCAATCTGAATCTATGTAGCCCACCAGATCAAGCTCAATACCTTCTGTGTAGTGAATCCCACGACTATGAGAACCCTGAATGTAGTGAAGGATCCACTTGGCTGCTTTCCAGTGTAACTCATGGGGCTCTTGGATGAATCGAGAGACCATGCCTATAGCATAGGAGATGTAGGTCTCGTATGAGTGAGATAAATGAGACTCCCAACAAGTTGGCGGTACAAAGTGCCATCAACAAGTGGAGAAGAACATTGAGCCTCAAGTTTGACTCCAAAAAGGAAGGGAGTCAGAGCAGGCTTACAGTCAGCCATATGAAACCTCGAGAGTAAATCTAGAGCATACTTGGATTGTGTGATGGTGATCCCAGAAGGAGACTAAAGGATCTCAATCCCGAGAAAGTAATGCAACAAGCCCAAGTCAGTCATCAAAAAATTGTCCTAAAGGGCCACTTTGACAGCCTTAATTGTGGGTGAAGAACTTCTTGTGATCAACAAGTCATCAACATACAAAACCAAAAATAGAAGTGAATCATCCTGTTGCAAAATATAGACATTAGGATCAGAATGGCACCGAGTGAACTCAACTGATAGAAGGAAGGAGTCCATCTTGGCATACCAGGCCCGAGGAGCCTGTTTGAAGCCATAGAGAGACTTTTGAAGATGACACACAAGTGAAGAATCTTGAAGGAAGCCTTGTGGCTGCTCCATGTAGATCTCCTCATGAAGGTCACCATGAAGAAAAGCACTCTTCACATCCATCTGATGTACTTCCCAATGATTAGCTGCAGTAATGGCAAGAACAATTCGAATGGAATTCATTCAGGCAACTGGCACAAAATTCTTAGAGTAGTCAATCTCAAGAACCTAGGAGAATCCTTTGGCGACCAAGCGAGCCCTGTGTTTGTCAACTGACCCATCTGCTGCAAATTTTGTCTGATAGATCCACTTACATCAAACAAGTTTTCTTCCTTTAGGAAGAGGGACAAGATCCCAAGTGTGGTTCCTCATCAAGGAACTATACTCTTCCTGCATAACTGTATCCCACTCAGAAATACCAGAAGCCTCATGAAAGGACTGTGGATCTGAGGAAGTAGCAATGAAGACATGTGGAGCATCCTGGAATTGTGAATGAATTCACCTGGTGTCTGATGGATCCCCAACCCAATCACTTGCAGACTGCAAGGTCTGTCTAGCCCAAAGTGGACAAGAAGATGGAGAATCTGGAGGGGAATCATTAACCTCTGAATGATGACTAGGAGAGGAAGGAGGTGAGTTCTCTGAATCACTTTCTACATCAGAAGTAGAGGTAGAAGACTATTCAGGTGAATCTGACTCATCAGAAGATCTGTCATGTATTCCAAGTGACTCTAATGTCAAGGTAGAAGGAGTTGGAGAAGTGATAGAAAGTGAGCTTGAAGATCCCTCCTCAAACTGAACACTCCTCTCAATGAATAACTCATGTGTAGTAGGGTGGAGCAACCGATAACCCTTCACACCATCAGGATAACCTACAAATATGCAAGGTCTACTTTGCGGATCCAAGGCCTTACATTTCTCTGTAGGAATGTGGGCCCATGCAGGGGAGCCAAAAACTCGAAAGTGCTTAACTGATGGTTTTTGACCGCTCCAAGCTTCAAAAGGAGTAACTCCCTTCAAGGCTCGGTGAGGAACACGGTTCTAGATATAACAAGCACAGTTAATGGCTTCTGCCCAATATTGTGGTGCAAGAGATCTAGAGTGAATCATATAGTTTGTCATTTCCTTCAAGGATTTATTCTTCTGTTTCACAACACCATTTTGCTGAGGATTGTATGGAACTGAATGCTGTAAATTAATCCCCTCTGAAGTGTAAAATCTTTCAAACTGATGGTTGACATACTTACCACCATTGTCTGTGCGCAAAACCTTGATGGCTTTCCCAGATTACTTTTCTACAATTTTTTTGAAGTCTTGAAAATGATCAAATACCTTTGACTTCTGTTTGAGAAAGTACACCCATGTATATCAAGAAAGGTCATCAATGAATGTGAGGACATATCGGGCCCTGCTGAAAGAAGGATGTTGAAATGGACCAGCCACATCACTGTGAACTAACTCTAGTATCTGTGAAGCTCTCCATGCCTTACTTTTGTCAAAATTTTCCTTAGGATGCTTACCAATAATGCAACTTTGGCAAACACCTCTTGAGAATTGAACCGAAGGCAACCTTGTGACCATGCTCTGCTGGTTGAGCTAATGCAAATAGTGGAAGTTAAGATGGCCAAACCGCTCATGCCATAATTTACTCACATCATTAGAGTGAGTGAGAAAAATAGATGAAGGAGGATCACGAACAAAGTGAGAAAATAGATAGAGCCATGACTGATGATCTACTCTCCCAACTGCAACTACAAAATCACTATGCAACTCACGTATCTCCACTAAATCAGGAGTGAACTCAACCCGCTTGCCTAAATCAGTGTGAGTGATTTGGTATATTGAGAGGAGATTAGTTGATAATGAGGGTACACAAAGAACATCATGGAATGTGCCATCCCCCACATCAATAGACCCTCTCCCACACACCTCAATAGGAGTGTCATCACCCATCAAAATAGAAGGCATAGTACATGGCTCCAAGGATGCAAGTTCTTCCTTAGATGAAGCCATGTGGTGCGAAGCACCCGAATCAAGAACCCAAGTGGATGGTGAGGAAGCAACTGCAACAAGACCCTTGCCCTTTCCTTTCCCCTTGTTGTTTTCTTTTGCCTTGTTAGAATCTTCATTAGAACTTTGTTTGATAGACTCAGGAACACTATTATTATTCTTCTCAAGAATGCATGTCAAGTGATCAATTTGTTTCTTCAAACATTTATGTTCATCATGACCGAGTCTTTTACAATAGGCAAATTTAACCTTTTCTTTCTTAGGCTTATCGCCCTTAGAGGATGAGGTATCAATAGTTGCTTTTGAAGCAATTGGTATCTGATCCTTCTTTTCCTCACTATTATTTTGTTTCTCATCCTTACTATTGTTGTTACTACTTTGTCCTTTTTGTTCTTTTGTGCCTTGGTTCGTTCCTAAGACATGTGACTTAGAGGACTTAAGAGTGCCCATCTGGATTAGCTTGTCCTGTTCTCAAGTGAGATTGACAGCAAAATCATCTAGAGATGGCATGGTGAATTGAGTACCAAGTGCACCCTTAGTAGCATAGAAGGTAGAGACAAACACAAAATATTCTGAACTTAGCTTAGAGAGAATACTGAGAATCAATTGTTCATCTTTCTTTTCAATTCCACATTGTTTTAACTATAGCCTAAATGATTTCAATTTGGTGAAGAAATCTTGGATTGTGTTGAAATTGCCTAGACTCAAACTAATTAATTCATTTTCCAACATATGACCCCTCATTGAATCTTGTGTGCCAAATAGTGTTTCTAGCTTTGTCCATACTCCATTTGATGTATCCAAAGACTCAATGTGAAATAGCAAGTTAGGAGAAACAAACAAACACAATGTTCCATATGCCTCATCACATTTGTTAAACCACTTAGGCTTGTCTTCATCTTTAGCAGGTTCAGTTTCAAGTCTCATAGTTATCCTATTTAATCTAGCCTTCCTTAAGTGAATTGTCATGCATGATTTCCACTCAAAGTAATTTTATGGAGTTAGGATGGGCATATTTGTTTGATCCATGATGAAAAAATGAAAAGAAATGCTAAAAATAAGAGAACCCAACCATGACAATGCCCCCCCCTTTTTACTAAATCAAAGAACCCCCCCTTCAAAAAAATATGATTTGGCACTTTATTTTAGTGTGTTTACAACTACCACTAGAAAGAAATACTTAGTGGTCTTGATTTCAATGCATTACAAACCCTCATGAAGAGCATATGCTAAAAGTGAAACTTGGGTACAATAATCAAGGAAACAAATAGCACCACTGTGATCTACTCAAAAAATCATGCACTTTCAAAAAAAGAATTGCCTTGATACGAGGTCGTATGAGAAAGTTATGATCCTCTGAAGTTTCCAAAACGAGAACTGTGCATAGTCACAGCTGAGAATCTACAATTTTTGAAGAATTCATGCATGAAAATAAAAAAAAAACTCCACTAGTGGATAGAGCACAAAAAAATAGCCAAGTTCATAACAAGAATCATCAAAATCGGAGTCCGTATGAGCAAGAACGAGACATTTGAAAACTGCATTCAAATCTGCGATTGCCAATGGAGAGGGGTATGGCTATAGCCTTTCATGCTCGATTTTGAAAAATATACATCTTGCATGCAAAATCTAAAAGATACCTAGATGGTTTTTCGGGGCTGCGAACAAAACTCAAAAAGCATTTTTCTTGTTGATGTACAGAAGATGCTACTGTAGTGTAAATTAGATGCCTTTAACAGTAAAAAATGGCTTCAAAAATAAAAAACCAAGCCCAACAACCAAAATATGACATGCAAATGCTGGATCATCTTCCTAAGTCCATCAATGGCATGCTGGAACTTGCAATACTGATTGAAAACTCCAAATATGCAAGTTGGTTGTCAGATTTGAGATTGAAACCCCAGAGAAAAACTATTTTTGTCAAAACTTTTCTGATTCTCAGGATCATCTAAAGATGCAAGAGAAGAGCATACTTCATTTTTCAAAAAACTACAATAAAGTTTATTAGCCCCCTCAAATCTCTCAAATAAGGAAACTAAAATCTACTCTTGCACATAGAAAAGCTCTGATACCATGTTAGAATATGATAAGATTAATAACCCAGAAAACTAGTGCAAAGAATAAATATCTAAACTATGAATGCAAATGATACAAAATCAAAATAGCATCATAGAGTTAGTCTCCAAGAGAGTGATGCAAATGCTAGAAGCAAAATAGCATTAAGAGGATGCAAAAACAAGAGATGCAAATACAAGCCAGGTAGCATGCTTATATAGGCTAGGAAGAGGGAGGAGGTGGCAACACCAACCAATGAAGAGCAACCATCTATCGGACTAAAGATAGCAAAGTATCTTCCCAAGATAGCTAATGGATGCTCACATGTAGGAAGGTGACACCTCACAACCATTCACCTAATAAGACGTGCTTTATTAACCTAAGCGAGATTATTAAAAGTGTAGGAAAAACCTAGCAAAATAGGAAAAATTAAAAATTACACTAACATGTTCATGCTATTTTCTTTATGTGTTTGCAACTAAATTAAAGTAATGGTAATCAAAAATAACATCTAATGATTAATGTGTTAATCTTTTACTGAGCTAATCCAGTTACTCCCGAGTTACAACATTCTGTGTGTTTGCTGAGCTTCAACAATATTCAGTTATCTATTTGCATTTTGCACTGACATCTAAGAGATCTCAGATTTATTTTTGTAGTAACTAATTCACCCCTCCCCTCTTAGTTACTCCTCTTATATTTCCAAAAATTGGTATTAGAGCTTTTGGTGCTTGTAGAGAAGGTTTCAAGGACCTAAGCTAAAGATCAGGATGTCTTACAAAAGAGAGATTCCCAAGCCGAATAGAGACAATTTTGCAACATGGCAAGGACTTATGAGATTACATCTGGCCACCATCAATGATTTAGGTTGCAAGTATCTTGATACTGAATATAAGACTCCCACTGGAACATTATCAGTTGAAGACATTATTGAAAAGAAGAATCATAATATCATGATGATTGATATTGCATCTGCTCTCAATTATGTTGAGTTTGATGAGGTAAAAGATTGCAAAATTGCTTTTGCAATATAGAACAAATTGAAAGATATCTATGGAGGAGATGGCAATGTCAGAAGAGCCAAAGTAGAAAGCCTTAGAGGACAATTTGATGAAATGAAAATGAGAGAAAATGAAAACATTGAAAAATATGTGAGAAGGATCAAGGCTAGTGTAAGTGCAATCAAAGCATCTAGAGGAGACATCAAGGAGAAAACTATTGTAAGTAAAGTACTTAGAACTCTTCTTCCTATTTATGCTATTAGAGTATCTGCTATTCAAGAAATGAGATTTGATCCAAATAACAAGATAGGTTTGGATGCTCTAGTTGGAAGATTAACATCTTTTGAGTTACACAATTATGATAACTATGTTCTTGCTTTAAATAATATTGAATCTATATTTAAAGCTAAACTTTCACTCAAAGAAAAGGGTCACAAGTAAAAATCTAGTCAATCAGGAAGTGGAGAAGATTGATCATCAAAAGAAATTTTAGATAGTGATCTTGAAGTTGTTGAAGCCTTGCTTGCAAGGAAGTATTCCAAAGGAAGAGGAAAGTACAAAGGTAAAGTTCCTCTAATTTGCTTTTCATGTGAAGAAATTGTTCACATTGCTACTAGGTGCCTAAACAAGGAAATTAAGGATGAGAAGAAAATAAATAAGCATAAAGACAAGGACTCCAAGAGCTTCAAGGACAAGGTAAAAAATTTGGTTTTATGGCCAAACATTCTAATAACAGTGAAGATGAAATGGTATATATAGCTGTGAAAGATAAATTTGATGATGAAAGAGATAAGATGACACTTATCACTCATGTTAGCAAAAATGATATATGGATTATTGATAGTGGCTGCTCACATCATATGACTTGTGACAAAACAAAATTTGAGCATATGGAATATTATTATGGAGGTAGTGTGAGATTTGGAAACAATGAACCTTGTAACATAAAAGAAAAATGATGTATCTTGTTGACTAAAGAACTTATATGTGACAATGCTTATTGGGTTGAAGGACTAAAGCATAATCTACTAAGTGAGGCACAATTGAATAACATTATATTCAAGGTAGAATTCATCAATGGATAGATCAAATTGCTGGATGGAAAAGGAAATTTGGTTGGATTTGGCAAACAAACAAAAGGTAATCTATTTTATCTTGATCTTAGTGATTATTCACGTTTTATTGCTCAAGTAGAGGAAAGCTGGTTATGGCACAACAGGCTATGTTATGTGAATTTTGATAATCTGGTTAAGATAAGAAAACATAAAAGAGTAAGAGTTATTCTTAGTTTGAAGAAACCTGACATGGGTCTATGCAAAAATTGCCGAATTGGTAAGATGGGAAAGACAAGTTTCAAGAGCAAAGACTATTAGCCAAAAGAAGTCTTGAAAATTGTTATACAGACTTATGTGGACCAATTGGAATAGAGAGTTATAGTGGAGAAAATTTTTTCATTCTTTTTGTTGATGAATACTCTAGAATGATGACAGTAATGTAACTAAAAAAAAATCAAAAGCCTTTCAAAAGTTCAAGTGGTATCTAGCAAGAGTGGAAAAAGAAACTGGAAAGAAATTGAAATGCTTAAGATCAGACAGAGGTGGTGAATTCATCTCCCATGAATTCAATAATTTCTGCAATGAAAGAGGAATCAAAAGACAAGTGTCAATCCCTGGTACACCACAATAGAATGGTATAGTAGAAAGAGGAAATAGATCTATCATGGATTGTGCAAGAACCTTGATGATTCAAAAGAATTTTGCTCTCAAATAATTGAAGGAAGCTATCAAAACTATAGTTCAAACCTTGAACAAAGTTTAGTTGAAGAAATATTCAAACAAGATACCTTATCAGCTATGGTATGGCTACAAACCTAATGTAAGCTACTTGAAAGTATTTGGCAAAAAATGTTACATATTGAAAGAATCTAGAAAAGGAAAATTTGATGTAAAAGGTGATGAAGGCATATTTCTAGGATACTCCTACAGAAGTAAAGCATATAGATGTTTGAATTCATCTACTCACAAAATTATAGAGAGTGGACATGTCAAAATTGATGAATATGTATAAAAGAGTAAAGAATAAAGAAACAAGGAACTTGAAGACTACAAAAGATTCATTTACTACAAACCTGATACTTTGCCAAATCTATCTGAGAGAAAAGAAGCTTCATCTCCAGAGTCCCTAGAAACTCCAACAGTTATTGAGTTGTAGACAGTACAACCCAAGCCACAAGGACTCAAGTCACAATTAGAGGCTACTGAGCTAGTTCAAACCAAGCCTGATGGACTTGAGTCACAAACAGAAGGATGCAAGCTTGAAACTAAAATTCAAGAAGAAGATGGTGGAAATAATTTAAAGACCAAAGAGCCTATATTAGCAAGATATTTCAGAAGGCATCATACACCTAATCAAATCATTGGAGACAAATTTGATGGAACAATGACAATAAGAACATTAAAAGGTACATGTTTACTTGCTGAATTTGAACCTAGAAGTGTTAAAGATGCTCTAGAAAATGAAAGTTGGATTGAAGAAATTAATGAAGAGATAGAATAGATAGAGAAGAACAAAACTTGGACTTTGTTCCTAGACCTAGAGATAAAAATGTAATTGGTAAAAAATGGGTATTTAGAAATAAGTTGAATGAAGATGGAAAGGTATCAAGAAACAAAGGAAGATTAGTATGCAAAGGTTATCTTCAAGAAAAGGTATTGATTATGGTGAGACTTTTGCTCCTGTAGCAAGACTTGAAGTTATTAGAACTTTACTAGCATATGCAACACATAGAGGATTTAAAGTATATCAAATGGATGTTAAATCTGCATTCTTGAATAGAATTCTTGATGAAGAAGTTTACATTGAGCAACCAGAAGGTTTTGTAGATCATAGCAAAGGAGATATGGTTTGTAAACTACATAAATCATTATATGGTCTTAAGCAAGCTCCTAGAGCTTGGTATGAAAGACTCCATAATTACTTGGTACAGATTGTTTTTCAAAGGACTAATGATAACGATAGTCTGTATATCAAGGAAGGGCCAGATAAGAAGATTGTGTTGGCTGAAACATTTGTTGATGATACTCTATTTATAGGAAATGATGATTTATGCAAAGCATTCTCAGAAGAAATAACTAAAGAATTTGAGATGTCCATGTTTGGTGAAATAAAATTCTTTTTTGGATTGCAAATACAACAGAACAAAAATGGTATCTACATCACTCAATCTAAGTATACCAAGGAGATACTAAAGAAATTTAGAATGGAAGATTCAAGACTAGTTAGAACACCCATGTCTATTGGACATAAGCTTTCCAAAAATGATGATTCAAAAGAAGTAGATAAGACCACTTACATATCAGTGATTGAAAAATTGTAGTGTGTAGTACACACAAGGCCTGATATTGCTCTAGCAGTTGGAATAGTGGTAAGATTCTTAGCAAATTCCAAAGAAAATCACATGATGGTGATCAAGAGAATCATGAGGTATCTGAAAGGTTCTTAAGATTATGGTTTATGGTACAAACTTGGAGGCAATTTAGACTTGAAAGTATTTACTAATGCTGTTTGGGCAAGAAGTCTTGATGACAGAAAAAATACTAGTGGTGGAGCATTCTTTCTTGGCAAAAGACTAGTATCTTGGACAAGCAAGAAGCAAAATTGTACATCTCAATCCACAACAGAGGTAAAATATGTAGCAGTAGTCAATTGTTCTAACATTGTTTGGTTCAAACAATTGTTGGAAGGAATGAAGATAGAGATCAAAGATCTAGTTGTCATATATTGTGATAACACCATTATAATCAATATATCAAATAATCCAGTAATGCACTCTAAAATAACACATATTGCTATAAAATATCACCTAAGAGAGTTGGTGAGAGATAAAGAAGTTAGATTAGAATATGTGAATACAAATGAATAGATTGCAAACATATTCACCAAACCATTACCTAAGGATGCATTTTTATATCAGAGAGGTAAGTTAGGGATCATTCCCCTATTTGAAATTCACTACATGAAGCTTAGTGAATGCATCAACTAGAACATGCTGAAGATCAATCAGTTGGTGTAGAATTGGCAAGGGCATATTACAGATGAATCAATACTTAAGGTACATCAATATTTATAGAGTTATTGTCTTTGGCATGTGTTGTCAAAGAGGGAGAAGTTTACTGTCATATCTCTGAGAAATTTTTAGAACCAAAATAAAGTTAGAAACCAAAGAGGGAGAAGTCTTCCAAAGAAGAAGTATGCTGAAAGAGGGAGGACGTTTTGAATGAACTTGATAACAGTTGTTGCAGACAAAATTCAGTGAAAGAAAGAGATCATATTGATAGAGGGAGTTCTCAAATCTAAAATCCAAAATTTCATTGTGTTATGACATGCTGTGTTGCCATCAATGCCAAAGAGGGAGATTGTTGGATACAACTAATTAATTTTGTATTGTCTTTGATGTTACACAAATGTCATAATCATTATCAATTAGTATATGCCAAGCTCACGGGGGGAGTAAAGACAATTCTTAGTGTCTACCAAGTATTCCTGTGTTTGCCTAGTTTAGAAGGCAGTGTCTATCGAGTTCACTTAGGCATCGAAGGAAAAGTTGCAGAAAGCAAGTGTTAACTGAGCTCACTCGAGAAATAATATAAAGTTGGATGGAACCAGTGCTAACCAAGCTCACTTGGTTGCCAAAGGATTTTTGTAAGTTTGCAGTGTTAACCAAGCTTCTATTAGTTAACAAAGAAAATCATTTTAGAGTTAGTTTCTACCAAGCTGGGTCGGCTAACGAAGGATTTTTTTATTTTGTTGTATTAAGCTTAATTAATTTATCTATTGATTCTAGTTGACTAAGGTGATGAAAATTGATTATTCTAAGTTGTATTTGAGTTGAGTTGACAAAGTGGAAGGTATAAGTATAAGGTCAAGTTGTGATTTCAAAGTGTGTGAAAAGTGCAAGTGAGTGTACAAATTGTGATGATGTGATTGAAGATCTATTGATGAGAAGAGGAAGTGAATTAGAAGGATAAGCAGAATATCCTTGCGGTGTACCAAAGTGATATATGATCAGGAAGGATCAAGTACAAGCTAGAACAATGATATGAAATTAGAAAATTAGTTGGAGTCAAATTAGGTCATCTCATTGTTACTCTCTAACCATTGTAGTAGTGATCCTAAATCTCCTAACAAAGTTGGCTTAACAACTATTTGTAAATCCTCTAACAAGGTGGAAATTCCATTGAATTATTCTCAAGACCTCTAACCAGGCCACTCCTAACAGGGTGATTAAATCTTTTAATAGGGTCACACTTAACAATGTGTTTTGTAACCTTTAATAGGATTGGCTCCTAACAAGGCTCACTTTAGAAGAGTGAAAATTAGTAACTAGTTGCTATTGGTGGTTTTTCCCAAATTGGGTTTCCACATTAAATCTTGGTGTCAAATGTGTTCATGCTATTTTTTTAATGTGTTTGCAACTAAGTTAAAGTAATGGTAATCATAGATAACATCTAATGATTTATGTGTTAATCTTTTATCGAGCTAATCTAGTTACTACCGAGTTACAACACTCTATGTGTTTGCCAAGCTTCAATAGTATTCAGTTATCTATTTTCATTTTGTACTAACATCTAAGGGATCTAAGATTTATTTTTGTAGTACTTGATTCAACCCACCCCTCTCATTTATTCCTCTTATATTTCCAATAGTAACATATTACCTTAAAATCACATGATATCACACACATACCTGTGCTTACTTATCATACCTTGACATCACATGGAGTTGACCCTGCTAGTAGGAACTTCATGTCCACTTCTTGCCATACTCCTACATATATGCTCGCAATACCTTTAGCTCATTCACAATATCATTAGCTCAAGAAGATGGTATTCAATTATAAATATCAAGAGTCAATATTTTCCTTTAACTCATCTTTAATCACACATTGATCATGAGTAATGAAAATAATCAACCATACGTACCATCTACATGAGGTGCTTGCTAAGGGAGTAAGTGTCAACATCGATAGATTAGTGTTCATGAAACACAATCATGTAATGTAATCATATTTCATCATCATCAGATTCATCATGAAATATAATGACATACATGTATAACATCATCAATGTACTCATCAATATTTAATATCATTATGCATACAAACACTAACAAAATTTTACATCCAATGTATTTATATCATAATACATCAGTTATCTCAAAATTAATGACATATATCTAACCAATATGATAAGAAAATGAATGATATAAAGACCATACAATCAAGTGTGGAAAATTAACATGGACCAAGAGTCTAAGTCAAATACATAATGACTAATCCTATGTCAAAGAACATATTGACTAGGAGCCCAATAGACTCAAGACAACCAAATCTTTGGTTGATGTTCATCGATTAGGTTAATTAAGTCAAATGTGTCAATGGCTTCCTATAAAATAGGAGTCAAAATACATGGTAGATCATCACATATACATAATACCAATGTAATATATTTCTAAAAATAAATAAAAGAATGATCTATTCATACCATTTTGCATTCTCATAGGAACACCACATTCCATACACTTGCCACATAGGCCAAACAGTCATGTCAAGACAAAGTCAAAAGTCAACTACATAAAGTTGAATGAACCAACAAATAAAATATCTTTCAATTAATTGTGAAACTTCATTCTAGTTTCCAATTTACATGTCAAAATGATGGGTACAATAATAATATTTCATAAGCCAGTTATTGACCAACTTGTCGAACACAACATATCATCACATGAATATGCCATAAATGAATATATTGAAGAAGTTGACTTACATGTCAAACTTTATTTTATCATATTTAAGAACCATGTCCTACTAAGCGATTGCCACATCATCAATTGCAAGAAATGGGGAAATAATCAAGCAAAACTCTAGTTTGAATAGTCATCAATTATTCCATTAACCATAATCAAGAATTAACAAACAATTATTCATTTAAGAATGTAACACATTAAATTATCCAAGAATGCTGACCTACATGTCATCCATCCATAAAAATTCATGATTTAATAAATACATCAAGTATAATCTAACACTAGTATATTTGGGCCCAATTGTGATGGTCACCCGTCACCCAAGTGACAAAACCATGAATTGGTTCCTGTTGGATGGGCGTAGGACTTTTGCTATCACAAATTGTAATGGTAAGGGCATCCATCGCAATTGTGATGAATGATGCTTTTGTAACTTGGAAGAAGGCAAGGGAAAGAGTCCATCTTCATGTTGTCCCAATTGCGATGGCTAAAGCTTTCAGTTTGCCATCATAATTGAGACAACTGTGCTATAGGGTCGATGACTATCCATCAGAGCAGGCCATCACAAGTGTGACAATAGTTCTATAGGAGCAATGACCATTTTTTGGAGCTGCCATCACAAGTGCAATAGGTATGCGACAAAAATGTAGTGGGAATGATGACTATCCATTATAGCAAGCCACATTTTTTTGGGGTGACCATTGCAGCATGGGACAAACTAGTACTCGAAATGCCCCTAGGGACAAGTCACCATTGTGACTTTGTCCATCCTAACTTTTAGCAAAATTTTAAGAGAAAAAACTTGTAGGGTCCCTAATTGCCAAATCATCAATTACAACTAGTTATGACACTCTCACAGTTGGGAAACTTGGATTTGAAATACAATTATCTCCATTTTAGTTCCAAGTGCACTTGATCTTACATGTTCTCCCTTATAATTGTTTTATTAGATCAGATTTATCATTATCATTTCATTTCCAAAAAATATCAACAAAGAATATAATCCCTATGTGCATAAATATTGTATTGGGACCCTTACTCCTTACTCCTACATTTGTGCTAATCACATTTTCTTTGTGGTGGTTTCATATTCCAATGTGTGTTGTGATTGGGAAAGATTTTATATTTCTTACCATTTCATATATGAAATTTTGGTGAACCCAACTTATGACATCATAGACTATGGAAAAAGTGTTAGAATCTGATAAGATTAATAACCTAGAAAAGTAGTGCAAAGAGTAAATATCTAAACTATGAATGCAGATGATACAAAATCAAAATAGCAACACAGAATTAGTCTCCAAGAGAGTAATGCAAATGCTGGAAGCAAAATAGCATTAAGAGGATGCAAAAATAAGAGATATGCTAATACAAGCCAGGTAGCATGCTTATATAGGCTAGGAAGAGGGAGGAGGTGGCAACACCAACCAATGAGGAGCATCCATCTATTGGACTAAAGATAGCAAAGTATCTTCCCAATATAGTTAATGGATGCTCACATGTAGGAAGGTGACACCTCACAACCATTCACCTAATAAGACATGCTTTATTAACCTAAGCGATATTATTAAAAGTGTAGGAAAAACCTATCAAAATAGGAAAAATAAAAAGCTACACTAACACCCCCCCCGAATCTCTCAAATAAGGAAACTAAAATCTACTCTTACACATAGAAAAGCTCTGATACCATGTTAGAATCTGATAAGATTAATAACCTAGAAAACTAGTGCAAAGAGTAAATATCTAAACTGTGAATGTAGATGATACAAAATCAAAATAGCAACATAGAGTTAGTCTCCAAGAGAGTAATGCAAATGCTGGAAGCAAAATAGCATTAAGAGGATGCAAAAATAAGAGATATGCTAATACAAGCCAGGTAGCATGCTTATATAGGCTAGGAAGAGGGAGGAGGTGGTAACACCAACCAATGAGGAGCATCCATCTATTGGACTAAAGATAGCAAAGTATCTTCCCAAGATAGCTAATGGATGCTCACATGTAGGAAGGTGACACCTCACAACCATTCACCTAATAAGACATGCTTTATTAACCTAAGCGAGATTATTAAAAGTGTAGGAAAAACCTAGCAAAATAGGAAAAATAAAAAACTACACTAACAAAAAGGAGGCATGAGAAGACAACTAGGGAAAGTTCCCAATTTGTGCTCAAAGGATTGAAACTTATAGCACATATTGGGAAAGTCAAGATACATGAGTCTTTGAGTAAGACATTGTTCAAAAATTTGAAGGCCATATCCTCTTTCATATTAATATATCAATCTAAGGTTGTATCCTCATCTTCAATCTCTAACAATGCAATTTGATTATACAAAAAACATTTGGTCCAAAAGTCACCAATTAAGCCATATGTCCCTTATGTCTTCAACCCTCATAGCATCCTTCACCTATAACCTTAGGAATGTTAGGCTGCATGCCTTCTTGTGAGATTTCATGGAGACTTTCTACTAGTCAAGACTTTGATTCTCCAATGTATAAAACAAAAACAAAGTTATATTGGATTGTGAGTTGGGTTCATCCACATGCTTAACTGAGATAGATGAGACCTTTAGTGTTAGTTAACTGATTAATTAAGAGCTTGGTTTAGTTGAGAATGTAACTAAATAAGATATAGTGTTCTTAGAAAAAACTTGTGCTAGCATTTTTCAATCGATGCTTTTCCATTATTCTTCCTTTCTTGACAACTGTGAGGAAGAATTTGGTGAGAGCATAGATTTTGAACAACACATGATGATTATCCTTTCATCATGTAGATTGGAGCTTAACATCTAAAGCAACTGTTTGACAAGTTGATGTAAAAGAACACGTCTAGCAAAATAACAACCACCCTCTTCAATGCCAATGGTTTGTTTAAAAATCATTGTGAAATCAACTTTAATATAAACCCTTTTGAGTTCAAGAAAAGTAAAATTTTTCTTGCTTCAGTAAACCGTTTAACCAAGGGATTTAAATAACTAGCCTATGACAACCTACCAAAGGATATGAATGTTGAGATAATGGGTGTTGCACACATTGCATAGTATTGTTATATTGTATTATTTTATTTTATTATGTAATATTGCACCTAGATGGACGTACAACATGTAAATATTCCCATGGGATATACTTGATGAGTTGTATTGTAACATTGTGATAATATTTCATGTAATTATTTAATATTGGGGAAAAGAATTAAATTTCCAATATTAAATGTGGGGTCAATGGATTCAGTAGCACATGGTTTATGTAATACCACTTAGTGGTTTTGTGGGACTTGATATTATATAAGCAGGCACAAGGGTAGTTGTTGATGTGAAAAAAGACAAAAAAGAAAAAGGCAAGAGTCAAGTGAAACAAGGCTTGACATGTTAACGAAGGGAGCATTTGTGAAGGTTGGAAGCATGGTATGGGATGTGTGGATTCATGCTTATTCACATGATTTCTTGGTTGTGGCTATGGCTTTGAAGGCTTCTATGGTTGTATTCCAATGGTGTTTTTACTAAATATTACATGGTGATGGATTCTTTTAGGTTGGGTTTTTCTCTTAATGAGGGTTTCCCAAGGTATATCTTGTGTCACAATTTTTTTGGGTATGTTTTCTATTCTCTTGCATATGGATTTCAATTGCATATTTATTTTAGATCTATTATGGGGTATGTGAAAATGGTTATATTTTGTTGCAAGTTTCCTTATAAGTGGTATTAGAGCTATGGTTTTATTATTGTAACCCTAGATTGAATCCATGGAATGCATGAAAGGATAAAAGAAAGGGCAAGATATATGCATTGTTTATTGCCAATCTAAGGATTTTGAGTTTGCTGTTATGATGGGATGTTGAAATATTTTGGGCATGTAAAATTATTGGTCAAAGAATTTTTTTGGATGTTTCATTTAAATGGGGATTTTAGGGGATGACTTGTGGTAATAACCTCCTCGGTAAAAAAAATCTCACCATTGCATTTGGGTCGATGTTTCCATAAATTTTGATATATAATATGCCCTAGTTTGGCCATGTTTAGAAGAAATGAAAGTGCTTTTTAGTTTCAACCCATGGTGGCCATCAAATTTAATCTCGTTGAAATTTTCGTCACAAAAAAAATATCGCAATGAAAATGGTAAAAAGTCTATCTTAGTAAAATGACCATAACTTTCTCTTAGGATACTAAATTTCAAACTTCTTATAGGCATTGAAATGCTAAATTAGAACATTATAACTTGGTGTAGGTTTGGTTCTATAATTTTGACATTTTTTCATATTTTAAGAGCCCAAAAATTAGATGTTGTTTATTTTGATCACAAATTAGGGCATAACTTGGGCATACAGAGTCAACTTTTGAACTTTAAATAGTCAACGAAAAACTCCTGGAGAGCTCTACAAATTGGTTCAGATTTGGTGTAGGTTTGACATGGTTTACTTGGTGATATATTAATGTAAATAATTTATGATATATATTGACTATGGTAGAATTGTGAGTTTATGACATTGCATGTTTGGAGATTTAAGATTTGATGTCATTGTATACTCAGTTCATATTTTAGACTGGTCTCATGATGATATGGTTATCATTATTTGGTTTGGATATGTATGATGACTTGTTGGGTCTACAAGTTGTGTAGTGTTGTAACGGTCTATACTTATAGTTTGCATTTATAGCTTGGTTATGGGATGTCTTTGCTCATTGATCTCTCATTTTTGATGCATATTCAGATTGGTGGCTTTGATTTGGGTTGTCTATGCCCTAAGTCACATGATTTTCTAATTTTTTCTTTCATGTAGAAGGGATGAGATGTTGTTATCAAGTACAATCATGGTGGAGGATTGTGTTTGACTATTTTATGCTGATAGGTTGGACACTTTGAGAGTTAGATGTTCATTTCATGGATGTGATCATGGTGCCATAGATTTTGGCATGACATGATTAGATATACAGGTACATCCTTGATGTTCATTGGTTTGGATTCCTAATTTGGTTATGGTGGTATATCTTCTTGGTTGAGGATCATGGCAATTTGGTTTCTAGGAGCTCATGATGTGCACTTTGAGTTCTTTGATGGTTTGATACCTTGGTTGATTCTCATGGTTAGATGATGGTTTTTTATTTATTTTTCATCATGATGTCATAGATAGCTTGGATATACAATTTAGTGATAGCTTGTGACAATGATGAGGTGGTAGTTTAGGGTTAGTTCTTGGATTGGTTTGTATCTTCTTGGCTTGGAGATCTTGGTTTCACTTTGTACTAATATTTTGGTTGTGTGAGTGTAGACCTAGAGGATCTTCATGTAGAAGATGATTTTTATGGTGCCATGGGTTACTCGATACTGTAGCTGAGTGGGAGTTTTTGGCATTGATATATTTATTGAGTGTTTACAGATGTTGGAAGTTTGTCTTAGATCCTGTTGTTGTAGAAGAATCTTTAACATTTGCATGGTAGATTTTTTATCTTCATGGTATGTGGAGATGGTTCTTCATGGTATGTGGAGATTGTTTTCTTCATAGTATGTGGAGATGGTTGCATCAAGAGGACTCATGGGGTTCTAGCTAAAGGTGTGGTTTATGCTTTTATTTGACATGTTATCCTTGGTGTTAGGATGTTTTCAATTTTATGTCATGGTATACTCTTGATACACATTTAGAGTTTTGACATGTTATAGTATGTTCATATGGAGCATGTTATCTTTTTGGTTGAGATGGTTAGATCATGTTGTCATATTTATGCTCCTAAAGCCATGGTTGGAACCTTGACATTGATCTTGGTTTAGTTTCTTGGTATTGAGTACATTGATCATAAGCTATATAATTCATGATATTGCTATGTTTCATTTGGAGTTGGCATAGATTGATTGGTTACAGGTGCTCATGGATACTTAGAGATGGTGGTGATGCTAATTTCTCTTGGATTAGAGAATTATTTGTTGGGATAAATATTTGATTGAAGTAGGAATTTTGAGGGGCATTCACCTAATATGGACTTGAGAGGAGATTGTTCTTAGATGAGTCTTGGTTATAGTCTAGAATATTTTGATGGGCATTCTCATTCCCCACTCTTGGCCTACTTGGTGGTTTGCTACTTTAGAGGTATAGCCAATTATTTCTCTCAAGTGCATTGTGTTTATGCTTGTCTTTCATGGATATGGATCATGAGCTATAGTACATGAGTTAGTATTGGATGGTTCATTTGAGAGATGGTTTAGCATTGGTTATTTCCATTTTCATATGTTGTTATGTTGGTTGAGTTTGGGAGATGGTTTTATATTGGACATATTCTTTGGATTAGGAATTATTAATGAGTTTGATCTTCTTTTGAGAGGCTTACATCCATGATTAGTTATATGGTATGATTTTGGTGTTGTTGTAGCTTCTTGTTGGTGTTTTATGGAGGAGATCTTACTTGCACAATTTACATCTAGAGGTGTGTGCAGGACATGATATAAATTATGATTTGCATGATTTCTCTTTGGTCTTGGTTATCTTCTTGGATGCTTGGTTTTGCTTACATTGGATTTGAGATTGGTTAGAGATTGCTATCATTGGTTCGTGCTCATGTATGTCATGTGAGAGATGACAAGGTTATTCCTTTATCTCTTTCCTTTTTGGGTTGTGGAGAACTTGGGAGAGTGTTGGAGGCTTGTTATGAGAGTTGTTCTTGTAGCTTATTGGTTTATGTGTTGTGGATGTCCTTGAGACTATAGGATTCACTTCTTTGAGATGTTGTGAGAGGATTGGTTATAGACTTGACATTATATTTTGAAATGAGAGCTTATTAGTATATATGTGGTAAATATTGCTCTTGATACTTGTGATTGCAAGTTATAGATTGGATATGTTGATGATGTGAGATTCACTTGGTATCCATTTGGAGATATGGCTATTTGGATGGGTTTGGAACTTGCTGTGGGTGTTATTTCCACTATGAATACCTTTGGATTAGGTTTTTGTACTTGATATTTCAGTTGGTGCATGATTTTGTGATCTTCTAATGTGATAGGTTCGTTGGATTTCTCTTTGGATGGCTTTCATGTATGTTCAGTGGCAGTGGCATAATAGGAGGTCAGATCATTCATGTTTGAGATGCTGGATACTTTGATTTTGTTGCAGGTACCAAGATGGAGCACTTTGTGTACTTTGATCCATGATGGTGGATGTGTTGGGAGGGATTATTCCCTTGTTTATTTATGTGGCTAGAAATTGACCCTATGCGATGTATACAAAAGGTGGGAGATTGTTGAGATAATGAGTATTGCACACATTGCATAATATTATTATATTGTATTATTTTATTTTATTATGTAATATTGCACCTAGATGGACATGCAACATGTAAAGATTCCCATGGGATATGCTTGATGAATTTTATTGTAACATTGTGATAACATTTCATGTAATTATTTAATATTATGAAAAAGAATTAAATTTTCAATATTAAATGTGGGGTCAATGGATTAGGTAGCACATGGTTCTAGCACATGGTTTATGTAACTCGACTTGGTCATTTTGTGGGACTTGCTACTCTATAAGCATCCACAAGGGTAGTTGTTGATGTGAAAAAAGATAAAAGGGAAAAAGGAAAGAGTCAAGTGGGACAAGGCTTGTCAGGTTAGCTAAGGGAGAATTTGTGAAGGTTAGAAGCATGGCATGTGATGTGTGGATTCGTGCTTGTTCACATGGATTGCTTGGTTGTGGATATGGCTTTGAAGGCTTTCATGGTTGTATTACAATGGTGTTTTTTCTAAATATTACATGGTGATGGATGCTTTTGTAGGCTGAGTTTTTCCCTCAATGAGGGGTTCTCGGGGTATATCTTGTGTCACAATTTTTGTGGGTATGTTGTCTACTCTCTTGCATGTGAATTTAAATTGCATGTTTATTTCAAATCTACTTTATCACATTGGAATTCAGCAAAAGAAAACAAATGAAGCCATTTGTTATGTTTATGATGCCATCAATTTTCATGCCCCAAGGATCTCCATTGCACTAAAATCTAAACTCTACACATGCACTTAGATGGGCTATGCTTGACATAAATTATAAGATCTTGCAAAAGTAAAGTTTTCATGCTTTTGGTAGATAGATCAATTGCATCTGAAAGACTAAAACTAAAAGCATTGGTAGGTAGCTTCAAAGAAATTCCGTCCTTCCCTCATGATATCTTAAACACATATTTTCAGCTACCTTGGGTGTAATTATTCTCTCTAGCATTTGTAACAAATTTTAGACATTATTGTAGCCAACATGAATGATTAGGCTACCCAATGAAAAATAGCTGTAAGAATAGTTCATGTGATATTAGTCATCTATAATAATGAATAAATTCTCAAGGGAATTCAATTGATATTAGTTCACAAGGCTAGTTTGGCAATTCAATAGAGATGCATGATATGTGACACCTTTATTTTAATCTTGAAACTAAATATTTGGTAAATGAAAAACCTTATGTTTGTCTCATAGAGAAAGTATGCACATCATATGACATGCTAATATATAAATATATTGGAACCTCCCTATACAGGCCTAAAAAATCATGTTATCATTATGTTCCCATGAGAAGAAGGTCATCATGGCATCCTTACTTGTTCCTCATGTTAGCCTCCCTGCATCTGAGCTTTGGGGTGTTAACTGTTAAAACAACCTCTTTATAGCCTACACACTCTACTCACTGTACTATTTCCCCAATCAAGTGTTATATACCCTATAGATTATAGTTACCCATAGGTTTGCAAATTAAAAAGATTTTAATACAATGGGTCTTTCCTACTACTTTGATGTTGGTTATATATTTTTTCTTGTAGACATAATTTCTACATTTTATAATATGATTGTGTTCATCTTCTGATAATAGTTGTGCAAGTTTATTTTATTCTACAAAACTACATGATTTATCATGGAGTTTTTGTTCAAAACATCATCAAAATAAACTCAAACAACAATTATGAGAAACTAAACACAATGTATATATTATTTTTGGCTTACAACACATGATCTATGTACATGCATAACTATTACAATCCATATGGAGCAACTTAGTACCCAAAAATGTATCTAGGGAAAGGAATGATATCCATTCCTACTGTCTATCCATTATATACATACAATCAAGCCAATGCAGGAGGATACCCACATGCACAACCAATTATGCATTATCCAACAATAGGCAATGCAATTTCAAGTTTGCCACAATAATATGGTGGGATCCTTTCCACTTCCCCCTACAACAACAACTTAATGAATTCATCTAATCTATACCCATTATATAGCTTCATACTGGTTTCCCATTGGTTTTAGATAGTGATCCAATCGCTTAAATATCACTCTTTAAGCTAAAAGTGTTAAATAGTCAAAGTTGATTAACTAATAGTAAACATAAGATATTTAAGAGTGGGGGATAGTAATTAACCATCATTTTACTGTAATATTTCATAGATGAAAATAATAAAAGGACTAAACTGAGTATGTGATAGTGGGTGTGGCAATAAAATAGGAGTGACCCTTTCATTGCCACCCAATGCTATTCAACAGTATGTGATTTAGTTAGCTACTTCACAACCGTACCATGCATGCCGAGTGAATTTATCAACCTAATATTGAGCTCATAATCTAACAAGAATTGGACCAAACAAGACAAGGAAGACTTCATATAAGCATCTTAGTTGCTAATATGTTCAGTAGTATGTGAAACTTATCATTGCATAGTTCATGGACTTTAGTAACACATTCATTATTATTTAGTTTAACTCACATGCCCTTCCCTTGGAAGAAGAAATTTTGGATTGTTCTTAGTGTATCACTAGATGTTAGAGAAATGCCCATGTTTGATATTATGTATGGCATGTGGGCTATCTAATTGTGCAGTCTAAAAAAGTATTACCATGTGGGCTATCAAACTTCTGCAAGCTTAAAATAAGAAATGTATGTACCAACATGCAATGCAACAATGTTATGAAAAATCCATTCACACAAGATTATTATAAGGTGGAGAGATAGATTAGTTTACATTCAGATTTGATAGTTGATAGTTGATAGTTTATAGGCTTGAGAGAACAATTTATTAATATGATCTCATATGGCCACTCCACCATTGTTTCTAGTTGGCACACATAACAAAATTCATATCTAGTCCAAGACATATTATTATTATTATTGTCTTTTGCACTGATAATGTGGTGCTTTCAATAACTGTGAAACTAGGATTTTTAAATGTTTATATTGCAATGCATGTTTCCTGGGTGTAAGATTTTCCATGTTGTCCAATTTGTGTCCATTCATGGGCTTTGTTTTTTTTCAATACCCAATGTCATTCTTTTTCCAAATTATCTCAAACTCCTTATAATTGACCAAAGTGCTCAAAATATCCTTATAATTGACCAAACATGTGGATATTAATATGACATTAAAAAACATATAGGTAATGGATTGAGAATACTTTAATGTTTCTGAAGTAAATAATTTATTAAATGAATCCAATAGAAAATACATAGAAAGAAAGTGAGATTATAATTCTTGCAATTTACTCATAATAGCGGACCATGAGACTTTGAGTGCTTAAAAAATGACTTCAAGACAATGGGACATTTTAGAAGTAGATAAAAATTTAGAGGTTAGTTAATTATTAATTTCATACTTTAATCTACACACAATGTCTTTTTCATTTCTTTCTACTCACATGCCAATTTCATTTCATATGATTTATCTAAAAGTTATGTCATTTCATTTCATACCTTGATTTTTTTTTTTTTTTTTTTTAAAATTTTGGTTTGTGGTGTTTTGATTTACAAATGTAGGTTGTATTTGATAAGAAATACCCAATATTTTTCCAAGGTGGGTTAGAATATAAACAATTATGAATGACTGGGGATTGAATAGTGTAGCTTCGTGTATAGTCATCTTAGAGAAAACTCATAGATAGTGGTTGCTAGATGTCATAGAAAATGACATATCCTCTATGGAGCCATTTGTTAGTAACATACATGTATCTCAAAATAGTTGAATTAGAATTGTTTATATTTTTATATTCTCATGAATAATTTTAAATTAAAATACCTAATTAAAGACCTCTAACAAAAATGCAAACCTATTGGGTTTTTGCAGCTCCACTTGATGTCATATGCATATGAATTTAGATTGCATATTGAACTATGACATCCTTTTGCATTGCCTAAAACCAAGAGATTCACACAATTAATTGTCATGTAATCATAGGTTAATGTTGAGATTCACTTTGTTTTAAGAATAGTTCAATATTCTCTAGTAATTAGGGCCAACCACGTGAAGGTGGAAGCTCATTTGGCCCCACCCTCCAACATCTAAATTCCCCGTTTACATCTAAGACTCATTCATTGTATTAATAAATGTAACATTCATGAATCATCACATGATAACATTCATTAACACATAAGTTTCATTATAACATTCACATTAACATTAAAACATAAGATTCATTAGAACATTCACATGATCCATGATGGTCCATGAGATTGTGTGAGATGCTCGTGAAAGGGCTTTGGGTTTCTGCATTAGTAAATCAATTGTCTTATGTTAGCTAAAAAATTCATGATACATATACTCAAAATTACATCAAATATTAGCATCACATTGGGATCTCCACTACAATGATCTTGTTTAACCAATGAAGACATAGACTCCCATTTTAATCTATGACTAGAATGTTGAAATCGTTCAATCCATACCATCATCCAATCTTTGATTGTTTGTAATAAACAAATGTATTAAATCCCACTCTTTAGTAACTAAACAAAAGGAAATAGATGACTTACAAAATATTTATTTTGAAGATTAAGAATTTATTAACTAAAATAACATCTCATAATTTATTACCTTTCACTTTCCTAAATCTACCATTCCCTACCAAGTACTCTCCTTCAAAATTTTTAATGGAGTCGAGATACCAAATGCAATCTATATGGGTCTTTGCTGCAAGATTAGGAAGATATTGAGTAATGTACACCATCGTCTGGTATACCTTATATCTCTCAACCATATAACCCTTGTGACATACTCTTTGTCAAAACAAACCCTTCAAAAATTTCAAGTGTCTGTCAACCATCCACATTGACCTAGGCTGTACAGGTCCACACAATTCAATATCCTCAACTTGGTGTATGAGGTAGTGTTCTTGTGCATTGAAAAAAGTTGAAGGTAAACACTTTTACATTTCACACATTAGTCTATGAATTCATTTCATCCAATATTTTATATCTTCTTTATGGATTTCTTTAGATGACAACCACCTAAAAGGGATTCAAGACACAAAAATATATAAATATGAGACTTTACAATATATTACTTGTTTGATATATTGAAAAAATATCACTGCTTACCTCATGTATTTTCCAAGATCATATATCACTTGTTTGATATTATTGTCAAAGTTGTTTGGGATCGATAGGGGTAGCACATATTGCAACAATTGTTAATTGATCATTTCATTATTTTCTAATGTAATACAATAAAAATTGAATGTAGTTTGACAAATATATTGTAAATACAAAAGACTATGTCTTACCTTGATGAAGGTATGCCAATCATGTGTTTTTAGCCCTGACCCAAATTCACTTTTCTTTGATATGAGATTGCTTATATTCATAACAAATCCTGTAGGAAATTGAATTTTTGTATAACTTCTTTTATGGCATTACTTTGCTACTCCATTAATAACCAAGGAAGGACACTTGCATTAATCTGATCTCCATTGCTATTTGATTCAATGATATTTTTTATTGCATGATTAGAATCATGAATGTCACTACAAATTTTGGCAAGTTTTTCTTTCTCATGCCTTCCATCCAATATTTTTCACAATGTGTCTATTATATTCTTTCCAATATGCATAGTATCAAACAAATGCACAATTTGTAGTTGCTCGTAGTAGGACATCCTACTAAATTCTCTAGGATAACATTTTAGTCCCTTTGGAAGGTGGTCAATGATTCCTTGATGACCTTCACAATCATCAAATAAAATAATTAGCCAACAAAACATAATCAAAATATATAATTTTCAAACATAAACCATTAGGTGGAATGATACTACCTTGAATTCTATAATATTCCAACTTCCATAGATGAGGTGTCATTCTTCATGGCTTTGATGTAGTCCCTTCCTTCCCATTGAAAAGATGCTTTTTCTACACTTCAATACTTATGATTTCTGTGGAGGAAGTGCCTATTCTTATCAAACACTTGCTTTCTTAAAATTTTGGAATGAGAAGATTTCATCTTTGGACCACACATTGGACATGCAAAATTTCCCTTTGTTTGAAGACCTACAAGAAAATGATGCAATTGGATTAAATATATTCATTTTTGGAATTGTTATTATCGTGTACAACTAGATTTCAACATAATATACCACATAAATGTGTCAACCCTAGGGCATCATGAATTGTCCACACAAGTATTGCATGGAATTGAAATTATTTTTGTCTAATATCATACATAGTGAAACCATTCCATAACACCAACAACTCAGTGATAAGAGGCACAATATATACAATCATATCTTTTAGTTGGTACTTATCTAGTTGAATGAACAACATCAAATAATTATTGTGGTCATTTCACTCCAAGACTTATAATTACATGTAGGTAACAATAAAATAATAAAATGCCTGAAACAATCATTTCAAACAGAATGTGCTCCCTCTTTATTGACATTCATGAAGGAAGGTTATTGTTGATAAAAAAAGAGGCCACACTAAGTAAACATATCTCATCTCTCCAAATATATTGACATCGTGAGTTGCCAGAGAAAACTTGAGAGTTTGAGGTTCTTCTTTAAAGTGTGACCACTTTTTGTCTATGTCCATAAATGTTGAACCATCCACATGTATTTGAATAATGCCATCTCTACTTCTATTGCATGCATGGTAATCCATAAATTGTGCCAAGATACTACACTTGAATAATCATTTAATATGTGGAATAATGAGGATGTAACAAAGAACCTTGTGAGACACCTTTTTTTCACTTGACCATGTCGATATCTACTCATATGGAATTAGGGGCATTCTATTTCATTTTATGTTCTTTATGATAAATTACATTATCTTCAAGACAAGTATCTATTGCTTGATACTCCAATCCAATATGTTTCATAGTGGCACATAATTCTTGGTACGAGTGAGGGAGAACATTTGATGGTGGTAACAAATAGTCACCTATAAATCTACAACAAAAATATAAGTCATTAGTATAAACAATCTTAATGGTACATATTTCACCTTTTATATACTATAATGACTTATATCACAAACCTTAGCATACGTGACATTGTTATGTTGGATACACCATTCATAACCTTGAAATTCACCAACAATAATACAAAAAAGAGAAGAGTTGATTTGGATCTTTCATAAAAGGCCATGTTTTCCTTCTCAACTAGAGGTATATCATGGATGACCTCATGTCATCCTTTTCATAATAATAATCATCATCATCATCAACAACAACACCACTACCAAATGTGTCATGTATCAATGGATTCGTACCATCATCTTCAAATGTGTTTTCTAGTGCATGATCATCATCTTCCATGGGATCATGATCTTCTCCTTCAATACCCACACCTCCATGTTCCTCTGAGATGTGTTGGTCCATTTAACATACTACCTTGGGGAAATCAACCTATATAAAAATGATAATAATCAAACCCCTATTCTATGGTTCATATGTATATTAATTGCAAAAATAATACAACAAATAACTTACCAATGGATGATAATCAAACCCCCCTTTAGTGTGACCATTCTCCCAACAATGTATCTTAGCTATTTTGATTTTGATTCTTCTTGTCTTTAAGCTGTTAAAAATCTTGCAAGGGCAATAACATTTGTCATTTCTTTCTCTTTGAAAGTTAGACAACAATTTAGTGATTGTCTCCCTATTTTGATCAAATTCCCTTGTATTATCTGACATGATCCTTCTTTATGGAAATAACTTATTCTTGTACCCTTATTGAGTTGGTTGTACTTAATGTTTATATCTGCACATATGGTTTTGAAAATAAAATTTGGTGTAATTAATGTGTATATCTACAAAAATATTGGACATGTTGTACTTAATTTTTATATCTGCACATATGGTTTTGAAAGAAAAATTTGGTGTAACTAATGTGAATATTTGTAAAAATCTTGGACATGTTGTGCTTCATGTTTATATTTGCACATATGGTTTTAGAAGAAAATATTGGTGTAATTAATGTGTATATTTGCAAAAATATTGGACATGTTGTACTTAATGTTTATATCTGCACATATGGTTTTGAAAGAAAAATTTGGTTTATTTATGCCTCTTCATTTTGATTTTGTTCAAGGGAAGCCCATAAATGGTAATAGAAAACAACAATACATTTTCTAAGAGTTTACAATTGTTTAACAAAATTGATGTTTTACAAGAAAATGCACTTGGAGACTGTTAGCTTAGGAGCAAGAACATGGTGTTGAAATAATACAATAAATGATTGAAATGAGAGGTCCACAAGTGAGGATATTGACCAATCTTGAAAACTTGAATGCTGAAATGAAATTTATCAAGGATCAAAACCTATACCAGAGTTACAACACAATGTGAAGTTAATTTTAAATATGGTAGAGGCATATATTCAAAAGTATGATCAAAATTTAAGGCACGAGAGAGAGTCTGTGGCAATATTCTAGAAGGAGAAGGAGGGGCTTCAGAAAGAGACTGCATAACAAAAACAACAACTAGATGACATAGAGGATATTATGGGAGCATTGGATATAATCTAGGAAAGTGTTGTGGTAGGTACTATGACATTGGAATCACTTGCAACTATCCTTAAGAATTTATAGTCCAAATATTGGGAGGACTACAAGTTGTGCAATTTTCCATGTTAGGAGGGTGATCTCACTTAGTTCATCCTCATGACTTTGAATTCCTTAATCATGATCTTGGGTTCTCAGATTAATGTCCAAGACATTTGTACCTTAGGGCCCTATTTGATCATCATTTGAAAGGGCCTCAATGCCAACCAAAAAATGTCTCTCAATATGTTGTTCTTTACTTTCATTAGAGGGGGAATCCATGTATTGCTTACTTGGACATAAGGGTGAGTACCTTGAATTTGAACTTCTTGTTGTCTCTAGTTTAGTTAGAACTTGTGAAGCCATCTTGCCTTTTGACCTTTTCTTATTTTGAGGTTGCCCCTTGTCCTCTATCCCCTTCCTCTTCATTCCTCTTGTTTGTAAGTCCTTAGCACTCCCTCCATTCTTCTTCTTGTTTTCTTGAACATTCTCAGGGAGTTGTTCACATGATTCCTCATTTGGTTCTTCTACATCTTTGATTAGTTCATATTTCAATGGAATTATTTTTTCCTTCAACATAGCCATCTATTGGTTTATCCATGTGTGAGTGAATGGTGTTAAACATGAATAATTATTGTATCAAAAATTCATCTTTGTTTGACCAATCTATAGTAGGAATTACATTCTTTCTTGTTTTGTCATTATCACCTTGGAAATAGATCTAGAATTAGTTATAACCTATTTACTATCAAATCCACTGATCTTTACAAGTTTTTCCCTTATAGTAAAAAATTGTGTTAATCCAATTATCTTCAATGTGAGCTATATATGTTTATACTTGACTTCATACTCCCTCTAAATTTGATGACGGGGATTGAAGTTGGGCTGAGTGTTGTATAGGCTTAGTGTAAAATTATTTCTCATCTACCCCTATGCTAGGACTAATGGTTAGGTTTCACTTAAATTTCCAATATGAGAAGGGAAAGACACCCCAAACATGTGTTTGTGCTCTATTGGATCTTTTCATATGCTAGTAACTGTCTTGCTACTTCCATTATGACTAGCCTGTTAGGTTGTGCAATTTATCATCTATTGCATCTGCATTTACTTTTCCATTTCTTATAAGAGTATTTCAAGGTTGGGAACCACTTAAACATCCTTTTCATGTTCTAGAGGTAACATAATTGTGGTAGAGGATTCTACAAGCAAATGGGCCTCATGATTATGACATTTACATAGAACAGAACTTTCTTTTCAACTCCTTACACTCAACTCTATACTGAAGTTATTCTTCTAGTAGTGAGAATAACTACTACAAATTCTTGGGAGCCAAAGGACCTTGAACCTATGATACATTTTTTGGAGACATGGGAGACATTTTTGGGAGACCTTGAAGGGCACGATAACATAATATAGAGATCATAAGGGCACAATAACGTAATGCATCGATCATAAGGGCACAGAAATGTTCAGAGATCTCCACCCTTGTTTGGAGCTCTCCACCTCTTTCATGCATAACTCCCCACAATTAAAAAAATGGAGAATGATTTATGTCATATATTTTTAGTTTATACTCATGCATAAATCACAATTACAGTGCCAACATCGACATTGTGATGACATTGGGGACAATTGCAAAAAAGAAAAAGAAAATCACCACAAATTACACTACCATCATAATTTGACCCCAAATGTTGTAGTGTAAAGTGTCATACCTCAATGAGAATCATAGAAAATGTCAACCTACATGCTGAACATGGAACATTAAGAACATCATACAAGTGCAATACCATCTACCATATGATCTGCATTATTAAGTAAATAATCTAGGAATGATTACCAAGCACCTGCATGGATTAGTAACCCAATTTTTATCATTTTTGTGACCTAGGCCCTAAAGCCCATAACATCACCACAATGTGCTTAACCAACATAGAAGCACAAGTTGTGATGTATGACCTTCATTCCATTTAATCATCAGATGAAATATGGTTGAGGTACTTTCCTACCCAACCATGAAGCCTTACACTTCCTTGGGATCCTACCCACCACATAGAATACCAAACCCTACAATGTCCAAATAATAAAAAATGCACTTCCTTAGAATCGTACCTACTTGTAGAATTCCAAATTTGGCAATGCCCACACAATACAACAAGTACTTTCCTTGGGATCCTACTTAACACATAGAATTCCCAACCTGACAATGTCCAACAATACAAAAGGTAGGAGGTATCTGGTGCAACCATGAAACATACTACTTCCCACATATGTCCAAGTAGCCCTAATCATGGCTATGTAGGGAGATGAAACATGGTAAAGAACATTAAATAAACATATGCACATAGATTTGGCTAAAGCATTTTTTTTTGTACCAATGCTACATTGGCAGGTAGAATGAAAAAGGAAAGCATCACTTCTATCCCTCCCTATATGTCCACATTCAACACCCACACCAGAAGGTAATCTTTCCAAAATAAAATAAATAAATGCAAAAGGAAGAATGACATGTTCTTCACAATCTACTCTCTTGTACATCCTATCATTGCTCCACACTAAACATGATAGATGACATCACTTCAAAACACAAGGCTAGTATCATAAAAGTGCACACACTAGCCACCTCAAGATAAAATAAATCTTGAAATCAAGATTCAAAATTATCAAATCAAAGTTCAAGAAGGAGGCACAAAACCATTAAAATAAAATTGAAAAAGATTCAGACTAGAGATGTCACATAATAAATTAATGGCTAGGTGGTCACAAGGATAATTTTCAAGCTAGCTCCTCATCACATCAAAGTTCATGAAACTAAACATAATCAGTGAAAACCAATTCACATAAGGCATAACGACTCTCACTAATCACCAAGAGGGAGTTGATGTTTAATGACACCTTGAGTCCAAGGACAATTAAGAACATAACTAAGCTTCACATGCATCACATGCAATTTATCTTGATAACTACTCATTTCTAATTGTATAATGGAACATGCAAAAATTTTACAAATGAAATTCATGTTCTTCCTACTTATTATACTAGGTTACTCAATGAATCACATGAATCTGGCATAAAAAATAATTCTTGCACCACATGTGCATCACATGCTATTTACTCAAATTTTTTTCTTCCTTTTCTATCACAAGCCAAGTCTTGATTTAGTAGACACTCATAGCCTAGTGCAAAAGTCAACCATCATTTGACTTTCTCAACAGTTAATAGAAATTCACACCCTTCTTGCATCGCACATGCAAAGAAATAAATAATTTGAGTGTAATACAACAATATGCATATTATACCATCACATAATTTAAATCAAAATATAATATAACCATATGAGGTACGCAAATTACTAATCATTCCATAAACTTTCCATTTTGAAAATCTTTAAAAGAATGCAATGTCAACCCAAAATCTTGACATACATAAGAGGTATCTTATCCTTCTATGTCAAAGTAATCATAACTAGAAGATACACCATGTAATCCATGTCATCAACTCATATAACATAAATTAAGCTATTTGACTTATAGTTGTGTGTCTAGCATAGTGAACTCAAGGCCTTAGTGTGAAACCAAGAGCTCTGATACCATATGTAAGGATTGACCCTACAAAACCAATGCCGCATCAATAATCTCCATAAAATATAGTAGTCAAAGAGAGTCAAGGTTTTTTGAATAATTTACCAATCAACATTAATTAATTATCATTTAATTTAAAGAAAAAACATATATTAGAACCTAGATACTAGATACTAGAGTACACAGATTTACTGAATGTCGACCATTCTGACAGAGGCTCTAGAACCCATTTAAGAACACAAGGGTGAGAATACTATAGGATTTCTTTACCACCCTACCATGAAGATTTTATGCTTCCTCAAAATCTTTCCTAACATGAAAGATACCCAATCCAACAATGAGAAAGTCAAAATAGGTAACACCAAGATTGGTAATGGAATTGTGTGGTCAAAGAAGTCATATTCTAAAACCATTCTCGACCATTCAAACACTTGCAAAAAACATAATTAATTTAATATCTCGATTAACAAAATTAAATAAATTTATCACCCTTATTACTAATTCACATCATAACCATCATATATGCATGTGAAAGATGGAAGATAATCATCATAAGTGATTCAAAAGACGACATCATTGAACATGTCATATATAACCATCACTCAATTAGTATAAGACTATCAAATTACACCTTAAAAATATATCATCATTGTAGTGCCTCTCGTGTTTGTAGTCTGTACCTTGTTATATTTTGATCTGAGAGATAATTGTTACTCATGTTATTTTTACATTTGAGATGACTTGATGATCAAGTGTTATACTTTGATTTCTAGTATCAGAGATGTTAGATTACTATGCTGTTCAGTTGATCATATCTGCATGACGATGGCTTTTTGAGATGGTAGTATATTTATGATGATATCTGGTTATCCAATATTTGGACATATCCACTGATTTTATTTATATGTTGGATTTGATGCTATGGTTATTTACTTCATTCTTACTTTGTGATGCTTTATGTGAAAGTGAGTGATATAAATGGATTATTTTAGTATAATTAAATAAATGGTTAAATTAGGTCATTTAATGTATTTATTTCTTTGACTAGGGTATTATATGAAAGTACACTTGATCATGTATTTTAGTGTGCAGGATTATATCCCTGGTAGTGGCACATGGAGTTAGTGATTTAGTTGTTCATATTTAACCAATGTCATCCCTGTATGGTTGACATATCCTATTTAAATTTTTTAAATTAAACTCTCAGGTGGTTTAATAAATTTGAACTCATTTGCATTATGTGATTAAACCTATGAGCATCTCTGTGCATTTAGAGGTTTGCATTTGTCGTGAAAGTTGTTAAGGAATTATGTGATTTTGGTTTCAAGGGTTTTTGGGCTTCATTTTATTTTATTTAATTCCCACCAAATTTTCTATTGTTGAATTCCAATTACTTGGAATATTTTCTTTTCATTTGGGTTGAATTAGGGTTTAACTAGGTGACCTAGTTATTTTCCCTAATCCATTATTCACTAAGAAAGTGAATAAGTATCCAAAATGGAATTTTATTCCTCACTTCTCATTTTTTGAAATAAGAAATTTGAGATCAATTTCCAAATCCCTTTCTATAGGATTGCATTTTTGTTCGCTGTAGGAGCTACGGGCTGTTGGGATTAAAGATAGAGTAATTGAGAGGGGGCAGGGAATCAGTTACTCACAAAAATCAATCCTTAGATCTCTTAGATGTCTTAAAGATATAGTTACTACTGATACTTGGTAAACATAACAAAAATGTTGTAACTCAGTAAATTAAACTGTTACTTATCTTCAAGCATTCATGCATGTAATTGAAAACAAAATGAACACAAGAGACACTAGATTTAACGTGGAAACCCAATATGGGAATAACCACCAAGTAACTAGTTACCAAATTTTCACTCTTCTGAAGTGAGGCCTATTAGGAGCCAACCCTGTTAAAGGTTACAATATACACTGTTAGGTGTGACCCTGTTAGAGGATTTTGATCACCCTGTTAGGAGTGGCCTTGCTAGAGGTCTTTAGAACAATTCAACTGAACTGTCACCTTGTTAGAGGATTTAAAAAATGGATGTTAAACCAACTTTGTTAAGAGATTTAAAATCACTCCTACAATTGTTATAAAGAAACAATGAATTGACTTGAACAAGATGCAACTGGATTTGCTGATTACAAGTCTTTATTCTGCATCATTAGATCCTCCTTGATCAAATATGGCTTTGCTGCTCCTCAATGATCTCTGATCATCCTTTGAATTCACTTCCACAATAATTAGTCCTCATATCACATTAATTCCACTTCCACACTTAGAATTTGCAACTTGACCTCTTATTTCTACCATTCAGATTATCAAGTCAGCTCATTCTCATGTTACATTTACCAATAATCCATACATTAGTTGGCTACATATATTACTTTAAATAAATAGACATTATTTCAAAAAATAACGAAATCCTTTACTGGCCAACCCTGCTCGGTAAATAATGCTTCCAAAAATTTCTTGAGTTAATCGTCTTGACTCGGTTAACATTGCAACATCTGCAAGAACTAAATTCCTTTTTTGTTCATGAGAGCTTGGTAAGAACTTCTTCTACCACATTTCCTTTGATGACTGAGTAAGTTCGGTAACAACTAAATTTCTTTGATTAACCTTGAAAGCTCAGTAACAACTATCTACTTGGTAGACATTGAAAATTTTCTTTACTAACCTTCCAGGCTTAGTAGACTCTATCTTTTTCCTTGCTAACCATCTAAGCTCAGTAGACTCTATCCTTTTCCTTGCTGACCATTTGAGCTCGGTAGACTCTGTCCTTTCCCTTGTTGACCATCTGAGCTCGGTAGACTCTATCCTTTGCCTTGTTGACCATATAAGCTTAATAGACTCTATCTAATGACTGATATGAAATTTGTGTAGCATCAAAGACAACACACAATTGAATAATTGTATCCAACACAAGTGTGGGTTTGTCATGAGATCAATCTCGTTGGATCCAGCTTGGGGAGACCTTGGATTGCCTCAATTTTTGGAAACTTCCACGAGATTTTTATTATATTATTTAGATTCCCATTTTGACCCTTTTGGCTGTTAGGTAGGGCTATCCTATCTTCCTATTTCAACTCCATTTTTGCTTTCATTTTTGGTAGCTATTTAATAAGAGGTTGAGAACTAGTGTTCCCCTCCATTTTTGATTGCTAGCTTTGCTAGGTTGGTCAAGTATGAGTATTTCCTTAATTTTTGGGATTAGGGTTTGGGGTTTTGCACCGTTATGCTAGCCATTTTTACATATAGTGTTCGAACCCAATTTTTATTGGATTTTTGTGGCTTGCTCATCCTTGGGTTGAATGGGTTTTATTTTTCTTGATTTTCATCAATGTTGATATTTTGAGGTTCTTGCCTTGATTTTTGCACCATCCATTTTTCTCAAATTTTCTTAGCATGATGTTGATTGTGGAATTGGATTATCTATAGGATGTCAATTCAACCACTATTGCACTATTATGTTATATTGGGATGCATACCACATCCATACTCCCAAGCTTATATTTAGTTGAGTGTTATAATGCTTGTGTTCTCATCCAACCCTAGTTTTTTGATCTTCATGTTGTTGGTGCACCTATACATGAGCACATGCACTTGAATTTGTCGAGTGCTTTCGAGGCCTGATCTCCTAGTTGTTATTAGTGGAGTTATGTTCATTAGGGTTGGGTCTAGAATATGCATTGCGTACAAGAACTCATCGTGTGATGAGCATGGGTATGTAAGGTGAAAACTTGGAGGGGCTTCTCTCACAAACTTGGTGACTATTCTTAGGTTGGTGTGAAGAAGTTTCTAAATAAGTGATAACTATCTCCATCGACATGACAGGAGTGGACCTATAGGTTCTACATGGTTAGGAGCTGTAGCTACCTATATCACTACTGGGGACCAGTGTATAAAGATGCTCTATTTCTAGTTGCAACTGATTCTTGATGTTCACTTGGTATATTCAAGTTTTTGGAGTATGCTTTCCTTGTGAGTTATGATTTAATTGGAATGCTTGAATATTATTCTTAGATGATGTTAGTTTCATTGATGTATTCCTTTATCACGATGTTAACATATGGTTAGATATTGTGATTCACTTTTAGTTGGAGTATCTATCCTTTGTTGGGTTAACATGTTAGATCTTCTTGTTTAATGATGTTATTATGTTGTAGTAGTAACACCCTCATAAGATAGCTCCAACTATCTAGTTGGTAGTTTGGGATGTTATGCACAAAAGATGGCTAGGGCCTTTAAGGACTCATGATTCTATTATAGTTGGGAGGAACTACACACAAATTTAGTTGTTTATGTACATTGTGATGTTTCTTTTTGCATGTTTTCATATGGTGCTATGGATTAGATGGATAGTTGTATTTCTGTCTGGTGTTCTTGCTTTTGAGTGTCCATGCCTTGAGTTTGTGGATCTAACACTCCTCAGTATGGAGGTTCTAACTCTATCCTTTCCCTCTGAATGTTCATCGAAATGTTTCTTTGTATTCTTGGTTGAAAATGCTTCAACATTGGGTGATATTGATAAAGTATCACATGCCTTAGGGAGAAATTTTGTATGATACTAGAAATTATCACATGATAATGTTGAGTTCTATCATATGATACTGGAAGAGTATCACACAATTATAGCCAACTCTATCATGTGACCCTTGAAAGTATCACATGGTAATGGTGAGAAATGTCGTATGATACTGGACAAGTATCACATGACTATTTGAAAGTTTCACCTAACTATTGTGAGAAATATTACATGGCTATAGTGCGAAGTATTGCATGGGTCAGTGAGAGAACTTTCTCAGGCGACCAATGGGCACTTTTTCACTTGACCAAGTTTTTTTGAGAGTTGACTTGGCTACCATTTATGGAGTTCTCAAACTCTAGCATTTAACCTTTTGAATTCGAGGTCTCTCGGATTTGAATGTATTTTGTGACCTCAATAGCTTTGTCATTTTTGTTTTTAGTGTTGCTTGGAGATTTTTTGGAAGCTTGGATTGGTTGGTCAAGTCATCTGTTGCAATCTTATGATCAGTTGCATGCTGATGTTGTTTAATTCTATGCTTTAAAAAACAAAATTTGGCTTTTATTTACCCTTGTTCCAAGGATCTCTAGGCGGGGCATTATAATCATAAAATATTATATACAACCTATATGATAAGGAGAATGAAGGATAAAACGATTAGATAATCAAATGTATGAAAATATTATTGACTAAAACATCTACATTTGATTACCTCTGACATCACTTAGACAACAATAAGTTTTGATGAAGTAATTTCATTTACTTTTCTTAATTAGGTAAGAAAGTTAACCACAAAAGAGTATGGTTCCACTCATTATGTATTGTCTAAGCTATCTCATACGCATGAATTCAATATTAATATGTTGGAAACTTACAATTGGAACAATTTTTGTTTTGTCATTGATGTCAAATTTATTGATAAGAAAGATTTCTACTTAATCTAAATGTCATATCTATTTGATTGATGAAGAGGATTTGAGAAATTGCTCATAACAATAGTACCTAGAGGAAAGGTTGAGTTATGAAAAGGAAGATACAATGAACATTTTATTAGTTAGACTTTGATGAGAGAAAGTGATTGTTTATATCAAGAAAGATTAAGCCAAGCTGAGTAATAGAGTAGAAGGTTAAGGAATGCCAAGTGACACGAGTGTCAACTAAGCTATAGTAAGTGCTGAGAAAATCTAGTGTTGATTAAGCACCAGTATCAACCAAGCAATTTAGTCAATACCAAACCAAAAAATTTACAGTGATAGAGTGTTAAGTGATGACCAAGTTTTAGAACTTAGTGATTGTCATATAACACTGTTGAAGATGAATATGAGGAAATCATGATTCCCATCCAACTTAGTTGATTTCTTGGGAGATGTAAACCATGTTGAAGATAAGATTGATGAGTTAGATCATTATATTCAAGGTGAGGATTAGGTAAAGACCTAACAAAAAGATTCTAGAGAAAGAAGATGGATAGATACGATGAATTGTGTTGAACCTAATCACAAACCCTAAGATCTGTGGTGATCATGGAAAATGGTAAAGAAAGAATTTCCTACTTAAAGAGGTGTAAATCTAAACAAATGGTAGAGTGTGGGTGCAAGTGTATGTAAGAAACACATACATAAGAACGTTGATCAGAGACACACAAGTGTGAAAGTGAATGCGAAGATAAAGAAGATTGCTTATGTAAATACTACTGATATTGATAAGCAAAATTTGATCAAGAAGGCTTAAGTGTTGTTGAAGGGGAAAGATTGATTGCTTGAAGGGTTACTCAGTGAATCAAGAATAGAGATGATTGTGGAAAGCTTATCAGTGAATCAACATATGAACTGAACAAAAAAGTGAGCTTTTATCATATAAATCTAAACCCTACTATTTTCTTTCTAATCATTGTAAACATTTTGTATTGAAGTCCTTTTAATAGAGGTTAACCTAACAACCATTTGAAGCACTTAACAAATCCTTTCACAAGGTGACATTCTAAATGGAATGATCAAAGTTCTCTAACAAGGCCACTCCTAATAGGCTGATTAAATTCACTAACCAGGTCACATTTAACAGTGTGTATTGTATTTGTACATGGCTCAGATGGGTGAGGTGTTAAGTACCCTATAGACATTTATAGCTATGATGAAACGAGGGCCACCACCGCCACCACTACCACCAAGGATAGATGGGGCATTGACAAGTTAGGTGGTTGTGATCAAACAGGTTGCACCTGTGATAGATGTGATAGACCAGGTGCCCCGAGAGGGGATGAGTGCCCCCAGTAAGCAGGGACTATCAGATCAAGCACCTATGCATGGATGAGTGTACATTATGTATTGTGGCCTTAGTCCTCAGTATGCACGATTATTCTTTTGATGTTCATTTGATACTCATGTTGATGTTACTTGGTTGATCCTTAGATGCTGTGATTTATTGACGTACATGTTATGTGATCTTTGGATGTTCTCATTGATGCAGTTTATCTAATATTTAAGTGGATATTGGTGTGTAGATGTATTGTTTGATTGTTGTTTTTGTTGTATGAGATATCCAAGCTTATTGATGTTTCGATGTGTGCACTTGTGATATCATGGACTTATGTATGCATGTGATGGTTTGATTTGATGGATATGGTAGTAGTAGATGCAAATGTGTGTGTGTGTGTGTGTGTGTGTGTGTGTGTGTGTGAATGATTAATGGAGCATGCCAAAATGATTAATGATTAAAATAAATGACATAGCAATAATGATGTAATGAAAAGGTGATGTGATAATATGAGAGTAATGAAATGAAATATGGTAGAATGACATTGGATTTAATGAAATGAGAAGTAATGGAATGTAATAAAATGGAATATAATGAAACATAATGGAATGTAATGTAATGACATGAAAATATAGTAAAATAGAAATTAGATGTGATGAGATGAGACGTAATGGAATGTAATAAAATGACATTTGGTGTAATGTAACATGATGCAATGAGATGTAATGTGATGTAATAAAGTGATTTGTAATGTAATGTAATGGAATGAATTGTGAAAAAATTGAATTGTATTGGGATGAATGTGGTGGTAATGTAATGAAATGTGAGAAAATGTCGAAAGAAATGATATGTGATGAAATAATATGTGAGGTAATGAAATGAAATAGGTGAATGAAATGTTTAATGAACAAAATGATATGTGCTGAAATGATAGGTAATGAAAAGATTAGAGCTAATGTAATGAAATGAAAAGAATTGGTAAGTGAATTAAAAATGTGATGAAATAGCAAGGAAATGGAAGTAATACGATGTAATGCGAGGAAATATGATATGAGATATGATAAAATAGGATTGGATGTAATGGAAATAAAAATGAATGTAATGCAATGTAATGTAATGATAATGATATGTTATGAAATGAAATTTGTTGTGATGTGATGCAATGCAATGTAATGATATGAAAATGAAATGAATGTGTAAATGAAAATAAAAATGTAAATGAACGAATGTGTGGCAATGTGTCCTAGAAGTGAATATGGTAAAATGAAAAAAATGTGAAGATGGGATTGTAATGATGGGAAATGATAAATTAAAATGTGAGAAACGTAATGGGAACGTAATGAAATAAAATGTGGTAAAATGTAGTGTGACAAATGGAATGTGAAAGAGAGTGAAAAATGGAAGGAAATGGAATGGTTTGAGATTTGAAAGCTGTGGGATGGGATGTCAACTTTTGAGATTCAAAAACCATGAAATGAAATAGATGAAATACATGAATTAAAGGTAATGTGAGGGAGAACATGAAATGCAAGTCACAAATGTAGAAAAATAGGAAAAGTGAAATATAATGAAATGAAACAAACTATGATATGTAAGGAAATGAAACAAGGGGGCAGGGTGGGGAATGATGTGTGATGTAGTGAAGTATGATAAATGAAAAGGAAATGAAATAGGATGTGATGAAATGAAATTGTTTGAGATTCAAAAGTCATGTAATGCAGTGGATGATGTGGTGAAATGTGATAGCATGGTGGCGATATTGTGAGGAGACAAAGTCCATGATAGTGGAGTGCTAAAAGTTCACCTTGATGTTGATGTTGTTGTCTATTATGGGATAACCAGTCATGAATTTGATGAATGATGTCATGAAGGCCTTCTTGTGTAATCCTAGTTTATGTGCCAACCGTTTATTTTTAAAGGACCCAAGGTGAAAATGCAAACTAAATGAATGCAACTAACTATCACTTTATAAAGAGATGCAAAATTAATTGTCATCATAGAGTATTTAATAAAAAGTGACTAAGTACAATCACCACTAGCTCAATTATGTGATATGAATACTATGTCATGCCAAGGAGTACTAATGAACATGAACAATGTACATGAAAAATATGAAAATTATTAGAAAAAAAAGTTATATCGACATAAGAACAAAAAAAGGCATGCACATAGTCACATGTCAGATGGAAAACCAATAACATATCGTGACTTCATCCTCGCACCTCTAGTAAAACACATCATCAAGGCACTAGAAGTACATAATAGTGAAAAAAAACATTATTTTCTGACCAGGTGTGTTCCCAGTTGTGTGTAATAGTGTCGAGTTTGTTTAGTTCTATCTAGGAGCACCTATTTGTACTAGCCAGATAAGAAAGCGTGGGATGTTTCAACTGTAATTTAGTAGTGGATTCTAATTGGTGATGTGCATTAGTGGGAATTAGGGCGTTTGAGTGTTAGAGCCAAGGATCAAGTGTACCTAGTACCAGTGCGACATGATGCAGAGAGAAGATATGTGGTAAGACTAGTAAAGAACAAGTCTTAGGTGAGAGATGACTATAAGTAAGAAGATATCATGGCAATGGATCAAGGCGAGGTGGAGAGTAGAACATGGCTAGTGGATATATAGAGAAGTTATAGAAAATGTGCAAGTGGAAGTATGTTGGGTTCACCAGAGTAATCATAGTAGGAGGGTGATGCTAGCTAGGGAAGATGGATGAGGCAAGGGCGAAGGACAAAGCATGTTTGGCGAACCTTTGAGGAATTGGTGTATCAGTCAAAATTACAAGTGGTAATTCTGGAGCTAGCTGAAGTGAGTCATGTAGGACAAGGGTCAATGCAACCTGAAGAAATGGGGAGCAGTGTAGAAGAAATGCCCTTGTCGACATTAATGATGTTGTCAGGGGTTGTAGTGCAATAGGCATTGTAGGTGGCACTAGATGATGAGCTAATGGAATAGGCAGACAATAGTCTACTTGGGATGACAAAGAGTATGTTGGGAGTGAGAGAGGAGATGGGGGAGATAAAGTCTCCTGAAAAGTCCATGGAAGAAGCTCTGAAGGATGTAGGAGGTGCTAGTGGGGTGAGGAGTGGATCACGTCGGTTGCTTAGCCTCAGGATTTTGGGACAAGGGTTAACAAAAGGGGAAGCGAGTGGGGTAAATGTGGAGGAGCCTTGGCTAGAAGTGAGGGGTGGAGATCAAGCATCAAGTGATGTGGAGGAATTATGGAGAATGCAAAGCAAGAAGTCACATTTTTGCTAGGATTGATGGAGAAGGCATAGGATGATGAAGCACAAATGGAGGCAAGATGGTTGCAAGCAGTGGTGGATGTCGAGTGGGTGTCAGTGCAATCACTAGAAGTGGAACTATGTGTGGAGCAATTGTGGGTGGACAAAAATCACGTGGGAATGTGAGTAGAGTGGTTGCAGGCTCAGAGGTTGCAAGAATCTTTGAAGATGGCGCAAGTGGGTTTAGAAAATGCTCAGAATGAGCTGGTGTTGTTGAGGTCACAGTCTGAGTCATTTAGGAAGGGAATTGCAAAAGAAAACTCTCTAGCATTAAAGTTGTATGAGTGGTTAGAATTAAGTGAGCGGAAGGTTAGACAGTTGCAATAGTGTTTGAGCAAGGCAAAAGCAGATGTGGAGTGCTGGCGAATGGCAATTGATCAGATGCAGCAGGAGCGGGATGTGGCCCAACGAGCAATCACTACATCGGGAGTAAGCAAGCTTGTGAAGAATGTATTTGTGGAAATGCACTAGACAACAAAAGTATTGAGAAGCCGCTTATTATATGGGACATTTTTGGGTGAACCCACAATACTGGATACCACTTTTGGGGACGAAGGAAATCACGAAATGGTGCAAAATTTGCATAACAAATTTTACATATGTTCGCGTGAACTTGCTAACCACATTTGCTTAAACATAGAATAATTAAATGTTGATGTGAACATATCTTGTTAATAGGTTCGCAGGAACATATTTTAACGACGATTTTGAGACTAAAACATCATTTTTAGATTTTTCCTATTCATTTTTACGGCGAGGTGGATTTGTTTTGAATGTTGGGGTGAACATATCAGACTAGTAGGCAAGTAGTGTCACTTTGTGTCATTCTCCTCTAAATGTTAGTCATTGCACTATTTCAAGTATGTCCATAAGTTATTACTTGAATTTTTTTAATGTTTTAAAAGCATATTTTCATGTTTATTTAATATTTTTATCGTTTATTTATGTTAGTTAATTCTATTAATTTATTGTTTGTAATTTTTTTTGTATTTTTTAGTTATATACAAGTTTTATTAGAAAATACATTAGAAATTATTAAAAAAACATTAGTGTAGAATATTAGAAGAATATTAATTTAGCATTAGAAAACAAATTTAGAAAAAAATTAGTGTTAAATTAGATAAATATCAGAAAATATAAGAAAAAAAATAGTCTAGAATATTAGAAAATATTAAAAAATGTTAATCTAGAATATAGAAAATTTTAAGTGTAACATTAGGTAACAAATTTAGAAAAATATTAGTTTTATTAGAAATACATTACATTTATATTAGAAAAACATTAGAAAATATTAAAAAAAAACATTAGTCTAGAAATATATTAGAAAAACATTAGTTTAGAAAAATATTACAATATAGAAAAATATTACAATATATTAGAAAAATATTACAAAATATTTAAAAAACAATAGTGTAGAATATTAGAAACAAAATTAGAAAAATATTAGTTTTATTAGAAAAACATTAGTTTAATTAGAAACAAATTTAGAAAAATATTAATTTTATTAGAAAAACATTAATTTAATTAGAAATGAATTTAGAAAAATATTAATTTTATTAGAAAAACATTAGAAAAATTAAATTTAGAAAATATTAGTTTTATTAGAAAAATATTAGTTTTATTAGAAACAAATTTAGAAAAATATTAGTTTTATTAGAAAAACATTAGAAGAAACAAATTTAGTAAAATATTAGTTTCATTAGAAAAATATTAAAAAAATCACATTTAGAAAAATATTAGTTCTATTAGAAAATATTAGTTTAATTAGAAATAAATTTAGAAAAATATTAGTTTTATTAGAAAAACATTAGACAAAGCAAATTTAGTAAAATATTAGTTTTATGAGAAAAATATTAGAAAAAACAAATTTAGAAAAATATTAGTTTTATTAGAAAAATATTAGAAAAAACATTACATTTAAATATTAGAAAAAATATTTAAAAATATTAGTCTAGAAAATATTAGAAAAATATGAGAAAATATTAGAAAAAATATTAGAAAATATTAGAAAAATATTAGAAAAAACATTAGAAAACATTAGATAAATATTACAAAATATTTTAAAAAATATTACTCTAGAAAATTAGAAAATATTAGATAAACATTACAAAATATTAAAGAAAAACATTAGAAAATATTAAAAGAATTAGTATAACATTAGGAAACAAATTTTGAAAATTAGTTTTATTATAAAAACATTAGTGTTAAATTAGATAAATATTAGAAAATAATAGTCTAGAATATTAGAAAAATATTAAAAAATATTAAAATATTAGAAAATAAATTAGGATAACATTAGGAAATATTAGTATTTAACATTAAAGAAAAAAAATTAGTATATAACATTGAAAATTATTAGAAAAAGCATTAGAAAAACATTATAAAATATTTGAAAAAAAATCACAAAATATTAGAAAAAAAAAAAAAACATTAGTGCAGAAAATTAGAAAATATTAGAACTCTATCTCCAACCCTTTAACCCTAACCCTAACCCTAACTCGAACTCTAACCCTAATTTCTAACCCTAACTCAAACTCTAACCCTAATCTAACCCTAACTTCAAAACTCTTTAACCCTAATCTAACCCTAGAGTTCTGTAACTAAAACCCTAATCTAACCCTAGAATCATAACCCTAATCTAACTAGATAACCCCAACCTAACCTAACTATAATTGAAACCCTAATCTAACCCTAGAACTCAAACCCTAATCTAATTGTAACTCAAACTCAAGCCCTATTTTAACACTAACCCTAACTAAAGTTACCCTAATCTAACCCTAGAAATGTACTAATAATCTAACCCTAACTTGAAAACTCTAGTTCCAGGTAGAATCTAACCCTAATCCTAATCTAACCCTAACTAAAACCCTAATCTAACCATAACCCTAGAATTCAAACCCTAATCTAACTCAAACCCTAATCATATACCCTAATCTAACTCAAACTCTACTCCAAATCGAACCCTCATCAAACCCTAATCTAACCTTAACCAAACCCTAATCTAACTTGAAAACCCTAATCTAAATGAAACTCTAATCAAACCCTAGAATCTAACTCAAACCCTAATCTAACCATAACGCTATAAATCAAACCCTAACCAAACCCTAATCTGAATCAAACCCTAATCTTTAACTCAAACCCTAATCTAAAACAAACCCTAATCATACCCTAATCTTTAACTCAAACCCTAATCTAAATCAAATCGTAATCAAACCGTAATCTAATCCTAACTAAAAACTCAAACCCTAACCAAACCTTAACCAAACCCTAATTGAAACCATATAATCTAATTGTAACTAAAAACTAAAACCCTAATCTAATCCTAACTAAAAACTCAAACCCTAATCTAAATCAAACCTTAATCATGAGCCCTAATCTAATCGTAACCCTAGAAATCAAACCCTAACCAAACCCTAATCTAACTCAAACCCTAATCTTTAACTCAAACCCTAAAATCTAACTCAAACCCTAATCTTTAACTCATACCCAAATCTTTAACTCAAAATCTAACTCAAACCCTAATCAAACCCTAAAATCTAACTCAAACACTAATCTTTAACTCAAACCCTAATCTTTAACTCAAAATCTAACTAAAACCCTAATCTTTAACTCATACCCTAATCTTTAAGTCAAAATCTAACTCAAACCCTAATATTTAACTCATACCCTAATCTTTAACTCAAAATCTAACTCAAACCCTAATCTAACTCAAACCCTAAGTCAAACCCTAATCTAATCCTAACTGAAAACTCAAACCCTAACTCTAACTCTAAGTCTCATGTATGATATATTGATGTGTTACAAATTAGATGATGTACGAAATTACATATCTTTTAAATAAAAAATTGTGTACTAGACTACATGTATATGCATATATGTGTATTTATAATATATATTTATTTACAATATATATTAGCTCCATCATTGTAGATATGACTTCACACAATCAACCTACTCATCATCTTGAGGCTGATGAGGCTTCTATTGTGACTCCTCCTATTGCAACTCTTGTTGTAGCTCCTACTGCAGTTCCTATTGTAGCTCCTGCTATGGTTCCTACTGCGACTCCTGATATAGTTCATGGTGCTGCTCATGGTGGCACTTGTGGTGGGGCTCATGCTATGACTCATGGTGGGGCTCATGTTGTGCCTTGTTGAGGGGCTCGTGGTGGGGCTGCTCATGTTGTGGCTCATGGTGTGGCTCCTGTTGTAGCTCCTGGTGTGGTTCCTAGTGCGACTCCTGCTAGAGGTCCTGATGTGGTTCTTGGTGTGGCTCCCGCTGGGGGTCCTGTTGTGCCTCTTGTCGTGCCACCTCCATGCATTGATATCGATGCATTATTTGCATTTGTAGAGTAGGAGGTGCAGAGATTAGAGCAGTCTATATTGTCCTTCGATGATGGTTTATATAGAGATATATGTGCGACTATATGTAGGAGTTTACAGGGTCTCATTGCTAGATTTAGATCTCATCATTCATTTACCCTTGATGTATTAGCTGCCATATCTAGGAAGCTTAGAGATAAATTTTTAGAGGATGCATCTTTTGATGATGTCAAGAGGGTAGCCCCCAAAGATGTCATCAAATGAGATTTGTTTCCATTTTATGAGGTACATAGGGCAGGGTGAGATGTTATCGAGTGACACAATGAAAAGATCTTGTTATCACGAGTATGATCTATCCATGTTTTTTAGAAACACATGGTTATTATCCTAATAACGATCAAATACCTCTTTATTTTGCATAGTAGTTGTATGCTAAGTTTTTCATGGGGCTCAGTGTCAACTACTTAGACATTCTAGATTATTGTAGATAGGGGCATGGTTAGATCATAGGTTGTGACTAGTATAGTAGTGCACCATGCTAGCCATCTATAGATGTGAGAAAGTTCATTGGACAGAGACTTCCACCTGTGACTCCAACACTAGCATCTATTATAGATAGAGTTGTCAATGCTTCCTAGAGGGGAGCAATTGACAATATTGGACACATTGCATCTGCAGCTGCTAGTATCACATCTAATTCTCTTGGTTTCTATATTCACACTCGAAAGAGTTGTCTAGGTCAACCATCTTTAGAGGCATCCAATAACACTTTAGGTATGTCTGCTGATGAGGCATATTGAGCTTTTGGATTACTAGTATTAGGTTATATTTGTGCTCTTTTAGGACAACACACACATATAGATTTAGCGTTGTATTTTTTGGAGGATCTATTTTAGAGTATCAGTTATATTTTTGATACACAGGGGATACTAGTTCACTTAGTGATGGACATCATTAGACACCATCAGAGCCTCGTAGTTCCATAGACATAGACCACACTAGTGATAGTCACCACACAATATAGCTCACAACATTCTGCACCAGGCTCACAACACTCTATAGATGACTTGTGTATATGAGTTGGAGATGTCAGGATCACAGCTGAGAGCCTTGATGATTTTGGTGAGTAGTTACGAGGGCTATTTGAGATTTATAGTAGTCTGAGCATGGGATTTTCATCGTATATGGACATGTTATTTCAACTTAACACTAATTCTACACCATTACCCAACTAGTTACACACACCACTTTACTCATCATTACTAGCAGTTGGAGATTGTGGTGTTGAGGGTGGTTCAGTAGGTGTTGGAGTTTTAGGAGATGATGCTGGTGTATTAGGATAGGATGTTTATAGTAGAGGTGCATCGATAGATGATACGATGGAGTCTGATGATCATCCTCCACCTCCTAAGACCCAGGTACATATATATAATATTTTAAAAATTGAAATTAAAAAATTTAGTTCAGTTAAATATTTAAAAGTTATAATAAATCGTGCAGGCACAGGTCACCGAGCACACATTGATTACATCTAGTGTTGGGTCAGGGCATGTACGTTAGGGAGAGGATTCTACTAAAACACCCAGTAGTACTTAGGTACAAGTTTTAAATAGTTTGTAAAGTTATTTATGTTTCAAACTATATACACTTGTATTCATGTACACATGTATATATATGTTTAGATAGTTCTAATGTAAATATATATTTGCAGGGCTCAGTTGTTGCACCTTAGCCACGTGATGTATAGGAGACTCGATCAGAGGATCGTTCTATTCATATGCATCTTGAGGGGTCCCTCCAGTAGTAGTAGATTTATATATATTTTGATGCATTTATATATTGGAGACTTTGTATATTTTGGAGACTTACATACATGTATGTGTATTTTAGTACCTCGATGACATGTACATTTCACTATTTATTTGACTATTTAGTACTTCAGTAGTTGGATGTCATGTATACGACTCTTTATATTTTACTACATACATGTTTATTCGAGACTTACAGTTTGCATATGTATGCATTTTAATAGAGATATTAGATTATATGTTTATTCTTGAGACGTACATGTATGTGTATATTTTTGTATTTTAGTAGAACATTCTTCATGAATTAGATTATAGATTTTAAACTTTAGATTTTAAAATAAATTAACCCAAATGATTTAGATTACAAATTTAAAACATTATATTTATTTGTAATCATTATAGAATAATCAATTAGTAGGACTAAAGATGTACATATTTGGTAAATCAATTTGTATGACTAAAGATACAAATTTCTTAAATCAATTAGTAGGGCTAAAGATATATATTTTTATGTACAATCTTCATCCATGGTAATTAATATTATTAAAATGTATGTACATTTAAAAACACATTAATAAATTAATAAACTAAGAGTATGATCTTACAATAAACTAACATTAATATATAGTTTTTTTAATAAACTAATGATAAATAAGAGTATGATCTTACAATTAAAAACACATAATGTGATGAAATTCAATAGTTTGAAAAGAAGTTGATAAAAGAATTCTAACATATTAAATTATCTTTGATACACATCTATCTAATGACTGTGTAAGTTCCAACTAATTTGTATTGCCTATTTAGATCAAGTTGTTATTATTATTCACCCATGGTAATTAATATTATTAAAACGTATACATTTAAAAATACATTAATAAACTAATAAACTAAGAGTATGATCCTACAATAAACTAACATTAATGTATAGTTTTTTAATAAACTAATGATAAATAAGAGTATGATCCTACAATTAAAAACACATAATGAGATGAAATTCAATAGTTTGAAAAGAAGTCGATAAAATAATTCTAACAAACACCTATCTAATGATTGTGTAAGTTCCAACTAATTTGTATTGCCTATTTAGATCAAGTTGTTATTATTATTCACCCATGGTAATTAATACTATTAAAATGTATACATTTAAAATTACATTAATAAACTAAGAGTATGACCCTACAATAAACTAACATTAATATATAGTTTTTTAATAAACTAATTTGATAACATAATCTTTAGTTTAGAATGGTAATTAATATTATTAAAATGACACATTTATAAATTCTAATTATTCATTAGTAGGACTAAAGATACATATTTGTTTTATGTGGATAAAAATATGCTAGTGGGTAAGCCAATACACTATTTTAAAAAACTTTTACAAAATATAATATTCTTAATAACGTTCATCCATGGTAATTAACATTATTAAAATGTATATATTTAAAGGTCCTGAAATTTGATATATCAAGGCAAACAACGTTAAATCCAGTCAAATTATTATAAAATAACTCTTAAGAAGAAGTAATTTATCTAGCTAAGATAATATTATTAAATTAATATAACATTCATCCCTTCTAATTGTCTACATTTAAAGGTCCTAAAATTTTATATATCAAGGTAAACAGTTCTTTAAAATTTATTTAAATTATTATAAAATAAATCTCGAAGGTCAGTTCAACCGTGATGTACAATTATAACATGTAATATCTTCTCATGATCTTCATTGTCTAGCCTCCACTTATGACGTGTGTGCTTAAATTTGACTGGATGTAGACAAAGCCTGGTAGCAATGACTAGGTGGATGTATTGTAAAACCTTGTTGTCAGGTTGATAATCAATAAAGTGTATTCCATCTTGGACTATTTTGTCTTGCTTCAAATATGTTCCCTGTATCACAACAAAACCTGCACTTAAATATTTTAAAATTTGATAGATATAAAGTTACCTAGATATATATAAATTCATATATGTACGTGCACATGTGTATGTATAATACCTATGGGGAACAACATTTCATCACTTTCTTCAAGATTATATAACTTTTTCCTCTCTACAGTACATCGCAATAAATAATAATTGACACCCTCATGATTTGCATGCTCAACAATCACTACAAATACATCTCTTGCAGAACAAGTATACATACATGTATACAATATATATAAGACAATTCATTAATAATTAAATAACAAGTTGAGATTAATTGATATGATACTTACCCACTTTTACCAATCCAGAGATATGATTATAATCATTATAAATCAATGGAATATTATCAAAATTTTCATCATCTTTATTAAATGTATCGGTAACATCAAGTGGTACCAAAATCCATGCACCTGTATATCCACATGTTTGATTGATGCATTCTTGATAGTCTTCATCAATGCAACTGTTACAAAAACATTAGTATTCTCTTGTCTTCAATGCCCAATTGTGATTATCTGTACTAATGACTGAATGTAAGGAACATGTCTTTTCCATCCTCTTGCAACTATGCATGTTTTTTCTATTAACACCTAAGAGTTCATTACATTGAAAATATGGATTGTATATTAAATTTAAACTTCAATGAATTAAAAGATAAAACTTAAAAATGAAAATTTAAAACTTAATTGCATAAATTTAAACAAATGTACACATCCATACCTGTTATCTCCCAAAAGACTCTATATGGTACTTGTTGACTCATTGTTGATGATGTCCCGACCTTGTCTAATGCAAAATGTGTCTTACACCATTCAACAACATCATGTGCATCATTTATATGAACTCCTTGATAATTCATTTTATACTTTCTTAGAGTATGTTTGATGCAAGCTCCAACACCATCATGTTCACCTTTTCCATGCCCACTCTCAAAGACATTCCATACGTGTTTTATATTCTCATTGCAATGATATCTACACAATGCATAAAATGGTCTAGATGATTTGAACTATGTGGCATATCCATCAGACCGAACATAATGTTTATCAACATTTATGTCTCTTTCTTTCAAATAAGAAAAGAACATACTAAAGCAATGTTCTATATAGTGAATGTCATGTTCTTTATCATCACTTATATAAAAGTGATTTCCTTTTCAATGACCCGTGCTTCAATTATACTCTAAACACCATCCAAATCTAATTGTGTATGTCTATAACAAACATGTACCATAATAATGACCTACTTAGAAAAGAAATAATATTATTGAATTGCTTTTTTATGATCAAAGGAATAGTTCTATGCAAAATCAACGACTAATACAATCGTTCCAAGTGGGAAATTATCTCTCAAAGTTTGAAACTATTGTGCCTGCCACTTTGCAAAAAATGTATGATGAATATAAGGTTGAATCAAATTCTTAAATCTATCCATAAATGTTACAACAGGTAACTCCTCTTCAACAGATTCCAACCTTTTTGTCTCTTTCCTCGCTTTGTTGCATTCTTCACATACTTGTAACATTTGCAATTCAATTTTTTTGTTACATCAATATTTTCAATTTTCAAAGAAAATAGAGCCAATTCACCACATGTTTCACATAATCCTTTGATGCAATTTATTTGACTAGCTAGATCATCTATTTTGTCACATAGAATAGATGATATAAACTCACTTCTCCTACTAGGAGGAGCAACATGAAAACCATATGTGTCTTCTACAAAATTTTGAAATACCTAACAATGGAGATCAAACTCAATATGATGATGACAACAACATGTTTCAAACACTTTTTTTGACCTCACAAAGTATGGCTTCAACTTTTCAAACAATGTTTACCCAATTTTCACATTAAGATGTTCACTACAAAACAACACATGTAACTCATGCTATGTTTTGTCCAACCAATGCTTTGTATGATGTTCATATTGACTAGATGCAATTCTATGCTTGATAACATCTCTACTATTTGATGAAGGATGAGTGTTATCATTCCAAAATGATATGACTAAATTTTTTAATCCCTCATCAATCCTATCATAACAAGGTTCTCTACACATGATTTCCCAATTACCTTCCATAGTACTGTCATCCAGAATTAATCTTCTCTTAACATATTGTCTCATTGTTTTCCTATTAAAACCCATTTCAGATGAAATTGAAGATATTTGTCTATTTTGGGTCATATTCTTATTTACAATAGGCATCAACATCACTTTTCTTGCCATGGACTTATCTTTAGTTTGTGACTATTTTCCTATGTTTCTCAAACCTTGTTTAACATTTTCAATCACATTAGTTTGCATGTTAGAATATCTTCTCTTCTTTGATGTTGTGTCTACACGTAGCAATTTCAATGCCTCTTGCAACTTGTTTTGTGTAAGCAAAATTGAAAGCATCTAAGTTTGTTCAAGTGTTTTAATGTTATCAAATTTAGTCATTATTTCTCTAATCTTCTTATTCATTGACCTTTTCTTAGACAAACTTAAGGGTTCAACAGTAGCTACAAGTGTTCTCAATTTATCCACATCCATTATAAGTAAATGATCTAAATTTTTATGAGATATTCCATTCTTTACAGATTGGGAAATATTTATGAGTTCGTCCATACCAATTCCTGCACCTGATCCTGACCCTTCTCTAACTTCTGTTACTAGAATTTCTACAGGGAGCGATTCTGACCCTTTTTCAACTTCTATTATTTGAAACTCTGTAGGGAGTGATCTTGAGCCTTCTTCAACATTCATTTTTTGAGATTCCATAGGTAGTTTTCTTGACCCTTCTCCCATCTACACTTCTTCTACTTCTATTGAGCCTCCTTCAACATTTCCTTCACCTTGTTGATTGTCTGCAACAAATTTATAAATAAATCAAATTAGATAAAAAATAAGATTGATACAAAATTAAATTCAAGAGCATAAAAATAAATAAATTATATATATATAAAATTATAGACCTTGTTTAATTCAATGATAACGTGCCGTAGTCTTGTAGAGATTTCTTTGTTTTGCTTCATCAAATCTCTTTCTTGCATATTTGTTTTGCCTTCCTTTCTTGTTTCCCATCAAAAAATTATAAAAATATTTCTTTCCCCTTGCCTTAATAAATTCACAGTAACTTTATAAATTTTTTGGAGTAACTTTAAAACATTCAGCTTCACTATCAACTTTAAAATAGGTGATGTCATGTTTTTTTTCTCTTTTTGTCATCATTGCAGGTGCCATTATGCTTAATTTCCTTTTTTGTATGTTCACCTAAACACAAATTATTTCACATGTTCACACAAACATGTTAGATCAAAATTTTGGCCACCGTAATATTTTGGCTCGTATTTTGTACAAACATATGTTCACACCAACATGTGTACAATGTTTGCACGAACATTGTTTCATGTCAATTAAAAATTTTTTGGTGCTATTTTCTAAAAATAAAATGAAATTGGATCTTTTGACCCCCAAATTTGAGACTAAATGATCTCCTACTGTAAAATTAAAAAAATGTCAATTTTTGCTACTCAAAGCAAGCTTTCCAATGACTATAATTGTAATACATATTATATTCATTAAGACTTTCAAATATGTGTTTAACTCATTATAGGTTCATTAACGGTTGAACATCAACATACTTCTACACTTTGGGAAAATTTGTAAATTAGGTCAATTTTTTTTGAAAAATATCTAGGAAATAAGTTGCTGAGATAGCTTTCTATAAAAAATATTTAGATTTATGATAAATTGAGTTCAAGTTATTTGTGTTAAACAGAGCGTATGTTTGAATTACGATTGATGTCACTTCAAAACTTCATAAACTATACAATATTCAACCAAATTGAATAAAACCAAATGCATCCTTTGGATATTGATGTTACAAATCTAGTACTAAAAGAATTACCTCATTATCATTTCTAGAGAAAAAAATGTGTGTGAAAGAACCTTTCAGTCTTTAAAAATATTGATTTTTCATATGTACCACTTTTCAGAGGAGAAGAAAAGATTGACCAAAATAATTTTTTTCTAAAAATTAAAAAATATGGTTACAAAGTAGGAACAAAGTACTAGAAATCACTAGTTTACATCATCTTGAAATTATTCATAGTTTTAGAGATATAGTCACTCAAATGTGAGGTTTGTTTCAAAAATATTGATTTTAGTGTCAAAATTGGTAAAAAAGTGGAACCCATTATTGTGGGATCACCCTTTCATCAAGTGTTCCCAAATGATGATTGACAAGAGACACAATTCATGGATAGGGAATTCAAATAGCTATTAAATGCACAATTACATGGTGGGAGGTTTCCAATTCCCATGGATGCAATATGGGTATGTAGAGGATTGTAACTTCCTCTTCTGGAGCTAGGTTGGAAGAAACATCATTGGTTGGACACCCTGTCTTGCCACCTCCTCCAGGAAGGCTAGAATAAATAATCTACTAGATGTTTATTGAATGTAAAGTTATCATTTTTGTCATAATATAATAAAATTTTGTGCTTGTTGTTATGGAAAGGAAAGGGACAAATGATGTTGATTGTAATATATTATCATTTTTTTTTTGGTATTTTTGGAATAGATTTGGATGTTTTTAGCATTTTGAGGAATATGTGAATGTTTTCTGGATTTTGGATAGATATTTACATGTTTTTGTATTATTGAAAGATGTTGGAAAGATTTTAATCTCATATAGTGGGACCAATACGATCCGTAGAGGAAGGAAAACCTTTACTTATTTTCAGGGAATTGAATGTCTGTGTGAGTTCGTGATGAAAGAGGAGTAGATATTTGCACAACATTTGGGGAGCCGTGATATGTAAGGCATAATTCTACATATAATAATAGCCATTATAGAGGATTACACAACCAACATTGGGACATTTTTGTTAGGAATAAGGTGTCTCAATCTTGTATAATTCCTATTCTTATTATTTGTTTTGTAAAATGTATTTCTTGCAAATAATGTTGATGTATCAACATCTTGAATTATGTGTAAGGAGATCATGAGTAAAATGGTTATGACGGATTCCTATGACATGTAAGAGCTATGTTAGGAAGATTCAATGATAGGTGAAGACATGTGGCAACTAAGATATTTGAGTACTGTACACTCTACAATTTTTTGGGGTTCCTATTTTCTCGAAGAATGGTAAAACTCTAATACGGTTTACCTTTGGGAGTAGCCCTAAAGTGAAGCGCATGTTATAAGCATTTTTAGGGTTGCAAAGAGATGTGATGCGAAAAAGGTGTATTGTTGGTACTGCAAGTAGCTACTGGAGTCTTCTGTTGTTGATGTTGAACTCGCATTGAAAGTGTATTGTAATCTTGTGTTGAAGATAATACATTGTGCAGGTTCTGAAGGGGTGGGGTTGTTTTACCAAAAGGTTTTTCCGCACCAAAAAATCTTTGTGTTATGTGTTTCTTTCTCTGTTTATTTTTTTTGTATGCATGGTTGGCTGCAATATTATTGTTTACATGATATTGAGTCTGTAAGTGTAGAAGATTTTAATAGGATTTGCATCATACTTTCCTTATGAGATTAGTGTAGGAAGCTGTTTCCGCACTTGAGTTTCCTTACAATTTCTCTAGGTGTATTTTGAGATGAAAACTCTCAAGGCCAATGGAAAGGAGTTTGGGGGCTCAATAAAGGTACTTGAGGGGCTTGAAAAAAAGTGTTTTAGCCTAAAAAGGAACTTGAGGGGCCTGAAAAAGGTGTCTAAGGGGTCTGAAAAGGTACTTGAGCCTAAAAAGGTGCTTAAGGGGCCTTAAAAAAGGTGCTTGGGCCTAAAATGGTACTTGAGGGGCCTTGAAAAAGGTGCTTGGGCATAGAAAGGCATTTGGGCCTAAAAAGGCGCTTGAGGGGCCTTGAAAAAAGCACTTGGGCATAAAAAGGCACTTGAGGGGCCTTGAAAAAGGTGGTTGGGCCTAGAAAGGCACTAGAGGGGCCTAAAAAGGCGTTTGGGCCTAAGAAGGCACTAGAGGGGCCTAAAAAAGGTGTTTGGGCCTAGAAAGGCACTAGAGAGGTGTTAGTGAAAAGATTGTCCTTTTACCAATTATCAAATTTACTCTATGCCCAACTTTATAACAAGAACAATGACCATTCACAACAATTGAGAAAGTGTGGTTTTATCTACCTTTCTCTCTAAATTTTTATAAGGTACAGCTCCCTTGTTGATTTTACAATGAATTCAATATTACTTTTACACTTTTTCCTGAAAGTGCCTAAGGATCTCTCAGTTGCTCTTTGGCAATGAGGTAGGAAACAATACAAACTTTTGAAATAAATGGTTGAAAATAAACTTATCACACATATGAAATCCACTTCAAAGAATGAATCTTCATCACAAAATGCGACATGAATTAAGAAACTAAACTAAATTAACTTACAAGAGAATAGTGACCAAGATTTTTGAATTTCCAAACCACATTCACAAAGTAATGATAATCTGACACTTTGAACACCAAGTTTCAAAGTTAAAACCCAAAATTCTTCATATATGTATATAACACTTCCATGCACAAAGTCTTAGAAAGAAAAACCTCCATATACTATCTTAGATCACTATTTCTCAAATTATCAAAGTCTATAACATCTACTATTATCTATCTTTCTACTTCCCATTACTTGGTTAAAAAAAAAAAGAACAGTCAAATGCCCTAGCATTTATAGTTTTTTAAACCCAAAAGAGCCTCCATCAAAACCCAGCTCTTTCGGTTACAAGACGAAACTGTTATAAAATGAAAGAGCAGTTAAACAACAAAAAAAAGAAATGCTGGAAGGTGAACCATTCAGTTTCTAGCATCCTCGTTAGTTTTGTCTTCCTCTCCTATAGTTTGGCACATGAGCTTCCAAATTCGAAACGTGGCCATGAATTCTTGCGTTGCATGTGAATGGGAATTTTTCAAGCTCATCAATTAGGCCCTACAAACATCTTTTTTCCACCTATATTATTTCATTTTGAGGCTCTGATGTGGCATCAAATTTTTTTTTAGGAGCAACATGGGTTCGATACTTGCTAATGCGAAGAAGTCTTCGGCCTTAGGCAGCTCACTATCTCTAATTTGTTCAACTGCTTCATTGAAGTTCTTCGTTAACACATCAACATCCATATTACCTTCATCAAACTGCAAGACACCTATTGGATTCATAATCTTCATATCTTTTATGAGTTCTTCATGCATTTCTGTGATCCAGTTTTCAATGCCTTGTATTTCTTTGATTGTTTCTCTGTAGATAGCCTCTTTCCAGTGCATATTGTTCTTCAGGACAAATAGCATGCAAGGGTCTACATTCTTCATAGGATTTTCATTTAGTAATTTGGGAACTCCAAAACATTCTACTTCTGTTATTTGGAAAACCACTACTTGCCAGCGCGCTAGCTCTGTCTCCCATCCTGGGACCAAGGTTTGAATTTCACCTAGCAGCATTTCACCCTCTGTGTAGATGCTAGTAAATTCAGAGATAAATTTATTACCTTCTTTAATTATACTATTTTCCCAGCTTCCCATGGCATCAGTTAGCAACTTTTCTTTCTGCACTTGCCTCATTAATTGTTGACTCTCAACCAAACTGGGATCAAATGGCTGTGAAACCAGTACAACTGGTGAAGCTCCAAGATTGATTAGAGAGTCAATGTATGTAGCCATGGTTGCTATCATCCCCTTCAATTATTTCTTTTCCTTACTATCCTTTTCTGACTGTGTGAGCATGTGGTTAGTGGAAAACTTAAAGAAATTATTACTTGTGCTCCTGTTGATGGTACCCAATTCGACTGAAGTGACATTGAATCCTTCTTTGTCGACATCTCTAGATTCTTTCTTTTGCTTATAGGTGGCCACTTCTATGGTGATTTTCCCTGTCACTAGATCCTTGGTTAGATAAGCATCTGTCTTCATTTTCTTTGCCTTTGAGCCTTTGGCTACATATTTTGTGACTATATCCTTCACCGACATAGACATCAGTTGCAAACTCCTTTTCTTACTGATCGAACTTGATAGCCATGAAGGAATGGTAGGACTCACAGGTATCATCTGAGTGCCTCTGATCAGAGTCAAAAATTTAGGTTGGTCTATCTTAGGAGCTTTGATAAACTGAACATCACCATCTCCTCCATCAGATGAATACAACCCATTACTCAAATCTTGCCCTTGGGATGCCATCTCTTTCTTTTGGGCTTCGAGTCATTTCAAGGTTTCTGACTTGGATTGTGACCTTTTCCTAGGAGACATTGTTTGTAAATGGGGAGGAGACTTCCCCTTTGTATCTGGAATAGATGCACTACCTGCAATAGGAGAAAATGAAATGTTAGAATGAAGTGGCTCAAGGGAAGAAGTCACCTCAGCAGGAGGTTCATTGATGATTCTTTGAGCCCTTTTTTGTAGCTAATCATCTATGTACGTAAGTATGAACCTAGCCCTTCGATTAATGTCATCTTCTTCATCCTTGTGCCAATCAAATGCTAAGGACTTTGTTTCATCTGATTCTTTCCAACCAGGTTCAACCATGTCTGAACCATCATCATCTATTCCTCCTATATTGAATTTCAACTTGAAAGAATTAATTTTCTGCAAGGTTATCCTTGAATGATCCCTTTTTAGAACTTCTTCTTCATTCTTGCAGTCTCTCCAAAGATCTTCTAAATGTGGCATGGCTAGAGTATGAACTTCAAGGCCAAGAATTTGGGCTGCATTCCCTTTACTATCAAAATTTCTCCTGCTATGATAGAAACCAAGGTTGAACCCGAGTAGATTGCTTCCAATGATGGAAGCATTGTCCATACTACTACAAATGAATGAACCCAATTTGACAGGGAAGGCCATTTCCCAATTCTTTTGTGGTAGGTTATCTTTGATAACATGAAAGAGCTATCTGCATAACTTAGCGAACACAAAGCAATCTAGGGCATACCAGGGTAACTTCATAGGTTCATCATTGAATCCACTGACCCTCAAATACATGAACCTGGGGAATTGGATAAAGAAGTTCACATATTATTGAACCAAATTTTGTGCCTCAGGAGAGAGCCTCAACATCTTTACCCCTTCCAAAGATGAGCAAACATTGTCTAAGAGTACATCATGCACTTTGCAAAAATCCTCTAAAACCTTGTCCTTTTGCAAAGGAGGACAATATTGAAAAATACTCATCTCTTCATTCCATATCTCATGAGGCATGGAAGTGAGATCACATGTACAGGCAATGCAATAGGTTAGATACGAGGCCATGTGGAAATCCTCATGGGACTCTTTAGCATGCTTAAGTTGGGATATCAAAGAAGTCACAATAATATCCACCCAATCCATCTATTGATCACCTTTTAAAATGATCTCAACATATCTGAACATCCATTCCTCAAATAAGAACACATCTGTTGAACCTTTCACATGGTGTAATAATACAACTAGATCATGTATTTGGGGTTTCATGTGATCTTTGATAATGACCTTTGGGAGTCTAGATCCGTCTCCATAATTAATCTTAGTCCATTTTCTAGCCATGGTATTTTGGAACTTACTAGGGGCTACCCTGTATTCAGCTAAAGTTTGAGTGGGTGAGAATGAAGCAAAGGTATTTGTTGTTAACTGCAAAACAGAGGAAATGGTTTCTCTTGAAATGGAAAGGATAGTTGTGTCATCTTTGCTCACAATACTCTTACTTTAGATGTCATAGTGATCTATACATAGTTGCAAGAGCTCGGGACTTACAAAGGCAAGAGGAAATGCAAAAGTTTCTATCAATCCACTAGTTAACACCTCCATGCATCCATTACTCTCATTGGCATGTTCTAGGAATATGGCCTGTAAATTTTCTACTTTTACCCCTTGCAAATTTGTATCACAGATAATTGGTCTTTCACATTCAAAACTTGAAACATTACCGAGGAAGTGTAAAAATGGCCTCATTGTTAATCAAACATGCAAAGCCTTGAGCAGATAAACTCTTGACAACAATACAGATTGCAAAGTAAAACAAACATTGTTAAGTTCTCACCTATTTTTCGCTGAAAATCCAATAAGTTTCCCTATTCTCCTTAACAACTCCTTCTTTCCTAATCCAGTTCTTCACATGATGATTTTAAAAGGATCCGACTGGGCTTTTATAAAAAGGAAGCATTTGCGTGCGAAAGTACAAGATAATAATTAGGCCTTAATGACATACCACTTTGATCACCTTTGCACATTCAAAAGCCATGTTGTACTGGCTTTTCATTTAATGATTTCCCTTTTGGCAGCTGCTTTGTTTATAATTTGCCCAATCATTTTCTCAAACTGAAGATTTACCCCACTCGCAGTAATGATGATTTTCACTCCTTGGAAAAAGAAATGGCCTCAAAATCATGATTTTCTGACAATATCATAAATAGATGACGATACGCCGTACTTCCAGGCTAGAAATGTCGATTATATTTTCCTTGAACTACTTTGAACAACTTCAAACCAAGGTTCAAAGAGGTTCAAAGTGGTTCAAATGAAGGAAAGGATGACTGCGGATGTTCAAGACTTTGACTAATCACTTTGGGGGACGATGAATTCTTGGACAACAAGGGAAAAGACTTCAATCGACGATAGGTAGAAGAGAAAGGGAAGTTTTTAAAACAATGGCGACTCTATCTATGACTAACAAGAGGTCTAAAAAGGCATTTGAGGGGGAGCCAAGCTCTCACGCTTATGCTTACTTATTCTGTGCCCCCAGTTGAGTGAGGATGAAAGTGTTTGACAAATATTTGGGCTTTTGAGATTACATTGATATATATGTTGAAGGGAGCTAGACCAATCATGCCCACTACAACATAAATAAGACTAATATTGATCCATTGGGAATTGTTGCTTGTGACAAGAGGAAGGAAAAGGGGGCACCTCTTGCACTATTCATGTTGTGCCACATTTTCCAAAGCCCAGTGAAATGTTTCAGGACATTACTACGTTGCTTCTTAATATTAGTGAGGCATGTTGGACTCAAATATTTTATGTCCTACTGTATAGCTAATTGAGCTAAAGTGAGCCACGATTGACAAGAATTTTGAGGTGTTGTTAATTTTTTGAGCTATCGTGGTTATGTCTGGAAATTATGACCCCCTTTTGAATGGTTTTGGCAATTGTTGTCAATTTTTGAATTTGTTGATAATTTTGGACAATTTTTGAATTTTTTGAGAATTTTTGGCAATTAAATTTTTTTTTTGACAAATTTGGATGGTTTTTGAATTTTGTTGATAATTTTGGATGACTTTTGAATTTTCTTGATAATTTTGGATTATTTTTGAATTTTTTTGATAAATTTCGGTAATTTTTGAAAATTTTTGGTAATTTTTGAATTTTTTGATAATTTTGGATGATTTTTGGGTTTTTTGTGATAATTGTTGATGATTTTTGGGTCTATGGGGGTGGAACGGAGGATGTGAGTGAGATTTTTTGGAATACGGGGGTAACCAGGACCATGTGATGTACCTAAAGAGACAATGAAGGGAGTTTGGAACATCAAATGGGTCGACTGAGGGCTAAAATAAACATTGGAGATTGTTGGTCAAGGTGGATAGCTGAGATGTGCATTGGTTTTCTTGCAATTCATGTCTATGGTATCTCAATACATAATCTAATTCCATGTTCCTCCCAATTTGTGGTTCTTCCCTTTGTTGCTATCATATTGGCTATCTCTACTACTAAAAGTTGCGCTAGATGCTAATGGACCACTAAACTATAACCCATAAGTGTTTCTCAATTGGGTATGTGTGGAATTAACTCGACTGTGCTAGATAAGCCTCAAACAAGCAAAATTTGTCACAGAGATGCTTGATTGAGTACTCTCTTAATTTTTTTTAGCATTGAAGGACTTGTGTTGTTTAGGGAAAGCCAAAGGTGCTATCTCTTGCTCTTTTTAAAACCAAAAAGGGTGGCATTCTCATGGCTTGTTCTTCCTTTTTTTTTTTTTTTTTTTTGTGTTTTTGGTATTTTTGACGTGTTTCTCAAGGCTCTAGACATAAAATATCTTGAGATGGATGCTATTGATGGGTTTTTCTAGGTCTATGCTATCACAATCTAAAAGTCTATAAGTACTAGTCCCAAAGGACTCTATGATAATGTAAGGACCAATTCAACTGGCTTCCCACTTACCTTTATTTTCTCTAGGCACTTGATTCTTAGGGTTTTCTCAGAGCACTAGGTCACCAATTTGAAAAACACAGGGTTTGGCATTTTTGTTGTAATGTCTTGATAACCTATTCTGATACACTTTGAGATGTTCATGTGCTACACACTGATGTTCTTCTAACAACTCTAGATGGACCACTCTGTAATCCTCATCTGATAGCACATCCTAAAGAGTAACTCTCAAGGATGGGACCTCAACTTCTAAAGGAAGAATAGCTTCACAACCATAAACCAAGAAGAAGGTGTTGTGCCTATAGGTGTCTTGACACTCATCCTGTAGGCCCAGAGGGTAGGGTTCAACTATAAATGCCAATCTCTACCGATATCATTGATGGTTCTTTTGAGGATGTTGATAATGGTTTTGTTGGTGGCCTTTGCTTGACCATTGCCTTGAGGGTAATAAATTGATGAGGAGTGGTGTATAATGTGAAAATTTTCACATAATTCATCAATTATTTGATTTTTAAAGTACAAGGCATTGTTCATGAGAATGGCATGAGGTATGTCAAACTGACAAATGATATGGTTTAGAATGAAGGAAGAGATTTGTTTTCCTGTAGAGTCAGCAAGTGGCGCTACTTCAACCCACTTGGTAAAGTATTATGTGGTGGTGATAATCCATTTATCTCCACCAAAGGAAGGTGGATGGGTGGCTCCAACTAAATCAAAGCCTGACTGATAAAAAGGCCATGGTGAGGCCAAATGGTTGAGCTCTTGGGTTGGTACATGAACAAGGTTACCATAGATTTGGCATTTTTTGCAAGTTTTAACATAGTCGATAGAATCCTTTTCCATGGTTGGCCATAAATAGCCCATCCTAAGAATCTTCTTTGCTAGTGTAAACCCATTAGAGTGTGACCCACAAATCTCTGTGTGGACTTCTTGCAGAGTGACTCTAGACTCATCCTCTTCAAGACATCTAAACAAAGTACCGTCAAGGCCCTTCCTATACAATGTATTGACCACCAAAGTGTAACATGAGGTTTGTTGTATGAAATTTCATTTTTGGTTATGTGAAAGGTTAGAAGGAATGGTGTTATCATGGGGGTAAGTGAGGATGGGGTTATACCAGAGGGAATTGAGATTGTTTAAGTGGAAAATGATAAGGGAATTGGGTTGAATAAATGTAGGTTGAACCATCTCTTCTACTAAGAACTCATACCACTTGTGTTGCTTCGAGAGCTGGAGTAAGGAGGCCAAGGTAGCCATAGCATCTGCTGCTCTCTTTTTATCTCTAAGAATCTGTTCAAAGGTAATATGAACAAAACATGCCTTGAGGGTGTTGACCATATGTTTTTAAGGCAATAACTTTTCATCTTTGGTTTGATAAGTGTCAGTGACTTGATTGATGATCAACTGGGAGTTTCCATAAACCTCTAGTGCTGTCAGTTTCCACTCTAAGGCCAGTTTAAGACCCAAGACCAAAGCTTCATATTCTACCATGTTGTTGGTGTATGGAAAAATTAGTTTGTAAGACTTAGGGATGGTAACATCTAGTGGCATGATTAACAAAATACAAGTGCTTGATCCATGATGTGTGTAGGAACCATCAAAATAGAATTTCCACATTACTGGCTTTGTTTGAAGAATGTGCATCTTTGGGAAATTAGTTAGGATAGGATTTGAACTCTCTATAGGCACCTCTACCAATTGATCAGCAATGGCATATCCTTTTATTTCTTTCCTATCAATGTACTCAATGTCAAATTCACTTAGGATCATCACTCATTTGGCCATTCTTCTTATTAATGCTATTTTGCTAAGAAGATATTTGAGGGGGTCAATCTTGGAGATGAGCTTGACTTTGTGTGTTAGAAGATAATGACATAGCTTTTGGGAAGCAAAAACTATGGCTAGACATGTTGTTTCAATAAAAGAGTAATTAAGCTTATAATTGACCAAGGTATGATTGATGTATTAGATAGCCCATTCCTTTCCTTGTTCATTTTCTTGTGCTAGGAGGGCTCTAATTGATTTATCTATTAGAGAAACGTATAGTAAAAAAGGTTTGTGTGGTACTAGAGGTACTAACACAGGTAGGTTCATCAAGTAGGTTTTGAATAAGTCAAAAGCTTTCTGACATTGATCATCCCACTAAAAAATTATATCTTTGTGTAGTAAGTGGGTGAAAGGTACACACTTTTTCACTAACTAAGAAATGAATCGACCAATTGATTGAAGCCTTCCTTAAAGAGAGTGTAGCTGACTCAGGTTTTTCAAAGGTTGCATGGTGATTATGGCTTGGACCTTTTTAGGGTCAACTTCTATTCTTTTGGATGAGACAATGTACCCTAGAAGCTTGCTTGATTTAATGCAAAAAGCATATTTCTTGGGATTGAGCCTAACTTTGAACACTTCTATGTGGGTGAATATGTAGGCTAGTATGGGGAGATGTTATTCTTAACTATGGGATTTGGTGAGTATGTCATCCACATAATCTTCCATAAAAATATGCATCATATCATGGGAGATAGTGGTCATGGCCCACTGATAGGTGGCCCCTACATTCTTTAGCCCAAAGGGCATCACATTCCAACAGAAGTACCCCATGCACAAGTAAAGCTATTTTCTCTTGATCTTCTAGTGCTATCTTGATATGATTATACCCTAAAAATCTATCCATGAGTAAAACCATGGAATGGCCTACTGTCAAGTCTACAATGGTGTCAATGTTAGGAAGAGGGAATTCATCTTTGGGACATGCTTTGTTCAAATCCTAGACATTAATACAGATGTGCACGCTACCATTCTTCTTTGATATGGGAACAATGTTGGATATCCATGATGTGTATGTCAAGGGCTAGATGAAATTGGAGTTGATTAAATTCTCCAACTCTTCTTTTACTAGTAGAGCTATATGGGGATACATCTTTCAAAGCTTTTGTTTTACTAGCTTGACCTCCAGAGAAATGTTGAGATGGTGGAGGATTAAGGTCAGGTCTAATCTAGGCATGTCTTCGTAAGACTATGGAAAGTTTATTTGTCTTTCTTCAAAGAAGTGAACAAATGCATTTCTTTCCTTTATGATTAGGGACTATGCTAAATAAATGACCTTCAATTCTTGTTTGGTGCCAATATTGACCTATTCTATTGGTTCAATCAAAATAGAAGATCTTTCCTCGGAGTGTTTAGGTAAGGTATTAATCACCCCATCCGTGGGTGCCATAGTTTAGTTTTCACTTTGGGATGTGTCACTTCTATTTTTTTCCATTTTTTTTCTCAATATTAGCTACAACTTGGTAGTGATCATTAAGGCAATGAAATTCCTGACCTATTCTAGCATGAGTGAGGTGATTGATATCAGACCCAACTATATGCCTCTCTTCTATTCTTCGTTGATGAGATGGTTCAACCGCATTAAGGTAGACAAAAATGTGATGGTTAGTGCCAAAATGAGGAATGTGGTGTTACTTAGTTGTATCCCAACTAATAAGTTCAGGATGGACTAGGGAGAGTGGTTCACAATATGTAAAGGGTTCAATGGGGTTTAAAGACATGGCTTCATTGGATGACTCGTATACTGTATCAGCTAGATCTATGACATGAGCTTCTTCTAGAGTATCAAGAAAAGTAGAGCTTACAAGTGGCTCGTAGTAGTCATCTTCAACTTCTATTAGAAAGAAGTTAGGAAATAGGGTTTGAAACCAAAAACCTTCAACATGTTCATCATTTTCTAAGTTTCTCTATTGTACACTAACTCTTGATGAAGTGGGTCTTAGATAAGAGGTTGTCCCTTGTGTAGCTAAACTGTTAGATGTGGGTATGTGAACAACATCACATTCTTTGTCATGGAGAGACTCCTTAGATAATGATTCAAATTCCCATTTAGTGGAATCATCATCATCTTTGTCAATGGTGGGATGTGAACCTAAAAAGGATAGATTTACATTTATGATGTCATTTGTTGTTTGAAAATTATAATCCCTTTGTTTAGGTACCCACACCAAGGTGGAAGAGGAGGAATCACTATGCTTAGGATGAGCCTTGAGAAAGGTTTGTGTCTTGTCTTGTTCATCATACCTTACCCCTATTTTGGAGCTATTAGACCTAAATTATTCTATTAGAGGTTCAATGATGCCTATCCCTTTCCCTAAGGGATCATCTCCCATATATCCAATTTTTTCATAAGATCAAAACCTTTTCCATGTAGGAAGGGGGGAAATGTCAATGTTTCCTTGGCTGATTTCTTCTATTGAACTTGGAGGTGTTCTACTTGCTTTGATAAAATGTGGGTGATAAGGCTTAGTGGTGGATGATGGTTTCCCATGAGATTTTGGAGAAAGTGAGGAATTGAATAAGGAGACTAAGTATTCACCCACCCCTTTTCATTGAAATTTACACTTTCTATTAAATTCTTTCATCAATCTATCCATTTCTTTATCGTGTGATTGTTTAGGGTTTTTGGATGATGATGGTGAAGGAAGGGAAGGACCCAAACAATCAATTTTATCTTTTCCCTTAGTTGATGTTGATAAGTGGTTGTAATTTTGACTAGTAGAACATGAAGAATCTATGGATGTGGACTAGCTAATGTTATCTGTTGGTGTGCCATTTTCTTCCCTATTATGAGGGACAAGGGAATTACAATATTGAGCAAAATGTTGATCGCTGGGTATGGTCACCTCTTGACCCATGTAAGGAAATTTAAGAAACTGATGGTAGGTAAAGAGAATGGCCAACATGTCATGAATCCATAATCTTCCTAATAGGATGTAATAAGTTAACTATAGGTCTAGGACTTGACAAACAATTTCTTTCATAATTAGTCCTACTTTGATTGGTAGAATGACCATGCCTTTGGAGGATCTCTTCTCATCATCGTAGACTTTGATGGTGATTTTCTTTCTTGGATCAACAACATCATTTGCATACCCTAGGGATTCTACTAGATTGAGCATGCAAATATTGAGGCTTGCCCTACCATCACAGTTCTTGGTAGAAAATCTTTAGAGGCTTGGCCTTGAGTGATGGCATTCAATGATTGTTTCTTATTTTTGTCCTTAACTATGATAACATTCATGATATCAGAAAAACTGGAGATCATGTTAATGGTGTTTTCGTAATGATGCACATAATTAACCTTAGTCTGATTAGCTTTAGAGGATTCCCCCTTCTCATGGCTCATGAAGGGGTTCTTAAAGGCAGTGTGGTCTTCATTATTGGTAAAATTGTTCACTTCGATGGTTTTTTTGTTGATTAATTGCTGTATTTCTCTCTTAAGGGAAAAAAATTATTTGTCAGGTGCCCCCTATTTCAATGGTAGGCACAAATGTGCTTGTCATTCCACCACTTCAGCTTGACTTGGGGTTCATAAGGTTTGGCCTTAGGAAGTATGATGAGGTCATCAACCAAGAGGCTTTGGAAAGAACTTTTGCAAGACACCTTGATAGGAGTATGCACCTTGATATATCAGAGGATTGATATCTGCAGGGAGGAGGAGCTTGATTGTAAGCAACTTGTTGATTGGTTGTCAAAGGAGTTTTTGCATTACATTAATAGAATGGGTGTGAATTGTCTTGTTGGGGTGTGTTGGATTTTTTTTGTTGACGATGGTATATGATTGACTTAGATTGGTTTGAGGTTTGACATGGTTAGCTTTGACCATCTTATTTGTAATGGTGTTCTTGTTGTTGTTTCTCCACAATGACTTTTTTTTGTTGTTTACCTAATCAGAGGAATTATGAGTATTTGTGGAGTTATTTGAAAAGCCCTTACCATATTTCAATAGTTTAATGATGTCATTATTTAGTAAGGTCTCTTCTACCTTAGCAACATTCTTTAAGGTAGTTTTGAAATCTTTAGGCCCTTGGAGTTGGAGCCAGTAATTCATCAGTTTGGAGAGACTATTAATGAAGATGTCAGTCTTCTCTTTGTTTGGTATGTCTTTATGATACTTTGTGAACTTGCATCTCCACCATTGTAGGAAAGTCTTAAATGATTCACTAGGGAGTTATTTCATGTTGCATAAGTTGATCATTGTGACTTCTCTTTCAATATTGTAGGAATATTGGGAGATGAACATAGAAGCCAATTGGTGAAAGGTCTTGATATTGGAGGGTAGCTTGGAGAACCACTCAATATCTTGCCCTCTAAGGCTCCTAGGAAATAGATGCATCAAGTATGTTATGTCGTGGAAAAATTCCACACTCAAGTTATAGAATTATCTAAGGTGATCTTGTGGATTTGATGTGCCAAAATATTTATCATATTTTGGTATTTGTAAATTTTGTGGGAAAGGTGTGATAGTAATGTTTTTATCCAAAAGAGAGAGGACACACTTTTTTGAGGCTAAATTCAATAGGTTGTGTTTTTCCTCTCTTCATTCTTTGCATTTCCATTTGTAGGTCTTGTAACTTTTGCATGATAACATCTAGGGGTGACTCTTCTTCGTCTAGTTTCAAGTTTGTCACATAAAAATTGGATGGTGATTTTGCACCTTGTTGTTATATTGTGAAAGTGTGCTATTTAAAGGCTCAGATGCACTATTTTGTAAGAATATGCATTATAACAGAGATCAAAAGCACCATAAGAGTGTTCAAATGTGCTATTTCATGTAGTATATGCACTACTTTAGGATTGTTCAACAATGTTCTTATTTTGGACTTGGTTTCTCAATGTTTAGTTTGAAGCTGCATCTTTCAAATGGACAATGATCTGCACTGGTGTTCTTTATTAAATTTTTAAGACACACTAAAGAAAAATGGTAGGATAAACCAAAGTAAAACATAAAATCACACACACCTATAAAGTGAAAGGAAAGAGCTTCCTAACAAGGTTATCTAAAGTTGGTGACTAGTGGGTCTTAGTGTCTAACAAACAATATTCAAATTTATCTCTCTTGTGACAGAGAGCTTCCCACCAATGCTAAGGAGGTTTGGTGCAATCCCTTATGGGACTACTAGAGGAAGGCTATATTTTAAACATGGGTGGCTTGCATTTGATTGGGAATACAAGATTGAGAGGCAATCCCTCTTATTGGCCCTACTAAGGAAACTCGGGAGGTAGCCTTTCTATGGCTAGATAATCCTACCTAGTGAAAAGTAGGAAATGGAGGTCACAAATAAGTTTGGGAACCTGATCACTTGAGAATAGTGAGAGCATATCCCTACTATTTTGGCTTCCCAAACATAATAAACACAAAATTTTGATCACCAAGCCTTATACTACTAAAGACAAAGGGGCTCCTAGTTAAGCTATGTGTGGATTCTTTCCTCGTTCAATTATAACCGATCTTTATAGAAGGTCAGGCATTCTAATCAACTCGAAGGAGTTCAGAGCATATGCCTACTTTTATTTTGGATCAACAAGATTGAATGCTTCTATTAAGCTATGTTTAGAACTTTGAAATGATGCACTTTATATTGACAAGAGTCGAGGTCCACTTAATTGATTCGGAGCTAGAAAACGCTAGGTGCTTTTAGGAGGGTCTTCTTTCCTATCACACACTATCTACAATTTGAGAGCTTTTCGTTAACTTAGAAGGGACCTGTAAGAAAATGATATTCAGATCTAGAAGTTAGATTCAGGAAACTGTAATTTTTACTAGACGTACTACAAAAATACTCATATGCATTATAGAAAGCTTTGTATGCACTATTTAATCTATCAAATGTAGTATAATGAAAGCAAATGTGCTATAAAACACTTTATATGCACTTTAGAAATAATTAGATACATTATAAAACTATTCAAAAGTGCTTCAAAAAGATGTAAATGCATTACAAAACTAATCAAATGCACTTTAGAGATATTAAATGCATTAAAAAAGAATTCAAAAGTGTTAGAATATCTCTTGGAACTGTTAAAATAGAGCTTAGAAGTGTCAGAAGGTTTAGGTCTAGCCCTTGTGCTCTCGGGGAATACTTTGGGATGTTGTTTTTGCTGATATGAGGCCTCTAGAATTCCGTAGAAGCTACAATTGATTAGATATGTACAAGAAAATAGAAAGAAATATAGATCTATACTAAAAATGAATGATTAGGATGAAAGATTTGAAGATAGATAGGCTTTGAGCTCAAGCCCCATAGTGGGCACCAATTTGTATAGGGTATAAACATGTATTCATGGAACTTTAATGTAGAATGCAGATATGACATTGAACTAGACTAAACCCAAGAAATCATTATCAAAAATATAAATTCTATGAACGTCTCATGTTTCCCTAACTACAAATGCTAAGAAAGCTCTCAGAGGTCTAGCATCTCAATGTTAATTCTAGAATGGGAGTATGCTTAGAATGTAGATCTACAAGAATGCATGCAAGATCTATGACTATAATGTAGATTATATGAAGATAACAACTCTTAAAATACTATGAAAATGGACATAAAATAATCTAACAAGTAATAAATGATGCTAAATGATATAAAAATAATGCTAAAATGCTATGAATTTTCTAGAATGATAATGCTAAAATGATAACTTAGAGTGTGCCTATAGTGCAGATGCCTAAAACTTGGGTCCTTTGGCTCTTGGATTTCCCTCCTATTTATAGGATTTTGGAAGGGGTTGATGTAAGAATCAAGATTTTTACCTTTGACTAGTGGATGAAAGTGAAACTAAAAATATCTTATAAGAGACTAGGAGGAAGAATCCAACAGACTTGGTCTTGAGGATAACTGAGGATATTTCTAATTCTTTTAAAATGAAAAAGGGAGATTTTCAATTTTGTGAGGATAAATGATTTTTTTATTTTAATAAATGTCTATTTATTTCCAACACTTTGTCTTTTTCTTCCTCCCTTTTTGGATTTCAATTTATGAATTTGAATTGTTTTTATCTTCTTTTAAGGTTGATTTAGATCTTGTTGATTTGATAGATAATTAATGACCTGATGTGATTTTGATTTGAAAGTTTGTTGTGTACTTCATATTTTCTCCTTGGTTTGCATTGATTGATCATAATTGTGTAATTCAAGTCTTTTCCAATTTTTGGGTGTCTATAGTGACCTTTAATAGGGTTGGCTCCTAATGGAGCTCACTTCAAAAGAGTGAAAAATGGTGACATGTTGCTTGTGGTTTTTCCAAATTGGGTGTCCACATTAAATCATAGTGTCAAACTTGTGTTGAATTATTTATATGTTTTAAATTTTATATTCAAAAAATTATGTTATATTTGGAACAAAAATTTTGGTATACAGTAGAGACTGAGCAACAACAGGATAAGTAGAATAGTGAGTGTTTATGTTTAATTGTTCGATGGTACTTAAGGACTTTGAGTAACTGATTCTCCTCCCCTCTCAATTATTTAAATTTTTTCTAACAATTGGTATTAGAGTTTAGTGCTTATGGTGAAAAGTTTGAAGGTACTTAAAGCCAAGAATCATGACTCACAAGAGAGGTGTACCTAATCCAAACAAGGAAAAATTTCCAATATGGAAAACCTTGATGAGGTTACATATATCCAGTATCATTGATGCTTCTATCAACTTTGTGGATGTTAGGAGTTTTTAGTTTTCACATGAACAATATACTTTTATAAAGCTTTCTCCTTAGTAGCCTTGAAATCCATTTCTTTGCAAAGGAGAAAGAGTCCTAGTGGCAAGTCCTAGATAGAAAAACCATAATAGCATTTTCCCCTAAATCTCTTCTAATTCATTGTTACTTTTTAGCCTAGCCTTGCATGTCCCTTTATGTTTTAAGTTACAGCCTGTCGATTAGGTTTTATCACCTAAGTGTATTGACCCCATGTTTCCTTTTATTTTAAGAAAACATTGGTCGTTCCTTGCTCTTTCCTAAGTTTAATTGTAATCGTAGGACCCCCATTTTATGAAGTAAAGGATAAAATATCCAAGTTTCATGTTATGTCTCAGTTCTAATAAATCCTCATAGTGAATACATGAGATGTGAACATATGGAAGAAGGGTCCCATCTCTCCAAACAAGAAAGAAAGGAATCAATGGTGTGCATTCAATCATAGTTCAATCTTTTCTTATGGTGAATAATGAGATTGCACCACATATTTCACTTCTAGAAAAAACCCTTACTCCACCTTAAGAAGATCCAAGGCTGACATTGCTTCACTTGAATGACACAAGAAGCTTAAGATTGAGTGAGATATAGACATGTAGTGCCCTTTGAACAATGATATTGAGAGTGGGACCTGATGACTCAGTAGGACTTGAATAGTGATTAGTTTATGTTTGGAAAGTGTCAAAAGGGGCCCATAAGTACAAAGGAAGGAAGGATATGATGTAAAGAAGATCTATGATTTGCATTGTCTCACAAGTTTGTGGACTTTGCTTTGAGATAGAGTGTGATGACACCATGTATCCTACCCTTTGTTAGTGCTCATAAGTCATCTTTTATGCATGAGGGTTTTCTATGGCTAGAATTTAATCATGAATAAATCATGGTTGTCCATTAGGTCATCAAGGGATTAGAAGATTGATGGTCAGTGTATTATCTCAAGGAAAGGGCACTTGCGTGGTGACTGCATGAGATGATGGCTGGCTTGTCTTTTCTTTGAAGACTTTTCAACATTCATTTGCATAGCTATTTCTCACATGTCTATTGGTTGGAAGCTAGGCCTTGGATGATACATGGAATGTCAACAAAAGTCAACAAGAGATCAAGGTCATCTAAAAGGCCAGTTGGATAACATCTATGGTCAAAATTCAAAATCAAAAGAAATACAATGGAGAGGCTTGTGATTTCAAATTTTGTAGACATTTTATTGCATGAATGGTGTAAATGCTAAAATAAAGAAGGCTTCCCATTCATAAATGAATAACCTTTCTGTGTTAAGTCATTAAGCACAAACATTTTTGATTTTTTGAACAATCAAATTGATTGGAGATATCAATCACAAAGATTTTGAAACAAACATGGGTGAAGGTTTTCCAAGTAAGTAAATTTCAATTCTGTGTTCTCTTTCATTTGTAAAGAAATATTACATAGATTATGAATGAAGAATTGTAGAATTGTGAAGCCCTTGTTTCCATTTTTTTTAACAAAGGCAAGTCCTAGTTCTTAGTAATAAGAGAAATCATAGAGAAGATGGCTCCCAAAAAGTATTCTGGTAAATTTGAAAATGAGGATAGGAGATTGAAAGATGATTTCCTTGAGAAATTACCATTATCCAAAGAGGGTAAAGAGGCAGATGAATTTTGGAAAACCCTAGGAAATGAAATTTGCCCTAGTTTAAAGGATAGATTTGGGAGTATTGCTGACACTCATATGCTGACTAAGGGTTTACAAATTTTTAGGTGGTGGTATGGCTAAAAAAATGGAAGAAGTTCACTCAACAACATATGGAAACATGACCTAGCAAAATTAGTGGTTCCTTCCATGATTTTGGACATTGATTTACTCCATGTGTTATTAGAGAAATATAATCCTATAACTCATGAAATTAGAGACATCAATGACAATTTCCTACTCAAGATTGATACAAAACCCATTAGGAAGGCCTTCAATATAAATACAATAGATGAGATTACTGATAGGGTTGATTTGAAAATGATGGATGAAGCATTTGACCATACAGGAGCTGATAGAAAACATAAATTGGTCATGTCTTTTGTCAGGGAAGTTGATGCTATAAAATTATCACATTTGAACATTTCACACAGCATAGGAAATTGTGATAATTACACTAATTCCTTTGTAAATACTCAATCAACCCTCTACCAGGTCATAGAATTTCCTAATAATAGGAAATACAACAAGGCAACATTATGGATGTGTTTTGGACTCCATAAATACAAAGAGGTAGTCATTTTTGATTTCCTAAGCTATCTAGAGAAGACCATAAATGAGACATTGACAATTTTGAAAACATAAAAGTCTTCAAACTTTAGGTGGTACTCTTTACTAATGCATTTATTTCTTTTTCACAATAAAAGTTATTTTGCACAATATATGGATTTGGAATTTGAAAGAGATGGAGAGTCATTGCCAGTCCAGTTATGGATCACTACTTTGTCTTCTGATTGGGAATCATTGAATGTCAATTTATTTAAAAATAATTTTGGGATAGTATTGAGGAAGAGAACCTCACAAAAGTTAAACAATTTCCCTCAATCTTTGAGGACATTTCTGAGGCCAATTAATTGTGATGCAAAACCAAAGATGTGTTGCTAGATCTAGATACACCGAGTAAATAATCACAATTATTTACTTATAATTTAAGAAGAACTCATAAGTAAATAATTAAAAAATACCCATCTTAAAGGATAAAGCCTACTTAAACAACTGATTGCACTGAAATGAGTTTATCCTTCGACTCATCTTCAAAAATGTCAAGGCAAGAAGTATTTTAATATGTCTCAGCTTCCAAAATATGCTCTTGTGTTTGATCCTTTAGCTTTTGTATCCCCTCATATAATGTCTCCATTACTTTATTACTAGTCACAATTTTCTCTATCCACTCCTCCAATTTATCAAGCTCTTTTATTGAGTACACCTCCATGAACATACGATACCTTTGACCTTTTATTGATTGAAGTTCTTGAAGGTCTTTTCCCTAGGTATGTACCTCATCCATAAGCCCAAAATCTTGGTTCAATATAGATACCAATTTATCTGCACTAGACTAAATATGGTGCAACAGGTTCAAATTACCCCGTATTATTTATACACCTTTATCCTCAAAATTGTCATCCCATTTCTGACATGCATCAAAAAATGAATCTATCTATACACTCCCCTTATTTCTCCTCTCTAATGCTGTAGTAATAGTAATCTCTAGGTGAACTTGGTCCAAAGGGCCTATAATTTCATGTAGATAGCCTCTTAGAAGATCATTCTACTTGTACAACATTATTAATTCAAACTCATTTCCATCTAAATGCCTGAATTCTTTTGTAGGGACCACTTTTGTTTCACCTTTTGTTATAATTTATTAGCCCATCAAAATGCAATGATGAGAGATATTCTGTTGTACAAAATTTTGTCTTCATAAAAGTAACAATGTAAATATCTTCTCTATCTTAAGGACAACTATCAATTTCTCTTTGCCCGAAGGTTATTGCATCTCACGATATATAAGTGAGATCCCAAGGATAAAGAAAGGGTCTAAGTCATTGTATAATTTTATTTTTAATAAAGTTATATCTTTCTATTTTGATAAGTTCTTGAAAATCCAAATTAGGAGTGATGAGTTAGTTCCTAAATTTAATATCAGATTTGCAAAGGTTTTAAATGATATTCCTAAAAAGTGTAATCCAGATGATCAAGTGTGTTCTTATAACTCAGTTTGTAAAAATAACCCTTTGATCTTAGACTATATTTATAATAGATTCTCTCCTACTTGTTGAAGGAAAGAATGAATTAATTGTTGATCATAATTAATTGTGATGCAAAACCAAAGATGTGTTGAAAGGAAAGTTATATTAGTGGAAATAATATGATGAGTGATAAATAAAACTATTTATATCTTATAAATAGTTATCTTTATTTATATCTTGAAATAAATAAATATCTAGTTCCTCAAATATTAGATTTAGATATTTATCTAATTAAATATCTGGTTATTTATCAGGAGTGATGAATTAGTTCCTAAATTTAATATCAAATTTGCGAAGGTTTTAAATGATATTCCTTAAAAGTGTAAGTTAGATGATCAAGTTTGTTCCTATAACTGAGTTTGTAAAAATAACCCTTTGATCTTAGACTCTATCATAGATAACATATATATCTAGAACAATAAAAAATAAAAATTGATTGAATTATTAATGGTTATTAATTGTTTGATTTTATTTTTAAAGTTAAGAAAAATAGTTATTGATGATGAAATTTGAATCTTATGGATGCATATAAGTCAGTTTGAAAAAATAACCCTTTGATCTTAGACTATATCATAGATAACATATACATCTAGAACAATAAAAAATAAAAATTGGTTGTAGACCTCTATTTTCTCTTTTATAATGATTCAAATTTCAAATCACCTAAAATCAATAGTTTCCATCTCCCACCACATTTTTCAAAACAAATCTATTCTAACCAGAAGAAAAATTATACATTCTAGAAAAGGACTCTAAAGGAAAGATGTTATAACCATATTTAAAAAATTTTCACATTATTTATATAAACATCATGACATTACCTTGAATGAGCTCATCCTTAGTAATTTATATATTTTGTATCATTTAAATATTTATATATATAATTATTGATTTAATTTTGAAGAAATATATTATGTGATGTGCATTTAAACATACATTATAAGTATATATATAATACATTTAAACATACATATGTTTTGGGGTGACATGTATTTGCTCAGGTTAATATTTATAATAAATTCTCTCCTACTTGTTGAAGAAGAGAATGAATTAATTGTTGATCACAATTAGTTGTGATACAAAACTAAAGATGTGTTTCCATTAGGGAGATGTCTATTTCTACAAACACAAAATAGTAATAAGAATATATGGTTTTCCAGGTAGGCCAAATGCATTATCTAGATATGTCCCCTTGAGGATGAGATTCCTAGAATCTATCAAACATATCACAATTTTGCAAGATACTGACTTTCCTCCTAAGAAAGCTAGGAGAGGAACTTTCTTCCCTGACCTTACCTTATTTTGTCATTTTGCAATAATGAAGGAATATATCAATTTGTTCATTTGTTGAAACCATATAATATAGATGTCAATTCCAAAAGGTTAAACAACATTGAGGGTTTTTGCACAAGGTTAATGCAAAAAATTAACATGAACCCTAAGGGTTGCATGTATTTGATTTTCCTGAAGATATAGTCAGAAATGCTAAGGACTTAGAATCTCAAAAAATAAAGAAGATTGGATGACATATTTTCCAAGATATGATAAGTAAATCCATGAGAAATACCCTAGTTATGATCCCCTCTCCAATTGAAAAAGTATAGAACAAATATCAAGGGTAATTTTAAATAATTTCATAGAGTTATATGGCACAATGAATTAGAAAATAGGGAAGATCAAGAAGAAAAAATTCATGATGGTGGATAGTGAAGAAAGTCTAAATGCTTTGTTGGAATCTACAAAGATAGTCCAAAAGAAAAAGAGAGGATAAAAGAGAGCCATCGAGGAAGCATTGACTTCAACTACTAAAACAAGCCAAGAACCAAGGGTTCAAACTAGGTTAAGAATATATCAAAGAAGGAAGGTAGTTGAGAAACCTGTGGATCCTAATATAGTTGAAGTCCCTCACATGGAGGCTATTACATTAGAAGATCTTGAGAGCTCCATCTCTTAAGTCTCCTAGTCCATCCCCTCTTGCTCTTTAATCCATAGAGGCATATGTTGAAGATATACCCCAAGGGAAGGAAGTGCAAGTTCAAAAGGAAAAGCCTGTCATTGAAAAGGAACACATCTAATAGATGGAGTTACTAGGAGGACTTAATTTACATTATGATGATGAAAAAGAAGAAGAATACCTATATATTCTTGAGGAATCATTAAAAGGAGTAGATCCACAAACAACTACAACCATTGTTGTTGATATTACCATACAAGAAATAAAAGGTATTGTCCAAAGAGAACCGAGGATAGACGATTGTGATGTTAATGTCAATGATGATGAGTTCTTAAAATCAGTGGTTTTAAAGAAATTATTGTGGAAAAATTTCAGAGAAGAATCTCTAAGAAGGGTTGGGGAAAAGAGGAAGTTAAAACAAAATGCTAACCTCGATGACCTAGAATAAGAGGTCAAAGGTGAAATGATGATTTTGTTTGATAAGGTCACTCCAGAAGAGGGAAGATGAATATTTGAACAAAAATGAGTCCAACTAGCACTCGATCTCAAAATTTCTAAGACCATTTCCTTTGAATCCATTATAAAAAATATGAGTCTAAAGAGGCCACATTTGAAGGCATTGGAAGTTATGTCAAGTGGCACATATTGCAGTAAAGATTGAGGTGCCTTGGCAACATGGAATCTAATTAGATGAGGATTAGATAGAGGAGATTAAATAGGCACTAGAGTCATAGGAAATGTGATCATACAAAGAGTACAATATGCAAATTTTTCTGATTCCACTATGATCCTATAGGGACAAGTAGTCTATCTTAATGGTGTTGCACTAGATAAAGAAAAGATACAACAAGAATTGCAAGATAAGTAAAAACATGTTTTTTTTTTGCATATGAACAAAATAAAAATGAGATTGTTGATGTGCAAAATAAAGTTGATTTGTTAGAAAAGAAGAATATTTGAACAAGAAGTTGTCAAAGTCCCTATAGTTGCTGAATCTTCTACAACAAGATAGGAAGATGCATCCAAACAATTGAGTATTGTGCCTTTCACTCAACCAACCCAATTGGAAAAAACTAAAGCTAAAAGGAGTAGGAAGGATGATGCACTAATAAAAGAAGTAGTGGATCTACAAATGTAGTTGGGAAATTGTTAGGATAGGTATAATTATGATAGATAAAATATTGTTAGAACTACTTTAATGATATTACATAAAAAGAGAGATGCAAATATTTTTAATCTTTATGAGGCATGTAAGATAATATATTATGTAGCGATTAGCAAATTGGAAGATGATAGAACCATGGTCAAACCCACATATCAAAAATGGGTCACAAGGGCAGGAAAAAAATGAAGAAAGTGGAGCTATGTGCAAGAATAGACCCTAATGACTCTTCAAATGCTATGCCAATTGCAAAGATTGTTAAATCCTTAAGGAATTTCTCAATTCTACTAGAAATAATTGAAAAAAGACTAATGGAATAGAAGATTCTATAGAAAATTACGTAGAGACCTTGGTCCCACCATTCCTTGATGTGAACAAAAATACGAAAAAATTTATTAACTAGAAAGAAGAGGTTATTGCTAAAGTAAGTAATTTGGTAAAAAATATAGAAAAGAATATGGATATGATACTTTTTCAGGAATGCATATCTAAATTGGTGATTTTTGGTATCTTTTATGAGAATTTTGAGAAAGAAGTTACTCAAACTACTATAAGGTACAACTCTTATAGGCAGGTGGCAGATCAAATTCTTGAGCATGCATGACCAATAGATGAAGAATATTAGGGATGGATAAAGAAATATGATCTCGATGATGATTCAAACCATGAGGACCCACCAGAGTAACAAATTGTACAATCTTTTTCCTTTTTAATGAAAATAAAATTATGTGTAAAGATGTTTTGTCTCAACATGTCACATTGAGACAGTTGGTGTTTTTGGGAACTTTTGGTCTAGGTCACACATTGTAAAAAAATGAATTGTCAAGTTATTGAATGACAAGTGACCTCCCATATACATATTATTGAAATCCTTGTTTTATAAAAGGATTTACAAGATGTGGAGTGAAGAGTGAAATTCTATTTTCTTTTAGTGATAATGCTATTTTGTAGTTGGTCCAATTTCCTTTGTTGATTTTATGTTGTTTCAAATTTTTATTTCAAAAACATGGTGAATGAATGAATGGAATACTTGTCTAATCCTAGGTTATCTTTTGAGTCTTGTATCAGATACATGTATCACACTTAAGAAGATTAATACAAAAGGGAAGTTATCCAATATCTATGTCTTAAATTTTTGTCTCCTTTTTCATATACTTGTCATTCTAAGATTAAATGAATAAAGTTCACTTTATTTAATGTAGCTTGGATAGGTTGTATATCAGTTCATTGTTGCATTTAATTCAAGTAATTAAGTAAATGCTTATGTGAGTTGATAGGGTTTCTAAGTATATGTAAGGGATATCATAAGAATGGGATTTAGGGTTAACTACTGATATATTTGGTTGCAAGTCAATTAAATAGATCAAGATTTACTAATATGAATTTGTGTAATAGTGGATAAGGCACTAGTCACTAGTTAGGATATGAATTGAAGCAGTCATTTATTAGCATAGATCACATTTTAAACTTGTGACAAAGAATTATATGTTGGTCATTCACTTATTGTAATAGCTTTTGAGTTTGTAGTTAGTTGGTATAATTCAACAGTTTATTTCAATTCTAAGAAGATTAAGAGACAAAATTATCTTTAAGGGATGTGTAGTGTGAAAATATGTAGAGATAATGAAATCCCTAGGTAAACCTGCCTTGGTTAGCAGAGCCTAAAGTGTAAGAATCACTATTGCTTCGTTAGTTGGTCTAGATCCAAATAGGTTTTGTTGCAAAAGGGAAGTAGCTAATCCTTAGGTATACCCCTATGTTGTATTTTGGTATTGTTTTAAATCTAAATATTTAAACACCAAAAAAATGGCAGCTTTACTGGGGAAGATGTGAAGAAACTCATTTCTTAAAGTATTGGAGTCTCTGATATATTGTACATCTGTAGTCATATTTTTTATTGTGTCTTTCTTATACTTGTATTGGTTCATTTTCATAGACAAACTATGAGAATCTAATAAATTCTAATACCCTAGGAGTTGCATGATGTGGGTTGTGCCTAAAATGTACCTTGTCTGCAAGACAAATTTTACATTTCCCAAGTGCATTGTATTGAAGTCATTCTGTGTTGGACCCTTGTGTCAGATATGTAGTAAAAAATTATTTTCCCATGATTTTTATGTCTTCTAGCCATATTATTTTTCCCTTCATTGGGTGGTAGCTTGATCAAAGGTTTTGTAACTAGTGCTATATCTTATAAGTGTTGTTTCAAATGGCAAATAGGAGAAAAAAGACAAGAGCATACATAAAGAAAAATTGAGAAATTCCTTTGCATAGAAATTTACCCAAAGGTGGTAGGAAAAAACAACCCAAGAAGAAAGGTGATCCTAACCACACATAGAAACCTAGAGAAAATACCCAAGCTTACTCTCAATATCATCATGTGGTAGATAGAGAATATTCATCCTTAAATTTTGAATATGAGAATACAAGGCTTTCAGGTGAAATGTTCACTATCCCATTACTAGAAGAAATTATCTTCTAGGATAAAGCTATTTCTTCTGTAGGAGACACCATTTTCAGACACAATGTGTCCAAATAAATAAACCATAGGTGCGAGTATAAGAAAACCTTTAATGCTGGTCCAAATATAGGTCAAGTCCCATATGCGGAAAGGAATCTCATAGCTATAGATGATCCAGTAGATTCATAAACCACCTTTGCAAACCTTGAATAATTATTGTCAAAAATTGAAACAGTTAGGAAGAAGGTCATTGAGGAAGATTGCAAACACATTCATTTGGAAAAAGAAAAAGAAGTAATAACCACAAATGCTCTCATAGAGAGAGAGAGAGAGAGAGAGAGAGAGAGAGAGAGAGAGAGAGAGAGAGAGAGAGAGAGAGAGAGAGAGAGAGAGAGAGAGAGAGAGAGAGAGAGAGAGAGAGAGAGAGAGAGCTGTTCTTAGAAGGATGGAAGCTCTAAATGAGAAAAATAGAAAGTTGGAAGAAAAATCTTCCACTTTGCATTTATATGTATTTTTAGATGTTGGAGAGATAAGGCCAAAAATACAAGACCAAGAATTCTTTCTAAGAGAGAAGTAAGGACCTTTTATTTCCCAAATCTATCCCTACAAACCTATTGAAGAAAATGCCATAAATATGACCATTAAGAACCCTAATAAAGGAAAACAAAAGGTTGTAGCGATACAGATCAATGAGCCTAAAGTTGCCTCTAACAAACTTGTCATGTCAAAAATTGACTTAGAGTTAGAAAGAGAAAAGAAAGAGAGAGAAGATCTAGCCAAAGAGTTGGAAAAGGTTAAAAATGAGGCTGAAGCTATAGAGATAAGAACAAAGATCCATTTCCTTAAATCTACCTTTGACCTAGCATCTTGGCCTAATAAGACTACACAAGCCATACCTTCTATTCTAACTTGTGGACTTATTATAAATAGCCAAAGTTTTTCCCAGTCAATACCATATTCTTCTTCAACAACTACTAGCCAAATAGATATAACTCAACAAGTTCAAATCCCTACATAGATCCGAGGCACTAGGCCAAGTACTTGAAATGTCTTAGGTTTCGAGAAGAGACTATCTATATGGAGAGTTACAAACAAATGTCCTTTGTAGGTATCCTTTTTTTTCCCCATCCAATCTCCAATGACCTGTGAGATAAGGTTATTAAATTCTTGGGAAATAATGCTATTACTAGTGAAGAACATCTCATAAAGTTCACTAATATGCTAAATGACTATGAAGTGGAACATAAGGATGTGGTTATGAAATTGTTTGTGCACTCACTCACTAAAGAATGCATGGGATTGGTTCACAAGATTTCCTAATGAAAACAATTGTTCTTGGGATGATTTAGAAAAGTTGTTCAAGGAGAAATATGGTGATAACACTAATGCAAGTTTCATGTTGAATGATTTTAATAATATTAAGAAAAATAAGAACGAGTCAAGATTTGATTTTAATGTAAGATTCTAGAAGGGAATGTATCAATTATTTAAAGTTATGAGAATGGATGAAAATGTGTGTCTCACTACTTATCTCAATGCCTTTGATTGAAAGATTGCATATATTCTAAGAGATAACGATCCCATAACATTAAGGGATGATTTCAAGATAGCTTTCAACATTGAAACAATAGAAAAACATTTGGTAAGCTTGGAAGGAGAGATGATCCAAAATTGTTTAATCCTAGGGGAAACATGAAAGAATGTGATATTCCTATTACAACTAAGAAGCCTAAGGATGACAAGATGGACTAGGTCCTAAATCTACTTAATAATTTGAATCCCTCACCAAACCATACAAATAGGCCTAATCCTGATGAGAAGCCACAATTCAATAATAACTTAAATAAGAAGACCAGATTGTAGAACCACCCCTGTAACACACAGTGGAAGGATGGGAAGCCCATTCCTAAACCTACCCAAGGCCCAAAGGATAAAAGTACACCAGATCCACTGTAAAGAAATTCTATTAATATGACAAAGGACATGCCTTGGTGCATTATTTGCCAATCCCCTCACTCTCCTAACTATTGTGATGTTGCCTAATCATTTTCTATAAACCAAAAGAAAAAATATTGAAGAAGGAGAGAAACATAAGAGCCATGAGGATATAGCTTGTAATATGATCAATTTATGTGACAATGGTGAAGAATCTAATCTAGAAGAATCTAAGATTGGTGTAAGTAATCAGAGAAGCATGTATCAACTGCATCATCAACAAGTATTTTAAGATGATGAAGATCAAAATGCTAATAGGATGTGGAACATCATATCAAATGTTGAAAATATGAGTTTGAGGAAACCATCCAAAGAAGAAATTGATAGAATAATTGTAGAGATGGTGGCCCAAGTTCATAGTATATATAACCTCAGAAATAGGAAAATAAACAGTTGTTGGAAAAGCTTCTGGTATTTTTATCAAGGATACAACTCATAAGATGCATGATGGAAACAAATGAGAAGAGAACCCAATAATAGTCAACATCAAAGACAATAAACCCAAGAAGTGGGAACCTAAGAAGAAGGCACAATTTCAAGGTGTAGAGGAAGTCAAGACAAACATAAAAGAAAAGAAGTCAAGTTTTGATATCATCAAATAAGTGGAGGAGCTTGTGGCTCAAATATAAGAAATAAAAGGTAATCCATATAAACCTTTTGTTTATGATCCTATTGACATGATTGCTATGTTATCACAAATTATTGTTAAAGTTCCTTTATTAGAAATGTTTAGGATAGAGGAATAGAAGAATAAAGCCCTTTCTTGGTTAGGAGGGATTGGAAACAATAATCTCACTAATAGAGAGTCATTAGTAGGGAAAGAGGTACCACTTGTAGTAAAAGGGAAGGAATATAAAAGAGTCATATCCAAAATACCTCAAATGTATTTGGATAATAGTTCTACAACCTAAATAGAAAACATAGACCCTTTCTTCCTTAGCCTAATTATCAATGGCAAAATGTTGAAGAACTACATGATTGATTCAGGAGCCTCAAATACTATCATGCCATTTAAAATCATGGAAATTATTGGTTTGAAAGTGGATACAAAGAAGGGTAGATGTAGAGCAATGGATGTTAGAGAAGTCCTTTTCATGGGTATAATTAATGCCTTGCCATTCAGACTAGGTACCTATCTTGATGCTAACTTAACTATGACCAACTTAGTAGTTGATATTCCTCCACAATATGGAATATTTCTCTCAAAAAAATGGAGCACTACAATGGGAGGCAGCCTACAACATGACTTGTCTTTTTTCACATTTCACATAGGAGATAAAGCCATCAAGGTTGACAGAGAGCCAAGGGTTATCCACATTCTTAAGGATAACATTGATATAGATTCCACTTGTTTTCTAGACACTGAAGTGAATGATTTTAGTGATGAGATTACCATTCAGAAAGTTGAAAAGATAGTCCCTTTAATTTTACAAGAAGAAAAAAAAATGCATAGATTCTCAAAATCTTTGGACTATGTATTTTGATGGGGATAGTTCTAAAGATGGGCAGGGGTTGGAGTAGTTTTCATATCTCCAGAGAAGAATACATTTAGATACTCATTCATCATGAACTTTACTTTTACTAATAACATAGTAGAGTATGAAGCACTTTTACTTGGATTAAATTTTTTTGCAAACCATGGTATAGAGAAGCTACATGTTATTGGAGATTCAAAATTAGTCATGTCTCAGATCAAGGAGACACATGGATCCAAGAATACAGGGCTAAAATAGTACATGAATGCTATTTGGGATAAGATTGAAGCATTTGGAATCTCTTGGATGGATAGAAGTAACAACAAAATGGATGATGTACTGGCTAATGTAGCCATTAAACCTGATGATATTTCATTTTCTAGTGTTTCCAAGATTGAAATACATAGTAGACCATCCATTCCTAATAACATAGAGAACTGGTAGGTATTTGAGGATGATAAAGACATTTTTAATTTTCTCCATGGCCAAGAACTAGATTGTAACACTTTGGTTGAGAACATAGATGGGAAGGATACCATCTTTGGTCAATCAATTTTGAAGTTGAAAATAAACAAAGTGCCCAAAGGACGAGTGATTTTAGAGAGTGTCTTTAACAATAAGGATAGAGTTCACTTAGATGTCAAGGAAAAAAAACCACAAGAACTAGAATAAATCAATCTAGGGACTAGTGAGTCTCCCAAAAAGGTATATATTGATTTGTTAAGAAAGTTTAGGCATGTCTTTCCATGGTCATATGATGACCTTAAGGCTTATAAGGAAGACTTATTTGAGCATATTATAATGCTAAAATAGAATGTCAAGCCATCCAGACAAAAGAAAAGACCTATTAACCCCACATTAGCCCTCAAGATGCAAGATGAGCTTATGAAGCTGAGAGATGAGGGGATCATTAAGCCCATTAGATATTCTTCATGGGTGTCTAACTTAGTGCCAGTTAGAAAGAAAAATAATGACATTAGGTTGTGTGTAGACTTCAGGAATCTGAATATTGCTTCCCTGAAAGATAAATATGGCCTGCCAAACATGGAAGCCATGCTACAATAGGTTATTGGTTATGAATTGATGTCCATGATGGATGATTTTTCTAGATACAACCAAGTGCTAGTGATAAGAAGGATAAGTTCAAGACAACCTTTATAAATCCTTGGGGAAGATATGTATGTGTTCAGATGCCTTTTGGCCTAATTAATACAAAAGCTAAATTCCAAAGATCCATGGATGTTTCCTTTAAACATTATATAGATAAATTCATGGTTGTCTACCAAGATGACTTGACAACTTATACCAAGAAGGTTGAAGATCATTGTAGACATCTAGAGAATTGTGTTGTAAAAGCTTTGGAGTAAGGAGTTTTACTGAACCGAAAGAAATGTACCTTTGGAGTAACAAAGGGAAAATTTCTTGGCCATATAGTATCCAAAGATGGAGTTAAGGTTGATGCACAAAGGTTGGTATCAATAGATAAGGTCCCAAAGCCAAAAAATGCAAAAGGTATACAAAATTTATTTGGTCAAGTCAATTTCTTAAGAAGGTTTGTAACAAATTTTGCTGAGATTAGTAGGCCTATTTCTAAAATGCTTAAGAAAGCAGCAAAAATAAATTGGGAAGGTGAACCATCAATTTCCTTCGAAGAAATCAAGGATGCAATAAAAAATGCTCAAGTGTTGAGAAGATCAGATTATGTAAAACCATGTATATCTTTTCTTTTGCTTCCTTTCATACTATTTCAACAATCCTCCTTCAAAAGAATGAAGAAGGCTACGAACAACCTATTCCTTTTTTTAGTAGGCCACTTCAACCTATAGATTTGAAATATGAAATTAATGAGAAACATGCATATGCCCTTGTCAAAGCTATAAAAGGTTTTAGTTGTTATTTGGTAGGTTCTACTATGATTGCTTTTGTACCTAGTGTAGCAGTAAAGGACATCCTCTTGCAATAAGAAGTCTCAGGAAGAAGATGTAGGTGGATCAATAGGATCCATGAGTTTATCATAGAATATCTAAATTACCAAGTTGGTAAGAGGACATGGACTTGCTAAGATGATGGAAGAAGCTAATCTTGAAGAAAACTAAATAAACCAACTTAATGATGATTGTATAAGTGAACTATGTGTCATGGATGTCTATGATTGGTACAAGGAAATGCTATTTTACCTACAATATATGAAAGCTCCACTAGGGCTGAGTGATAAGTAGAAGAAGGCACTAAAATTACAAGATATTATATATATTATTGTAAGTGGGCAATTATGGTGGAGAAATATGGAGGGTGTGCTACTTAAGTGTTGATGAAGAAAATTCAATGAGGATCTTGAATGAGATGCATGATGGAGTATGTGATGGCCACTACATGGCTAAGAAAAAAAATCATAAGGTGATTAGAATAGGATTTTGGTGGCCTACTCTTTTTAAGGATGCATATGAGCTTGTAAGAAAATGTGATGCTTGTCATAGGTTCACTAGTAAACTAAAATTCTTTGGTAATCTACCAATGAAACTAGTAGAGGTGCAAGTACAATTCCAACAATGGAGAATTGATTTTATAGGTGAAATTGTAAATAAATCAAGTGGAGGACATTCTTGGATTTTGGTAGCAATTTATTATTTCACAAAATGGGTAGAAGCAATCCCTACCAAAAAATCTACCAGAAATGTAGTGATGGATTTCATTTTGAACAACATCATTGTTAGGTTTGGTTTCCCAGAGAAGATAGTCATAGATAATGTACTGTGTTTCATAGATAATGTAATGCAATGAAGCAATTGAAGCTAAGAAATCTTAGTGTCTTTGGCATTATTTTTAAAGAGGGAGCTATAAAACAAAATAGGGAGAGATAGCTAGAGAATATATACAGTAGAAACAATATACTAGAGAGGGAGAATTAAACAAATGATAGAGAGATAGTTAGAGGAGAGACTATTATCTTAGAGGGAGACAAGTATTTTTGTTAGAAATAGGGATTACTGAGGAGGGTGGGGGGTGAATCAGAAATCTACAAACTTTAGTGGCCAACTCTATATTATTACTTACTTTAAACCATGCATAAAAAACCAATAAAATAATGCTAAATAGTAACAATAGAAATGCACAAAGATAACTCATAACACCATATTTTTTTAACTAGGTAACCCTAGCCAAGGGAAAACCCTGGTGGGGATGATACCCACTAGATAATATACTGATATATATGTTCCTTGTTAGAGGATGGACCTTTTTGGTATTTCTCAACTATTAAGCAATGAAATACTCAATACCAAGATAATGAAAATCACAAAATCTAAGGATTAACTACTTTCCATTGACAATCTATATGTGCTTCTTATCTAGATCCAACTTCAACAAAATCAAGACTGATTTTCTATACTTTAGGCTCTGTGAAACCAAGGCTGATGGAAGATTCTTAAAATAACACCAACCATAGATTTTGTTCATTCCATGACACTCTACAATAACACACATCCCTTAAAAGAAGATTTGGTCACTATTCTTCTTAGGTTTACACTTAATTCTAACCATAGTAGCTAACTACAACTCAGAAATTAAGTGTAAACAAGTGCTGACCAACATTGATAACTCTTTGAACAATAAAACAAAATTGATTTCAAATTTAAGCTTGATGCTTATGATCTTTCCAATTGCAGACTAAAATAACTAGATCAGTGCCTTATCTATTGGGATTTAGAGTCTATTCAATTCATAGATCCAATTCATTGCATTATAGTCAATGTCATCAGTGATTCTTACTAGAACTCATTCTTATAAACATCCCTCCTATTACTAGGGCTATCCTATTAGTTTTATTGAAGCATTTACTTAATTCTTTAAATTAAAAGCAATAGTAAATTGGCATACAATTTGATTCAATTGCATTCAATTGAACAAGACTTACTCATACAACTTCAAGATAACTAGATAACAAAATGGAGGCAAGATTTAGCTAGAAAAGATGTGGGGACAGTTCATCTTTGTACTAATTTCATTTGAAAAAATGGTATACAATTGAACAAGACTCAAAATGACTCAAGAAAAAACATCTAAATCCTATCAAAATGATGTATTCTAATAAACTTGCAGAGAAAACAAATCATAAAATATGCATCCAGAAAAATTGGATTGAATAGTCTTAAAACAAGACTGAAAGACAATGATTCAAACCCTTTCTCTAGCCCTAGAATCTCACTTATAAAGGGTGAGATGCAACAAGATTTAGGCATAGAGGACTGATAGCTGTCCTTTTGACAAAAGATATTTATATTTTAAAACTATCATAAAAAGAAAAAATTGTGTGTAATAGAACAACTTTTCATCAGGATATTCCTTTTGATGGGCCTACTTTTGTTACCTTTTAAATGCTAAAAATTCCATGATTGGCCTTTTGCTATTTTGAATCCTCAAAATATGTAGCTATCAGGTTTGCCAATGATGTGCTAGGCTTTGATTCCTGCAAATTTACCTTAGCTCAAAAATTTCCCTTGCATCATCATGTACTATCAAGGTGATAGTTACATTTGGATTTGTTTCTGCCACATCATCCATTTGGCCCATGGTACTTTCCACCTAGGATGGTTGCCCTTCTTTGTCTTCTTCTTTCTAGCTCTAATCTCCTGAAGGTGCATCAATTATTTTTATTTCATCTTTACCCATCTTATCATTATCACTTTCAACTTCTTCCCACTACTCATCAGAAGCAATACCTACCATCCACTTATTAAAAATTGTGTCATCTAGCTAGTTAAACTGTAAAATGTCATTTTTCTTCTTGATTACATAATCAACCACTTTGCCAATGTTAACAAAATATTGTTTCAAGGAATCAAAAAATAATTGGACCTTTATGAGCTCCTCTATTGTGGTTTCCCACCATGCATTTCCTATTTCATTAATGACTTTATTTATTCTTAAATAGAATAAGTCATCTATTTTTTTGGCCCATTCATCCTTATTTTTCAATTTATTATTATTATCCAAAGCCAGTGGGAATAAATCAAATTTCACACTTTTGTACTTATCCAAGTAGCTAACAATTCTTCTTTGTAGCTCAACTCTTTTATCATCAAATTCTCTAAGATCATCAAAAACCTCATAAGTTTTTTCAATATGGTCATGTGAAGATTTTATAGCAGAAGATTTTATAGCAGAATAACACAACAATATGACCTTTTTTCTTCTCTTGCTCCATTTATTGATAATGGGTTTCAAAATTTCATCACTTGCTTTTATTTTCTCCCATATATTTATTACCTTTGTTAACTGATCATAAAACAATGGCCATTCAATTTTATCAATCAAATACATGAGAGCCTTTTGTAGTTTTTCCTCATACTGCACATTTAACTCTACATGCAAGGCCCACAATTTTCTCTTCTCCTCTTCAAAATCTTCAGCTGTATAATACTGTAGCCTCTATGGTGTACTAGAAATCTCAATAAGGGGACTAGATTTAAAAGGCTCCACTAGCGGTTGAGGGTATGTGAACCTTGGCCTAGTAGACCATCCCATTACCTTATTCTCAAGTTCAATTCTTTTTTGAACTTCTTTATTGTAGGCTTCCAAAACCTTTTCATACCTCTCTTGCACTGCTAACCTTTCCTTTTGATCTCTTTCTACAATGGCTAAAGTTAGGTTAGATACACCAACTCCCAAATTTGTAGCCTCCACACTAGTTGTATCTTTTACTCTCTTCACAAATATATTTCCCATTAATCCAGTATCATTTGACAATGAGTAAATAGTCTTAGATCCTTTCTTTATTGACCAAATGACTAAGATAGCATGATCTTCATTGAATGTGGCACTTTTAATTTCTCTCTTATTCTGATCTTCTATGCTTAGTTTATTAGAATCAAAATTAAAAACTAGAGCATCTGCTATATCCCAATTGGGTAGCAGTAGAACACTAGATGATTTTACCATTTTTCTCCCTTCTTTAGGGATTATATTTTGGAATTCTTGCATTATTTCACCTTTTATTTGATCCTATATGGTTGCCTCCTCCATTTTTGGGTGCTTTTTTTATTAGCTTATTGAACCTTTCCTCATATTTTCCCATATTTTCTCTCCATGCAAATTGGTAAAAGGCTCTTTTTCTAATAAAACTGTCATCAAATAAAAAATCATGGCTAGCCTATTCAATTATAGGATCTATCTCCTTTCCTATGTAGTCTACTACTATCAATTCTAAGCTAGGCATTGGAGCTTCCTACAGATTTCCTTCTTCCAACTCAACCCGTGTGATGAATATTTCCCCTTGGGATCCCATTTTCTCTATCTACTCCCTAATGAGCTGTTCATCTCCAATTTGTAATGGGGATTGTGTAGATGAATAAGCTTCAACCTAAGGTACCTGTTACCTTATTATCTTCTACCTTTTAGGTGAGGGTTCATCACGTCTTTCCTCTAAGGATACACTAGTACATGCTACTATCTATTTCCTTTTATCTACAAAGCTCCTTTTGTTCTGAATTATATCATAACCAGGTCTTTTATGGAAAATTAATGGTCTTGTTCCAACATTGGGATTGAATGCCAATCTCCTCATGACCTCTTTGGCTTTATCTAGATAAGTATTGATAAAAAATTATTTCTTCTCATTCATTTTTTCCATTACTTCAGGAAAGATAAGCATGAGCTTATTTATTTTATCTGCCTCTATTTTTGCATTACCAAGAGGCTCATAATATTTGTCAAAACAATGAATAAATTCCAAAAATATAGAAAAAACTCTCCACTTCTCCTTCTTAGTTTCTTGATCCTGCAAAGAGAACTCATTCCAAATTATATCCTTAGGGAAATGGGGCTCATGCTCTATGGAACCAAATTTAGCCCTAATTCTAAAAACTAGATCATAAAATCCCTTACACAAAAATGGGCATGAGACACAACCATCTTATATTGGTCTAGAAACTTGTATAAAAACAACCAACCATCTTTTGTAATTACAAAATGGTGGGCTATAGTACAAGTTGGGAAAATTGAGCCTCTACTTCTATCCAAATAAGTTTCCTCTAATCCTCCCAATTTCCACAAAATCTCAGCTATCCCTACTTTTAGAGGCACCTAGTAGGGCAATACATAAGGAGTCCCTTGGAAACCATAAACTCTAAAAATAGTTAAAATAGAGTATGGTATAATATCTCCCTATTTATATGATACTTTTGGACTAGTAGGATTATCCATGGGCCTGATAAGATTTATTAGTGCCCTAGGAACTTTGGGATTGTCACTTAATAAGAGGCACCTTAACCTTGAGGCAAAGTACCTATCAAACCTGAAAAAACTAGCATTTTCTGCATCCCAAGTCATATCTACACTCCATAATTGAACTGGTAGAGCTTCTCCCTCTTGTTCTTTGTTCAAGACCATTTTCTTCCCAAAATATGTCACATCTTTAAACAAGAACATATGCATCAGCAATGAGTAGTGACCAAAAGTTTTTTCTACCTTGCCCTTGGCAATTCCAACCAAGTTTGTATGGATTTCTTGTACTAAATAGGAGGCAAAATAAAAAATAATATCAACATTAAAAGAAGAAATTTGAGCCATCATATACATAAAATATATAGGCATGACATTTTGTTTATCCTCACCAAAAACCCTACATAGAGTCATATATACCTCCATAGCCCAGGAAGTAAAATATTGCTTTTTAAAAGGTTCCCTCGTAGATGCTATGATTACTGGCAGGTTCCCAATTGTGCCTATGTGTGCCCTCAATGCACCTTGCCTGATCTTATCCTTTTTTAATAAATATTCCTTTTCCAATTCTTGTAGGTGAATAGGTATATGATAATCTGAAAGTGGCTTAAAACCAAAAACTTCTCAAATTTCCTTAGGACTTAATGTGATCAGACATTAACCATCCAACCTTCTTACTACTCTGATTGTTGGGTCATAATTTTGGAAATAGCCACTAATAGGTCATAATCCATAAAAACACTAGGGACCACTAGTTTTCCCAAGTCAAAGTTCCAAATATTCCCATGAGGAGAAAATAATTTCCTTTTTGAGAACCATTTTTTGAAAAGGAAAAGCCTTGTTTGAGAAGTTTTGACATCTCTAACCCAATTTCCCTTATCATACAGTCCGTCGGCAATCTTGAGTCTAGGGTTTAGAGAGGTTAACTTTTTCACTTGAGCAGATTCATTTGTGGACTTAGACAGTAACTCAAGGAGATCATCATGTATGTTTTTGGATTAATAGTCTACCTAACCCAAGAAAACTTTCTTTGGAGGCATGACGACTAAAATTGTAGAATACTAGAAAGCTTAATATATAGTGGACTAAGAAACTTACTTGCTCTTCACCATTCTGTAACTATAATTCTATAGCACACCATGATTAATAGAAATTTCTTCATGTTTTAATCACCAAGCACAATTTCTCAATGGCTTTGAGCTCTTTGAAAGTCTAAAAATTTGTTTGTGTGGAGAATAATTAGCAAAAATCTTTGCAATATACTCTATTCTTGGTTTGCATGAGGTGCTTTCAATCTTCATAAATTAGCTATAAGAAGAATAGGGTGGCACCACCTTCTAATTTTTTTTTAAAAACACACCATTGATTTCAAAAAATCTGACAATTTAGGGATATGATCGTGGATGATTAAATTTCCCACTTGTTGGGTCAACAATCAACCCAATAGAAATTCTCCATGTAACCCTTTCCTTTTTCCACTAGCAACTTGACCTGGACCCATTGGCACTTGTGTACACATGTCATCTTCTCAGTATGTGGCTATGCCTAAATAGTGAGCAATTTCCTTATGCAAGATAATGACCATCCTTGATTTATTATAATATGATGATGTGCACTTCACCAGTGCTTTAATGTGATTATAATGGGTCCCTTCATTTCTCCCTTTGGTCACCATGTCACATGGGATAAACATTGAGCAGCTCTTCATAGCGACTTGATGATAGTCATTGATGCACTTTGATCTAACGATTCCAACTGTTCATCTACCTTCTTCCTGAGTGCGAATCCATGTAATATATGACAAGATATCACCTTGACACACTGGCAAAGTATTAGTATTAATTATCTTTTTGGCATTGCCTCCTTTTTAGTTCACATTGTGTTTTGATTTATTGGGAAGGTGCTATGCTGCTACTAGCCAAAATGATGAGTTTTTCGATCATGAATAGTGACCTCTGAGTCATTTGAAAAATTATAGCATGGAGGAGATGCACATTCTTACAACTGTTATTGCATTGATTACTCTTGACATTCCATGAAAATTATGTGGTGCATTAATGATAAAGAACAAATTTTATGGTGCCTGACATATATTAATTTCACCACCTTTCACTTTAATGGGAAGGCACTATGTCGCTATCAGTTAGAACAATAAGTTTCTTGATCGTGACATAGCAACCACTATGATCTTTCAGAAAAATGTCACCATGAAAAAGAAGAAAATGGAAAGTCCTCACTCTAGCACCTTTTACTATATCTGACATCTCTGACAACCTTCCATGTTAGCAAGACTTATTAATAACATGCTAAGTCTTGACACCATAATTTTCTTTCGGTCCCACCGTGGTTTGGTTTTGTGGGAAGGTGCTATGCCACTACTAGGGAGATTCTATTGCTTTCTGATCGTGACATAGTGACTTCCATTGAGTTTAGATAATTTTGACAATGTTGGTGAAACATGAAAAGTTTATATTAAATGTTAGCTGGGTCCTAGCAGTAAGAACAAATTTGGTCACTATGTTGCCAAAGACAAAGTAACTAGAATCCTACAAGATGACATAGCGACTACTGTAGATCTTAGAAAGATCTAATGGTGCACAATTTTTGCATGAAGTCTCAATAAAAACATAAAAGTTCCCAAAAACTATGACCACTTAAAATAACTTTCATGCTTAAAACTATGGGATAACGATCATATGACATAAAGGGAACCAAAGATACTTAGAATAGGGCCTTTTCTTGGGTTTAAATAATATTTCCATGACAAAACCCTAATTTTTAGACTCAAACCAATAACCCATAGCAAGATATCTTTATGAAGACATATGGAAAAAGTATGACCAACATACCGTATTAGGAGTCAATGAGAAAATTCAATATAAGTAGTCCCTATTAGGAGACTTTAAATCCTTGTTAGGAGATTCAAACCCTATTAGGAGTTGTGCCAACCCTGTTAGGAGTTGTAGTACAATGTATGCAAGAAGAGCCCACTGCCCAAACATGCAATTTCAAATACAAGAAGAGCTCACTACCCAATCAAGTAATTTAATGTTATTTTCTTTCCTTGATTGATCTCCAATCTTTAGCACGATCTTGGATCAACAAATAGTACATATAAAACTTTACATATATTTCTTTCACATATAGTCTCAATTCATAATTTACACTTGCACTTTGCTTGCATACTACACCAAGATAGCACTTTTCTCATTGAAAGAAGTCCTTTGCATAAATACCATGCCTTAAAAAAATTACTGTTAGCTAAGACCAAAATTCACTTTTCCAAGTTAGAGGAAACATATAGGATGTCAACCTCAATTGGACAAGTAATTGTTTTGTAAACAAAATAATTCTTTCCTTCAATTCCATTGTCTTGCATCATCAAAACATGATTATTTCTATTTCGTATAGTTCGTATAAACTTTTGAGGTTATACACATCATCACCTACATGTATACTATCTCCATGTAACTTCGCTAGTCATAAAATGATGTTTGCAACATGTTATAAACAAAACAATACATTGTTGTAAAAAAATTCTATATTTATACAATTTTCTTATTACCAAACATTAAGTATCTTAATTTACGAGGTTTCCTATTAGTATGTACATCATGTGTTGCCATAAATGACAATAATTACATATCACTATTAGCCAATTGCCAACAATCTCTCCCTTTGGCATTAATGGCAACAAAATAGGGAAAATTGGCTAAGTGACAAAAAATTAACTATCAAAATAAACATTAGATCTATTATAACTTGTTCAACTTAAAATATATTCTCCCCCTTACAATATACTTTACAGTTTTACAATCTTCACATGTGTCTCTCCCCATTGTATCTTTCCCAAAATTCTCTACTTTTTTCATGTATACAATTTTCACATCTCTCCCCCTTTGACATTAATGAAAAAGGTCAAAATGTCAAGATACTGTCCAAAAACTATCGAAATTGCTATCCTTCTTTATTCTAAAATAATCTTCATACAATCATCAAAAATAGTCTTCAGATTGTCCATACCTTTGTTCCATGTCTCTTTGGTAGATTCAACTGATGTGAGAATTGCACATAAAGCATATGATGAAATCTTAATTGCATTTATATCTAAATACAAAAAAAAGAGAATATGTGTCCTTGGCCTTGACACATTCCTCTAGCTACTTCTTAACAAAAGATAACTTTAGAGCAATGGATTCTTTGAAATTAGATGCTCTCTTCAAAAAATGCTCTTTTTGAAGGTCTAGTTTCTTGATGTCAATGTGAATACTGGCAACTTGACTCTCAAAATTATCAACTCTGCTAGATGCATACTAGATTTGGCTGGATGAAGCCTCTCGCTCATTTATCTTTATCTCTATTTGACTATTCAAATCTTTAGTCAACTTGTACGATAAGGTACACTTAACATAACAAGTTTTTCCTTATTTCTAACATTTATGAAGTTCTTTTATACATGTATCAAGATTAACTAAATCATTCTTGATATTCTGGAAAATGGTGCTAAACAAGTTAGCATAATGGGAAATTTGAGCCTTCACCTATACAACAATCAAAAAATTTGTGAACTCTTCATCGCAAGAATTTAGCACTGGTTGTGCTCTCTCTTCAGGATCCGACTGAGTATTTTGTACTATCAAAGTGCTATGCAGTCTATCCAGTACTTCCATTAAAGTTTTCTGCAAACTTTTCACAATTTTGTTCTTCTGTATGAGTTTAGATAGGGATGAGATTAGATCTATTTGATCATCATCATTAGTTGCCAAACTAGCAAGAGAGAGAAAAGTTCTATTTCTTTATTGCTTCTTTAGTTCTTCTTTCTTCCTCTTATTTATTTTCCTTTTCCTCTCTTTCTCTCTTCTCTTCTACTCTTTTCTTCTCTTCTTCCTCTATTTTCCTTTCCTTTTCTTCTTCTGCAATCCTTCTTTTATCTTCACCTTCCTTTCTTTTCCTTTCTTCCTCAAGAAATTACTACTTGGCTTCTTCTATCTTCTTCTTTTCTACTTATAATAGTCTCCTCTCTTCCTTAATTTGCCTCAACTTATCCTTAATATCTTCGTTGTCAGGTACATTTGGTTTGGAACCACCAAATAGATTGTATCATCAATTTTAATTATAGCATTGGTTTGATCAATCTACATAGTGTCACCACTTACTAACACTTCCAAGGTTCTAGGAGCTGGAGGAAATGCTGACAGTGATTCTGTCAAAATCTTACTGATAGTTGCTGTAGTCTCCTTTCTGAACTTATCCTTTTCACCAACCATGAATAGAAATAGTCTCAACTTATTTCTTAAGTATGGCACAAGGTTATTCAATAATCATTTTATTTCACCTTCATCATTAGTCTTGCAAATAGCCCTTAGTATAGACATCCAAAATTCAAGGTCTTCTTCTCTTGCATGAGTCTTTTTATCTATAAGTCTCTCATAGACTTTCTTGTTCACTACTTCAATATCTTTCAAACTTAGATCATTTGCTATGATATATCTTATAGTAGATATATAAATCTGATCCTTCTCAAAATTATTATATAAATCATAAAACTTGTTCATTTGAACAAAGTTACCCTTATTGGAAATTACTATGTTAATCTTCTCAATCTTTAGCTTCCAAGGTTGCCAAGCTTTGCTTGTTGCTTGTTTAGGTTGAGTCACCTTTTTTGCTTGTTTAGTTTCCTATTCCTCATCTTCTTCATCACTTGACTCAATTGTCAACAATGTTTTCTACCTCTTACTAGGTCTTGTAGCTAGCTATTTGACTCTCTTAGTCTTTGAAGATACTACTTCCACTAATCTCTTTAATTTTCTTTTCTGCTCACTAGGCTAAACATCAGACACTGTTGCATATGGTATGCTCTATTCCAAAGATGTTTTAGAAATTGATATTGACAAGGGTTGTATGTTCAATACACCTTACTTCATTATTTGTCTCACGGCCTCAAATTCACTCTCTATCATTTTGGCCTCTGACAGTGCCTTCTTCATTATTGATTCAACCTTTTTATGTGATACCTTCTCCAAGGTTGCTTGATGAGCATGCTGTGTGATCTCATTGTACATGCCAAATTTGTATTTAGCTTTATCTTTCTCTAAATTCAACAAAAAATCAATGTAGCCAACTACAACATCATCATTCAACTCATAGCTCAAGGGATCCAAAAATGTCTTTTGAGGTTCCACTTCTTGAATATAAGTGTGATCTATGTCAACTAATATACAAACGTCTTCCTTGAATCTATCCACAATTATAGGTGAAATCCTAAATCTTTGTTTCATCTCATTTTGAAAAGTCCTCATAATTAAGTTTCCATTGTCTAATATCTTGTCTATAGGGTACCTTCTGCATACTTCTATGATTCTCTCCATAGTGCATCTATCACTACTCATTATGTTTATGACTAACAAGTAGGGAAATCACTTTAGTACATGGAATAATATGTGATTTATCAATGGTTGGAATCTAAACACACCATTCTTTGTCCTCTTAATCTTTTCAAGGTTTTTCAAGAGTTGCATTCTCAATATTTCATTCATATTTAATTGCTCATTCTCAACACATATCTTATAAGCTACATATATAAATGTTGTTGAAAATTCATCAATCTTAGAACTTGCACAAACTAAATAAGCAATAATTATACTAAAAAATATCACATCATCTTGCTTGATGGAGCTGATTACCATGACCTTCCCATTGTATACTACCTTAGTGTAACTTTCCACTTTCTTCTTAACCATCTTCTCACCTATGGGTACATTGCCTTGTTTGCTAAGACCAGTTACCTCATGAATAAGGTCAACAGAAATGTTTACTACATTATCTTGCATCCACAATTTTCCATCATGTATCCTACTCAATATGATTTGAGTCCATTCATCTATATCTAGCTTATGGTAGAAATGATACTTAAACAAGTCAAATTCCTTTAAATGTTCAAATCTAGGCTTCATAGTCATGTTGAGGTTAAAGATTAGTTCCATATCCTTATTCATATATTCACTGCAAATTAACTCAAACTTGTAATTCAAATAATTTTCTATGTCTTCAAGGTAAACTACATTGTTTGGAGTGATAGACAATGCAGAGTTAGGGTTTCCTTCATTAGGTTTTATGGAAACAATCTTAAACTTAGGTCTCTCCTCATTCTCAACACTATGTACTAATGGCATATCCATGATATTTATCAATATGAACTTTTACTGAGTAAATTTGCAAAAAAATGATAAAATACCTCCTTTTGCAAATAGGGTTTCCTTCAAAATCGCTCTGACAAGTCACTTCTAAATGTTCTTTTCTTTGATTGTTTTCGCAATGAAGTAAAATCAATTTTGTACTCCATTTATCCCTCAACTTGAACTTGCATTAATTGCGTACTTCACAAATATGAAAAAGTTGTTACTTGCATTCTGTAATCAGTAAACTACTCAAGATCATCTATTCGATCTTTGAATGTCACAAAAGGTTTACCATAGCCTTCTTCCATCATGAAAAATATCCTCAAGACTTTGCATCACAAAATTCTCTAAAAAAAATTACTTTTCATCTTCTATTATAGAATTAGCCTTTACTGTAATACTAGTAACTTTGAATTCCATCATAAGTTCTTTATATGAGCTCCAAATCATAGGTGAGCTTAGGTACCATCTAAACATAACAAGATACACCTTTTCTCAACTTTACTACATTTAATTTGATCTTTGACTAAAGTTCTCAAATTTTGATGCTGTGAAAAAGCTTAATTCAACTTAATTGAATCAAACTCAATGACTAACTTCAATCTTCCTATCTCATCATCATCTAACTTTTATTTTGAAATATTTGTTCCTTTCACAAATCCTTCATTAAGTTCTTCTCAAAGTTCACTCACAATGTTTCTTAGTCATTGTCTTTGCTAGTTTCAGAGTTCCTTTCATGGTTCCTTCTATTCCCAAAGTTTCTTCCATTGATCCTTCTATCTTTGAAGTTTTTGTCCATTCTACAATACTTTTTCATGTGTCCAAATTTGTTGCACAACTAACACATAGGTGCTCTACTTCTAGGATTCTTCTGATCATCAGGTGCATGCCAATTTCGAGCAATGTGTCCTAAGTTGTTACACGTATAACACAAGATCTATCTTCTTTCTATAGGGTTAGTATATCTAGAAATTATACTATTTCTCCTATCATTATCATACTTAAGTTTTCTACAATCAATTTCATTATGACCCATATCATAACAATTATGACAATAGAAGTCCTTAACATGATTGAATGACTTATTAGTACAATCTCTTTTCATATAACCTATTTCATTACATAAAAAGTACTTACCTCTAAATTCATACCTGGTTGTCTTAGGAGTTTCCACTTGCCTTGGTTCATCCAAGATTTTAGCTTCCTTATTTTTCTCAACTTCTTTAGGTTTCTCAAAAGATTGACTGGATTCAATCTTATCATCAGATTTGTCTTTTTCTTTCAAAACTGATGTAATCTCAAGTTTTTTCACAGACATGTTAACAAGATAGCCAAGACTAGTCTTATCATAAGAAGGTCTCTCTATAGACATTGAATCATCAAGCTTTTCTCTGCTAGAATAAAGCTTCTTAAGCTTTTATTTGCATTGTGTCAATTCAACTTTCACAATAGTATTTTGTTTAAGGAGTTCTTCATGATCTTCTTTCAATGTTTCAAATTTAGATGTTTTCTTTGTTAGACTTGCTCTTAGATATGTATTTTTAGTCTTCAAATCAAATTCAATTTTTCTAGGATCATTTCTCAAAATCAACTTCAAATTTGTAATCTTCAACTCATGCTTCAAGATCTTGTACTCCATCTTCAACTTTGAATAGTCATCATTAGTAGTTCTAGATTTAGTAGATTCAGGCTAGGCTTTTAGATGTCCAATCTTTTCCTTTAACTAACCAATGTATACTTTAGAGTCTTCATATATGTCCTTCAGCTTATCTCTTTCTTCAGTAAGGAGATCAATTTGTTCAAGAGCTTCTTCAAGGTTCTTCATCAACTATTCCATATCCATAGGGATCTTACTTAAGCTATTAAGCCTCTTCAAAGTAACTGAGCTCTGATACCAATTATTAGAAATAAGGATTACTAGGGGAGGTTGAATCAGTAATCTACAAACTTCAGTCACCAAGTCTATATTATTACTTACTTTAAACCATGCATAACAAAGAAATAAAGTAATGCCAAACAATAACAATGGAAATGGACAAAGATAACTCATAATGCCATATTTTTTTAACTAGGAAAACCCTAGCCAAGGAAAAACCCCAGTGGGGATGACACCCACTAGATAATATACTTCAATATAGATGTTCCTTATTAGAGGATGGACCCTATTAGGAGTCAATGAGAAAATTTAATATAAGCAGTCTCTATTAGGAGACTTTGAATCCGTATTAGGAGATTCCAACCTTGTTAGGAGTTGTGCCAACCCTATTAGGAGTTGTAGTACAATGTATGCAAGAAGAGCCCACTGCCTAAACATGCAATTTCAACTACAAGAAGAGCTCACTGCCCAATCAATAATTTACTATTTTTTTTTCCTTAAATGATCTCTAATCTTCAACTCAATCTTAGATCAACAAATAGCTCATATAAAACTTCATATATATCACTTTCACATATGGTCCCAATTCGCAATTCACACTTGCACTTTGCTTGCATACTACACCAAGATAACACTCTCTTATTGAAAGAAGTCTTTTGCATAAATACCATGTCTTTACACAAATTACTGTCAGCTAAGACCACAATTCACTTTTCCAAGTTAGAGTAAATATCTAGGATATCAACCTTAATTAGATAAGTAATTGTTTTGTAAACAAAACAATTCTTTCCTTCAATTTCGCTGTCTTGCATCATCAAAACATGATTATTTTCTATTTTTTACAGTCTATACAAACTTCTGAGGTTATACACATCATCATCAACATGTATACTATCTCCATGTAACTTTTCTAGTCGTAATATGATGTCTGCAACATGTTATAAACAAAACAATACATTGCTGTAAAAAAATTCTACACTTAGACAATTTTCTTATTACCAAACACTAAGTATCTTTATTTCTGAGGTTTCCTTTTAGCATGCACATCATCTATTTCCATTAATGAAAATGATTACATATCACTATTATCCAACTATCAACAATTTTTGGATTGTATGGTAACCAAGTGAGATAAATTTGATACATTGGGATATTGCTAATGTTGAGATGTAGAGATGTTGTCATTAATGCCAAAGAGGGAAATTGTTGAAATATTACAATTGGAATAATTTTTGTTTTGTCATTGATGTCAAATCTATTGATAAGACACATTTCTACCTAATCTAAAGGTCATATCTACTTGTTTGATGAAGAGGATTTGAGAAATTTCTCATAACAATAGCACCTAGAGGAAAGGTTGAATTATGAAAAGGAAGCTATATTGGACATTTGATTAGTTAGACTTTGATGAGACAAAGTGATTGTTTATATCAATAAAGACTAAGCCAAGTTGAATAATAGAGTAAAAGGTTAAGGAATTCTGAGTGATGCTAGTGTCAATTGAGCCATAGTATGTGCCAAGAAAATCTAGTGTTTATTAAGCACCAGTATCGACTGAGAAAGTTAGTCAATGCTGAGCTAGAAGTTTTACAACAACTGAGTGTTAAGTGATGACTGAGTGTCAGAACTTAGTGATTATCAAGTAACACTATTGAAGATGAATTTGAGAAAATTGTGGTTCCCAGATGACTTAGTTAATATCTTGGGAGATATAAACAATGTTGAAGATAAGATTGATGAGTTGGATTATTAAATTTAAGGCAAGGATTAGGTAAATTCCTAATAGATAGACTCTGGAGAAGTTTCTAGAGAAAGATCAAGAAGATGGACAGAAAAAATGAATCGCATTGAACCTGATCATAAGCCTTAAGGACTATGATGATCATAGAAAATGGTAAAACAAGAATTTTCTATTTAAAGAGGTACACAACCAAACAAATGGTAGAGTGCAGATGCAAGTGTATGTAAGAGACACATACAGAAGAAGGTTGATTAGAGATGCACAAGTATGAGAGTGAATTCAAAGCTAAAGGAGATTGCTTATGAAGATGCTGATAATATTGATAAGTGAAATATGAGCAAGAAAGATTAAGTATTTTTGAAGGGGGAAGATTGATTGCTTGAAGGGTTTTTGAGTGAATCAAGAACAAAGATGATAGTGGAGAGCTTATTAGTGAATTATCACATGAACTGAATAGAGATCTAAACTTGCAAAGTGAGTTATAATCATACATATCAAAATCCTACTATTTTCTTTCTAATCATTGTAAACAAATTGTATTGAAATTATTTCAATAGAGATTGACCTAACAGTCATTTGAAGGACTTAGTGTAAGTCCTTTCACAAGGTGAGACTCTAAATGGAATGATCAAAGTCCTTTGACAAGGCCACTCCTAATAGGGTGATTAAGTAGTCTAACTAGGTCATATTTAACAATGTGTATTATAACCTTTAACAAGGTTGGCTCCTAATAGAGCTCACTTTGAAAGAGTGAAAAAATGGTGACATGTAGCTGATGGTTTTTGCCAAATTGGGTTTCCATGTAAAATCTTGGTGCCAAGCTTGTATTGAATGCTTTATATGTTTTACATTTTGTATTTAGTAAAGCATGTTATATTTGGAACAATAATTTTGGTTTATAGTAGAGACCGAGTAATGGTAGAGATCGAGCAACAATAGGATAAGTAGAATAGTGAATGTTTATGTTTAATTGTTCAAATTGATTCACCCCCCTCTCAATTATTCTAGACAATTCTAACATAATATGCATATATAAGACTATTTTAGAATAAAAATATTTGGCAAATCATTACCATTTAGAACACTTTCCTTATCACAAAGAAGTAACATAAACACAAACATGGACGACCATGTCACAAAATGACTAGACATTATTTTGATACAACTTAGTTTCTATAACCAAAAGATATATTATATATATGTAATTTATACACAGGAAAATCCACTTTACTATGAATCCAATGTCATAACCAATGTATTCAAAGATCCCATAAAATTTACATGAAAAGTAAAATAATTTAGAAATCCCATTATGATTCCACAAGGTAAGAGAATCATATTATAGCTAATATTCTAAAACAAAATGTTAAGGTTCATTTAGATTCCTACTCCCAACTAAAAAAAAGACCCAACCTCACATATTTTTTGGAAACACAATAGGGAAAGTAAACTTTGAGATGGGGGGTGGGGGTGTTCATTAGTCCTTTAAAACTTTAGCCATTAAAACATTCAACACACATCCATCTCAAAATTTGCATGTAATTTGAAATACCAAACTAAACATATTCATCCATATCATGAAAACAAATAACATTCAACACATATCACATAAGATATTTGGTTACCTAGAAACTATCCAATGAGAAGGTAAAATTTGGATGGGGATGAAACCTACAAATCTTCACTATTGTATTAGTAAAGTGTATCTAATGAAGGTTACAATGTTTGATCATAAACTACGATCTACCTTGTAAAAGGTATGCCCTATTAAAGACTTATAAAGATTGTTAGATCTTACACTATTGAATGATTTCAATACCCTATTAGAAGTGTGCCTAGTTAAAGAACTTCAAATTATAATGAAGTAAGCACTCAGTTAAGAGATTTATACAAAAGTCTATTAGAACTTGAAACCTATTAGGGTTACTTTGTTAATAGATTTTACTAATTTACCCGATAGAATGTCTCAAACTTGATCCTTTACTTAGAACATCTTTGCTAGATATCAGATCACCTCTTTCCTAATGTATTCTTGATCCTCTCTACTTAGATGTATCACTTTTTTCCTCTCTCTACTTTCCTCTATTCTCTCTAACTGATTCTGCAATTCAATCCTTTGTCACAACTCCTTCGTTACCATGAATGTTCTGTCTGCACATGAAAAATTCTCTCTTCTCTCATAAATTATTTAGGGTTTTCCTTTCTTAAGAAGACTTAGGTGACCTAAAGTTAGGTAGGAATCAATGATTGTGATTTACCTATTTTTTTGCTTAATTCATCCCTTTATTTTATTGGTTGCATGCATTGCATATGAATTCTCAATATAGATTCATTCTTATAATCTAAAATCACAAAACAATCCTTAAGTCAAACCAACATGGTTTACATAGGAGTTTGTGCCATTACAAACAACTATGTCCAAAACTATTTACTTGACACTTGAAGCCTCTGATGCTCAACATCCAATATATCTTCAATGCTTTAACACAACCTCTGAATGACTTGAGATCCATTGATCTCTCGACATCTGAATCACCTTGTATATACTAGCTTACCCATCACTAGAGTGAGTTGGCACTAATTGTCTACTTGACACATACTATATATCTTGCACGAAATGACTTATTTGACAACTTATGCTCGACATACACTACTTACTCAACATGCACTAAGTATTGTTAAGTAATGGCTTAAGTGTATTGTCACTCATATGTCAAAACCAAAATGAGATCAACAATATTTTCTTCCAATTAAGTCATAGTGCGAGTTCAAAAGGTTACATCTAGATCTCAATTTACAAGATAGTAAGGAAGAAGAATGAAATCAACTAATTTTTAGTGCTATATTTCATTAAATCAAAGATCTAGCATCTTCTATATGAATTTCATACAAATTGATTTTAACTAGACATCATATAAGTTTTTGGGCCAAATTTTTGTGAGTTAATTTGAGTTGTGGTGTACAAAATAAAGTAAAATCTTACAATTTGATTGTAATGCAATTAGAATCCTTAATGAGAGGCTAAATTACACCATCATTGTTAATTGAATAATATTTCCAAGCACAAGTTAAGTTCCCAGTTTCAACTCATTATATGTGTAAAATCTTGTGATGCTGTACCTTTGTTCCTTGGTATTAGAAAGGCATTTTATGTGTTCTTAGACAATGTCATACATCTATAGGAAAAAAACCATTCTTGAAGTCTCATTTTGACTAAAACACAAGACCTCTATGTTTTGAATATGATAAATATTCAATTCATTACTGCTGCTAAATGAACCCAAAACTAGGGCCATATAATTAGTATGGACTAGTGTATTTTTAACAAGTAAATTGATGAAAATAATAAGACTATAATCTCAAGAAAGTGGTTGTTGTGCTAAAGTTCAAGCAAGGTAGGATAGAGGAGGATACAATCACGTATCATTAGGAATAAAAGTTCTCAAAAGTGATGTAATTTCAATGACATTCACACAATATTCTACACTATTAAGGTCTTCCATATGTGTTGTGACATTTACTAAGTCTTAAAGCCATACTTTATTTATTTTGTATAAAAAGAATGACACAAGGATGATAAAGAGACGCACACAATATTATTAATCTATCAGTTCAACAGTGGATAATCTAATAGTTCATAACATAATCCTTCTTATGTGCAATAGAAATTAGTAATGTAATAACAATGAAGGAACTTGATTCAATATCATTGTTGTCTCATTTCCAATTCTCTTCCCTAAACCAAAAGGCATCATTTTCCCCTTGTAACAATATTAGTTGGTTTTTGAGCATCTCGAGAGTGTTTAAAATAGCATTCAATCTGCCAATTTTTGTGAAAAGATCATTATTAGGAGAGTTTGACAGAATGGAAAGGATATTATAGATGTGAGGAGGTTGAGAATGTCAAAAATGAGACCAATTGTTCATTTGTTTATGGTTTCTAATGGAGGAGAAGAAGAGTGATTTACAAAGGGAATGAATGGCATCGCTCATCTTGTTGTGTAAATCCCAAACCCTTTCCTTGAGCACTTACATTTCCTCTCCTTCCATTTCCTTGAAAGGGTATACAACTAACAAGCTTAGATTTCAAACAAAACATAACTATGTAAGATGTACCAAATGGTGAGCACCTTTCATTACAAGGATAGAATACTCCACACTAGGCCATGCCCAAACATAAAGTGCTTTCTTTTTCTTTTGTTATGGTCCCACATCATTCTCTTTGCTCATCGGTATCAATTTTTCATCATGCTACAAGTTATAGATTTTTGGTTTTTCTCAGAGTGGGTGCCACTTCTACTTTTTTCATTCCTAGAGAATAGGAGCTTCCCCCTCCTTCACAATAAAATAACACCAGTACAAAAATAGTGTTGGAAGAGTGTTAGATAGTGGTGATTAGTTACTAACTAGATTTGTAACTGATGCTTTTAGTTTCCTACCTCCCCATTTATGGTTGTATAAGATATCCTCTATTTTATCAAGTTTTAATATATATATTATTTTCATTGTTACCAGAATTGTTAATTAAAAAAAAAACTTAACTAAAATTCCACGCAGCAATAAAATTGTTGATTTATTCTCCATGAGAGGAAATGGGTTGTATTATCTATTGGTAGAAATTCTAGAATTTATTTTTATTTTGGCCATAACTGAACATGTATATTGAATTCTATTTGATAAATGATTGCCTGAATAGTTAGAAGTAACTACAAAAAAAAGAAATATCAAAAAACTTGAAAGAAAAGACAAATAGGATAGAGAAATCTCTATGACTTTCCTAGAGTTTTACATACAATTCTTAGAATCTATTTTACTTGGTCGAGTTCTTATACCAACACTTAGTATGGAATTCATAGTGAAAGCTTCCTATCATTCCTTCTTGAATCACAATGTAATGCTAGGCCTGGAGATCCTTGGAACAAGGATAAATATAAGCCAAGATAATTTTGTTTCAAACAAATATGGATGCACATGACATATAACATATGAGGATCAAACATATCATAACAAAAGATTAGAAAAACATCCAAACACCAACGAATCTCCAAACACCACTACTAACCAAAATGACTAACCATAGAAGGAAACAAACAAGCTCAAATCCAATAACAAACCAAATTTGAAATGAAATTGCAAGGTATTGAAGAAGACCATAAAGGATATCCAAAACACCTTAGAAAAAATTTCAGATAAACCGAAAAGTGCCCGCTGTCTTCCCAAATAGGTTTTTCCAAAACCCAAGCAATACTTTAAAACAACATAGTAAACCTAGGTGATACTTTAAAACATCATACTACAATACTTTCCAGTATCATACGATCTTTCTAATGAAGGTGTGCGATACAATCAAGGTTTGTGAAACACTTCTCAAGAAGGTGTGCAATACTTTAAAAGTATCATATGACCTTTATCCAAGAGGTCTATGATACAACAGAGTGTCACATGATAGATTTTACATGGGCATGCAATACTCTCCAGTATTGCATGATTCTTCTCCTTTGGGCTTGCGATACTTTAATGTATTGCCTAATGCTGATGCATGGTTGCCTAGTGAAAGAAAGAATTACTCCAAGGACCAAAACAAGGGATAAAATAGGAAGTTAAGACCTCCACATTAGGGAGTACCAGATCCATAGTGGAGCAAAAGACACTCAAAATGATAACTACTAGATTGAACTGCATCTAACCATCTAGCAAAGCAAAAACAGAAAGTACATAAGGTAACATTATAGTGTACTAAAACAACATCACAATGAGATGAAAAACCAAACTAAGTACATGGTTCCTCCCAACTATAATAGCATCATGAGACCTCGAAGGTCCTAGCCATCCCCTGCATGTAACATCCCAAACTACCAACTAGATAGTGAGAGATGTCTTATAAGGACATCACTAATAAAGTATAATAACATCATAAGAACATGAAATGTAAGATGCTAAACCATAAGCAATAGATACTCCAACAAAGTAGATAATGTTAGAAAGGATAGGGTTGCTTTTGCACCAAAAGATTGACTTGTTAATGCTTGATACAACCAATAGTCTTATAGAACCACAAGAGGCTGACCCACTGCTAACAATCCCCCTCCTAGCGTCACTCACCATGGCCTACAGGATTCAAACCTATGACCAAGATCTAGTACCAATTGTTAGAAAGGATAGGGTTGTCATTGCACCAAAAGGTTGACCTGGTAATGCTTGATACAACCAATAGTCTTATAGAACCATAGGAGGTAGTGAAGCCATGTCATGATCCTTGTGAGGGACGTTGGCCCATTGCCAACATATAACATCATAACATCATATTATAAACATCATAATAATGAAATGCATCAACACTGACATCATCTAAACATGATATACAAGAATTCTAGTGAAAGCATAAATCATAAGGAAGCATACTCCAAAACCTAAAGTACCAAGTGAAAATATCCAAGAATGGTCATACTAGAATAATAGACCATCTTTGTACATTGGTCTTCAGTAGTGGTGAAGGTAGCTATGCCTCCCAACTATGTGGAACCCATAGGCCCACTCCTGCTGTGCTGATGGAGATAAAGATCCAACCACAAACACCCATAAAGTAAATGACCATGGATAACACTCATGCTAGACCATATGATGACTGAAACCAAGATCATAAACAATGCAAAAACTACAGGTCTTGGTTAGACACTCAATGGGCTACTAAGTAGGGGCTGACATCATGGAGAGTCACTTGAAATCCACAAGCCCAAGCTTAGATCATGCATTTCAACTCCTCAATGGAGGGCCCTGCACACACAATTTTATTATCTTAAGTTTTATTACCACCCAATATTTTATTTAGTTATCACTTGATGAAAACTTCATTTGCCAACCCTCTAGGACATGGTCATCAGGCTACAAGATAGAAGCCCCCTCCATATGCTACCCTACCCTACCCATGCTCATCCAAAAATGAGTGCCCATAGGCATGCATATTCCTAGCCTAACCCCAATGATCACAAATTTTGACAATCCCACAGAAGATTAGACCTTGCAAGTCACCCAACAAATGTACATGTGTGTGGCACACCACCATCATGAATTCATAACCCAAGGACTAGATGAGAACAAAAAACAAAATATCATTCAACCAAAAATAGGCTTAGGAGGATGGATACAACACACATCCAATGTAGCAAAATAGTGCAACAATGGTCTAACTAACATCCAAACAGATGGTCCAGGTCCATGACTAACATCATGCCAAGAAAACCTAAGAAAATAGGGTAGCACAGAAAGTGAGGTAAAAACCCCCAAAACTAGAAAACTTCAAAATTAAAACCCATTTGGTCTTTGAGAATAAAAGCCTCAAAAATCCAATAAAATTTGGATTCGCACACCATATGCAAAAATAACTGGTATAACGGTGCAAAATCCCAAATCCTCATCCTAAAAATAAGGAAAAAGTTCATACATGACCAACCAGGCAGAACCAACAAACAAAAATGAAGGGGAACTCTACTTCTAAGCTTACTAACAAACTACTACCAAAAACAAAAACTAAAACAAAGTAGAAACAAGAAAATGGGAGAGCCTTACTTGACAACAAAAGGGGCTGAAATGGAAATCAACCTAATAAAATAATAAACCCACAAAAGCTACCAAAAATAATGACAAAACAAGGTCTCCTTGAGATGGATCTAATGAGTCTATCCTTATGAAGATCCCATGCCTATAGCTCTCACAATGAACAAAAAACCAATCTTTCAGAGAAGGATTTTAGAAAAAGCTCTCAAAATCCAAATTACAAAAGTGAGAGGTGAGGAATTAAATTCCCCTTTCAATACTTATTCACTTTTTGACTGAATAATTAATTATGGAAAATAACTAGCCAACCTAGTTAAACCCCAAATCAAACCAAACAAAAAAAAGTTATTCCTACAAATAGGAATTCATCTATGGCAAAATTGTTAGTTCTAAAATAAATTCAATAAAAATTAAAGCTCGAAAACCCAAAATCATAGAAATTTCCTTAACAACTTTCATGACAATGCGAACCTCTAAATGCTCAGACACGCACACTAGTCTAATCACATAATGCAAATGAGTTTAGATTTAATAATCACTAAAAGGTTTAACTAAACAATTAAATAAGGATACATCGACCATAAAGGAACGACATTGGTAAAATATGAATAGATGAATCATTAATTCCATGTGCTACTGCTAGGGATATAAATCTTGCACACTACAACACATGATCAAGTGCAATTACATATAATATCATAGATGAATCAATAAATGCATTAAATAACTAATTTATCCATTTATTCAATTATAACTAAATAATCCATTTACATCACTCACATTCACATAAAGCATAAAGATACAAGAATGACGTAAATAACCATTGTTAGAGAAAAAGGTTAATTTAATTTCATTTATTAAATTACCTTTTCTCCCTTCTTAATATTTTTCTTTATGCATGTTTAAGCTTTCTCTATTTAATAATTATTTAAGTAGCTTTCACCTTTAGATTACCCTTTGTAACTTATTAGGTTATGCTTTTCGGGTTTTGATCTCCTTTTATAAGGATTGATCTCTTTGTAATTATTATCTCTTCAATCTCTTCTTCATCTGAATATACAATTTGCGTGTTTTTAGATCAAACCTTTGCCTCTTCTTGTCTCTTTCTTCCCTATGACAGGTTTTCTACATGTAGGTATTCTTGGGCTTCATGGATTTGATTTGCATATTTGCTCAAATCCTACATAGTATCAAAGCCAAATCTACTGTAGCTTGTTTGGTATTTGGAGAAAAAGAAAGAAAAAGGGTTTGAAAGATTAGATTTGGAGTTTTTAAGGTATTTTATGAGAAAATAGGGGGGTCACTAATTTTTGGAGTAGTTTGAGGCCAAACAGACCTCTCAATGGATTCAAAAGGCATTAAAATCCTTGTTTCCATATAAAGTTTGTTCATTTTGGAAACCATTGATCTGGGAGGCAATTTTTTTTGCCTAGAAGGATGTATGGCCTTTTGCACATGTTTCGAGGTGACTTTTTTCAAAAAAGTTAAAAAAATCAAAAAAATGGTTGTAGGCCATTTTCTGGCCTGCGAACCTATTTTCTGGCATGACATCTATTTTTCCAGTTGCTTTCTGAGAAGGCATCTATCTTTCTTGCTATTTTTTTGGTGTGGTCACTGGACTCATTTTCTGACTGCTAGTGAGTTTTTTCGGCAAGTCACTGCCAATTTCTTCCACAACCGTCGAAGGTTGCTCGCCACTACCAAAGTTCACCTACCGTCACTAGTTTCAACTGCCACTCTAGTGAGTGCTACCTCTACTAGTAGCTAGCCACTCTACCTCCACCTCTGTTGCCCTTGTAGCCACATTGTCACCTTGGACATGTGGCACTTTTGCACCCGCCACATGGTAGTGGTCCCTTGTCGGTACTTGCCATGTGGTAGTGCCACGTCATCTATTTTTTTGGCCATACTACCATGTGGATGCCACATGGCAATATTTTTTTTATTGTGACGACGCCCTGGCCATCAAGTTTAGGCTAGTGAAATGCTGACATCAACATTGCATTAGCACCCCTTGGAAGCCCTTTAGGTCCTTTTTTGACCTACTATTATTTTTTTGGCCGTAACTTGGGCATACAGAAATATTTTTCAATCTAAAAGATGTGCCAAAAAGCTGGTTTAGAGATGGAGACATTGTTGTAGGTGTTTTTTGGTTTTGTTGCCTATTTTGGTAGTCAAAGTTGAATGTTCAATTTTTCACTCCAGAGGGCATATCTTGAGTATCCCATCTCTAATTTTTGAAAACGTTATATTTTAGGAAAGCTGGTTCTATCTACTTTATAGAAATGCTATAAATTCTTCTAGCTTCTAATCCATGCTCTTTCTATCATGTTTTTTTCTTTTTTTTCTCTATGGTGGATATCTTGGGTGTTTTAGGTCCAAGGATCATTTTATTGGCATGAGATCTCTTCTTTTAGGCTTTACTATTTGTTGTATCAACTCTTTTCCCTTTCTAATCATTATTGATATCATTTTAAAATATTTTTATGCAACCACACTGAGATAAAGTGCCATACTGCATCTGTATTTTTTTGTTTTAGTTGTTTGCCTTGTTTAGCCTTCTAGTTCGAGTCGTGTCATCTGAGGACACTCATATAGATTATTGTATTCTTGGGATTCACTATGTTTTGTGCCTTATTGTACATGCACTGGTTTGATAAAGTGCCATGGGGGGCTTGATGTTTTCCTAGTTTTCCATCTTCCTTTGTTGAGTAGTGTCCCTTCCATGGCATTAGCCTCATGACACGTCTGAGATTGATCACCTCAGTACACACTTATGTACTCTTTTGAGCATCTTGATCGTGGTTCCTTGACTTGCAATTCTTTTTGGCCCACTTTTTTAGTTTCCTATAATCTCACCCTTGTCTACATTAGGGGGGGGTTAAATTGTTGTTTCTAATGCTTCCTTGGTTTGTTGGCGTGAGCTATGTATTCAGTATTTGATCCTACATACTAAGTAATTGCAGTGGCTGGATACCTATGCATTTCAGTGAGATGGATCATCTACCATATAGATACTCTTCTTTTTGTTCCTACTTTGGTTGCAACCTTCCTTGGTTCAATTGATTAGCTCTTCAAGCTTTGGTGTTTTATGCCATTGCATTTTCGAGTTCAATTGTTTTCCTTTGTTTGCCTCCTAATTCAATGAAGATTACAGTCTTCTCTACTTGGTCAAGTTCTATTTTAGAGGAGGTTCTATAGATCAACAATTATTTTTTGATAGAGATTTGTAGCTTCTACATGCTTTAGTGGTTTTCTTCATGATCACTCTTTGTTCCTATTTTCTACAACATTCCTCTAGTTGGAGGCTTCTACAATCCTTCACTAGATATTTTAGCTATCTCTTTTTGGAGTAGAGTTTTTCCCATAGGGTTTTCTCTATTTCTCCATTTCATATAGATTTTGTTGTGATTGGGTACCTCATCAGGTCTTGTTGTTGGGACCCAAGTTTGCTTTCAACATTGCATTGTAGTTTCCTTGCTCTTTCTGCATTGTTTGTAGCTATATTGTTAGTCATCTTAAGGGGGGGTGTTAGAGAAAAAGGTTAATTTAATTTAATTTATTAAATCACATTTTCTCCATTCTTAAGATTTTGCTTTATGTATTTTTTAGCTTTCTCTATTTAATAATTATTAAATAGCTTTCACCTTTAGGTTACCCTTTTTGAGTTTCGATCTCCTTTTATAAGGATTGATCTCTTTGTAATTATTATCTCTTCAATCTCTTCTTCATCTAAATATACAATTTGCATGTTTTCAGATCAAACCCTTACCTCTTCTTGTCTCTTTCTTCCTTGTGATAGGTTTTTTACATGTAGGTATTCTTGGGCTTCATGGATTTGATTTGCATATTTTCTCAGATCCTACAACCATAGCATAAATCCACATAAAAATCCAAATTAGAGATATGTCCAAATATCAAATAACTAGATATCATCATGGACCTACTATCATCTCAAAATGACATCAACATGCAATTATGATAAACTAAACAACATAATAGTATAGCATCTATGGTACTGAAATAAAAGTATAACATCCAACCCTCATGTAATCTTAAAGTACAAATAATAAGAGTGTCAAGTATCTCTTGAACCAAAATATAACAAAGTACAAACTACAAATAAGAGAGTCACTACACACAATGGGGTGCCTCAACACAACTTATGCACGTAGGAAAATCCTAAGAAACAAGAACACACGTATTGTGGTATCCTGGAGAACTGAGGAGATTAATTTCCTTATGCTTCAAATTCTTTCCAAAAATAGTTATTTTAAACTTGATTAACTCTAGGATGTATTATTTTAGAAATACTAAAGCAATTAAAGTATTTTATTTTCTCCCACAATAAGGAAGTATATAATAAACATCGATTTGGTATGTTGGTTATCGACAATGATATTTTCCTATGATTGAGTAAATTGCTAGACACACAAGATGCATAAAACCAACCTAATGATATGATAGTAACTTTTATTATTGTTATCTTGAAACCAAATTTGTAGTCCAAAATTGGGTAACTGATGATTTTAATCTTGGAAAGGTTTTTGTAGAAGTTGATGAAATCCAACTTCATTTCACACCAAGATCACCTGCATGCAAATAGCTTGCTGAAGAGAAAAAGAAGGAGCAAGAGCTTGAAGCAAATCAACAAAGCAAGAGAAAATATTTCACAATAGGAAAATGAAATTTCTATGTGAATGATGTAAATTTACAATGAGAGAGACCGAATATAAAGGCCTTAAGGAAGCTTTTAGAACAAGCTCGAAAGTGCTAGAAGATAAGGTTGATAACAATGCATACGTCCACAAAAAGGTGGAGGGAACAAACTCCCGTGTTATCAACAACTCATCAAATATAACTATTAAATAAATGCATTAACCTAAGTAAACTTAAGTAAAAGAATAAATACTTAATAAATCATTATTTACTCTAACACCCCCCTTAAGTGCAACTTAGGGGAATGCCTTAAGCTTACAAAAACTAAGATGTAATACAGAATGGGTCCAGACAATAAGGCCATGTTAGGTACCCATGAACAATGCAAAGAAATGAAACCTTTGAAAATGGGGAAAGAGGGAAAACCTCATGGGAAAAAATCTCTCCCAAAAAGAGGTAAAAAATGCTGAGAAAAAACATGAAGTGAAGGAAGGAAGGCCTCAAGGGTAAAGATTCTTCGATGTCTATTGAGTCTACCTCCAAGACCAAGAAGAAATCAAGTGAGACCTATAGTTTTTGTAGCAAGGATGGACATCCCATTTCTAGGTGTTGGAAGCATTTGAAGGCTTTAGAGGAAGCCATGAAGGAGCATCATATTTTAGCTCCTCAGTCTTCATCCCCCCTACAGGGAAAGGTCATGCTCTTTCTACTCGAGCTACAACTTTAGGGTCTACTTGGATTCTTGATTTTGGTGCCTCTCACCATATGAAAAACACTCCTAAGTTGCTTACTTCACTTGCTCCTTGTGCTACCACATAGATTTGTGTTGGGAACTCATCACAATTTTTAGTTATGGGTTCTGGTTCTATTGCACTAGCTGGGGGCTCTCTTTAGGATGTTCTTTGTGTCCCTGACATTTCAATGAACTTATTGTCTATCTATTAGATTTTCCACTCTAGCTCTGGTAAGACAATTGAGTTCTCACCACATGATGAGGTTATTTGGGACTTACATGATTCTAAGATGATTGTGGCTACTGGGAGTGTTGACTTTGCATCTTGCCTCTATAGATTTGATGGATTTGAGTCTTCTGATGACATAGGTTCATGTCTTGTTGCACATGCAAATTTAGTAAGAAAACTTTGGCATGAACATTTTGGGCATGTCAATTATAGATATCTTTAGTAGATGAGCACATAGGCAATTGTTCTTGGGCTTCCCTAGATTTCCTATACATATGGTGTTTGTTAGGGTTGTGTACTTGGTAAGCAACATAGGGATTCTTTTCCACATGGATGAGCCACTTGTGCTTTGGCACCTTTGGAGTTGATTCATAGTGACCTCATGTCATTTTCTACTCCTTTTTCAGGTGCTAGATGTGTGCTTACATTCATTGATGACTTCTCCAGATGCACATGGGTGTACTTTCTCTAGTACAAGTCTGATTTCTTTGATTCATTTTTAGTCTTTAAGATATTTGTAGAGAAGTAGTCTGGTCTTTCTATTCAGTGGATATGCATAGATAGTGGGGGGGACTATGTGAACCAAGCTTTTAGGGATTTTTTTTCTAAACATGGTCTTCAACATCAATTTTTAGTGCCTTATACTCCTCAATAGAATGGTGTGGCCAAGAAAAAGAATATAACACTTCGAGAGATGGCTAATTGTATGATTTAGTCTAGGTCCATGGATTCATGTTTTTGGGAAGAGGCAATCAATTGTGCCAACTATATTTAGAATCAGATGCCTCACAAGGTAGCTCGACATATGACTCCTGAGGAGGCTTGGTCTCATGTCAAGCCTAATGTATCATCATTTCAAGTTTTTGGGAGTGCAGCATGGGCATTTATACTTGATGGTCAGAGGAAAGAAATGGAATGGAAGATCTGACAACTCATTTTTGTTGGCTACTATGAGGATGTTAAAGCTTACAGGTTGTTTGATCCTGATTCCAAAGAGGTCCTATTTCAATGGGGTGTCCAGTTTGATGAGAGCCCTCTTGTAGTTCATACCTCGTCTCTAGTGCCTACTTCACCTCCCACTACTCCCTCCTCTTTACCTATTTATTTCATGGATGATGAGGATGATGATCATGGTGATCCCTATTTACCTCCACGACAAGATCTTCCCCAGATGCCTAAATTGGCTCGAGCTATAGTTGAGGATGAAAGATCTCTAGTTGGTGACGCTTCCACTTCTCATCACACCTGTTCTCATACTATGGGTTCTAATCTTCTTAGTCATGTTATTTGTGATGATCCTCAGACATTTGTAGAAGTGACAAGGCATTCTAAATGGGATAGTGCAATAGAAGAGGAATATTCTTCTTTGATGAAGAATCATACATGGGATCTTTTTCCTCTTCCTAAGGGGAGAAAGCTAGTGCAATGCAAATGGATCTATCATACTAAGTATGCTGATGATGGTTCAATTGATAAGCATAAGGCTCATCTTGTTGTGAAGGGTTTTTCACAAGTTGAGGGTATTGAATACATTGAGACATTTTCTCCTATCACCAAGATGAATTCTATCTGCCTTGCCTTATCCCTCGTAGCTTCATAGGGATGGCCCATTGTTCAGATGGATGTAAAGAGTTCCTTCCTACATGATGATATCACTGAGGAGATTTATATGGAGCAGCCTCTAGGATTTGTGCAAGATTTGACCTTGGTTTACATACTTTGATTCTTATTGTATGGTCTCAAGCAAGCCCCTAGGGCTTGGTATGAGAAGATGGACTCTTTTCTACTTTCTATAGGCTTCACTCACTACTTTTCCAATCCCATAGTGTACATTCAACATCTTGGAGATGAGATCTTGATTCTTATCCTATATGTTGATTATCTTATCCTCACAGGTAGCTCATCATCTATGCTTTAGGATGTTAATCGTGCATTGATGTACTAGTTTGAGATAATTAATCTTGGTTTGCTACACTATTTTCTTAGTCTCCAGATTATTTAGTCCTCTACTGGGATTTTTGTGTATCAGCAAAAGTATGCTCTTAACATGCTTCATCGCTTTGACATGCTTGATTGCAAGCCTGCTCCCACACCTTTTCAGTTGGGTGTCACCTTGTCTACCTCTTGCTCTTTGCCTTCTGTGGATGCTACTTTATATCAATAGTTGGTTGGCAGTTTGTTGTACCTAACACACACTCATCCTGATCTCTCCTTTGTAGTTGGCCTTGTCTCTCAATTTTCTTAGGACCCTCATGAGAGTCACTGGAAAGATGCCAGGTATATTTTGAGATACATTCAAGGCACACTCATGCATGGCCTTCATTACACCATGAGGACTACACACATTATTGGCTACACTAACTCAAATTGGGCTGATGATGTCAATGATTAGAAGTCTACTTTTGGCTTTGTGTTTTGTCTTAGCTCTAGTCCTATCACATGGTCATGCAAGAAGTAGCATGCTTGAGCACTTCCATCTATAAAGGCTGAGTACTGGGCCACAATACTTTCTAGTCAGGAGGCTTTATGGATTTGATAATTGATGACTAAGTTTTGTTTTCCTCCCAATCATCCCACTATTTTGTGGTGCAATAATCAGAGTGCCATCCATATTTCTTGCAACTCGGTGGAGCATTAGTGTACCAAGCACATTGAGCTGCATATGCACTTCATCCATTAGCTGATCTAGGATGGTGTTATCACATTGGAGTACATTCCTACTGATGCACAGGTTGCTGACATCTTCACTAAACCTTTTGCATCACCACGATATCTTCAATTGTGGTCTACGCTTGGAGTTATGGAAGTTATCCTTGGGGGGACTTGTTGAGGCCTTCCTTCCTTCACTTCATGTTTTTTTTAAGCATGTTTTACTCTTTTTGGGGGAGGGTTTTTCCCATGAGGTTTTCCCTATGTTGCTTGCTAAGTGCACAACCCTGACAAACACCATCTGTATAGGAAATATGGGGAAGCCCAAGAACAAGTGCTTGTGTGCTCATTTGTTGAAGATATCTGTAATTGACATGCCCAAAATGTTCATGACAAAGTGTGCTTACTAAATCTACATGTGCAAGAAGACATGAACCTATGTCATTAGAAGACTCAAATCCATCAAATCTATAGAGGCAAGATGCAGAGTCAACACTCCCAGTAGCCACAATCATCTTAGAATCATGTAAGTCCTGAATAACCACATCATGTGGTGAGAACTCAACTATCTTACTAGAGCTAGAGTGGAAAATCTAATAGATAGACAATAGGTTCATTGAAATGTTAGGGACACAAAGAACATCTTGAAGAGAGCCCCTGGCTAGTGCAATAGAACTAGAACCCATAACTAAAAGCTTTCATGAGTTCCCAACAACAATCTATGTGGTAGCATAAGGAGCAAGTGAAGTAAGCAACTAAGGAGTGTTTGTTATATGGTGAGAGGTGCTGGAATCAAGAATCCAAGTAGGCCTTGAAGTTGTAGCTTGAGCAAAAAGAGCACGACCTTTCCCTATAGGGGGGGATGAAGATTGAGGAGTTGAAATATGATGCTCCTTCATGGCTTCCTCTAAAGCCTCCAAACACTTCCAACACCTAGAAATGGGATGTCCATCCTTGCCACAAAAACTGTAGGTTTCACTTGCTTTCTTCTTGGTCTTGGAGGTAGACTCAACAGAATTCAAAGAATTCTTACCCTTTGGAGTGTTAGCTAGAGGCTTAGGATCAGATTTTGATGTATCTTTTTTCGATTTTCCTTTCTTCTTAGATTTTCCCTTAGAATTTTAGCAACCAATGCTTGGCTAGAAGAGCCAGAGACATCTATTTGTTGGATCTTTGCCTGTTCCTATGTCAACTAATCACAAAATGTCTCAAATGAAGGCAACATTTGTCTATCACCCAAGGCATACATAATGGAGTAGAAAGTGGAAGAGAAGATCTAATACCATCCTCGCAACTTTGAAAGTATAAAAAAGATACACTCATCATCCGTTTTGGTTTTCCCACATCCCTCTAAAACTGCATGTAGAGATTTGAACTTCATTAAGATGCCTTCAATGGTGGGAAAGCTGGCTGGTGACAATGAAGTCAACTCTGCATCAAGATGAAGTGCCCAGAACTCATTCACTATGCCAAATAAAGTCTAAGATTGGAGCCAATAAGCTCGTGGAGTGGTCAAACCATCCAAGTGAAATAGTAGACTGTCTGAAATGTTTAGTGCAATCAATCCCATGACCTCATCCATTTTATTCCTATGCTAAAGAACCTCAAAAGGGTGTGTGAGAATAGGTTGATTCTCATCTAGACATGACCATATGCCCCTTGACATGAGAAGGCTAGTCATTTGTGCCTTCCAGGTGTGATAGTTGTGTGGCATGAGTCGGGTCACAGATGGATCTGACATTGAGAGAAGAAGATGGAAGTAGAAGGGTCTTATTCTAAATTAAATTACAGAAAAGAAAAATGCCCCCCCCATAATATATAAAGATATCCCTCAACTACCACCAAAAACAACTATGGAAAGCAAGAAAAATTGAAAAAGAACTTGGATTATAGATGCAGAGGAGGAGGAAATAGAAGCCTCTAATTTGATGCCAAAAATGGGAACTCAAATAAATTTAGAATGTAATGAAACAAGCACCATTGTCTCTATCTCTAAGTTAGCTTTCCAGAACTTCTTTCGGATTGGAAAAATACCTCCATATGCTCAAGTCATGGCCAAAAAACCAACTGTTGCTCCAAAAAAAACCTTGCTGGAAAAATATAGTCACTGGAAACATTTGATAGTCATACAGCCATCAACTAGGTGTCACCAAAAAAGAAATCTAGTCACTAGTTTGCTGATGTCAGCAGTTAGAAAATGATGTCACCCAGTCAGAAAAAGACATCATCATGGGGCTGGCAGTGATGATGTTAGTGGCCAAAAAAAGCTGATGTGGCACCTAAAAATGATGTTGGAAGCCAAAAAAATGATGTCATGCTATTAGATTCTAACGTCACATTTGGAGTGGTGATAGGTTGTGGTGCCTGGGAGGAAAACCTAGCGATGTTGTTACATCATCTTTGGTGGCGGCAGAGGGTTGGCAGCTCACCAATGGTGGTCAAGGCTAGGCATCATGGTGGCGGTGCGGCTGGCTACAATTGAGTGTGGGTGGTGCATGAGCGGCGTGATTTAATTTTTTTTTTTTGCTCTGTCAGTCCATATAGTTCGTGCGAACTCTTGTAGGGGGCCAAAATTGAAAAGTTTTATATGAATCTTGATTGTAACTAGCCTTCTAAACTCAATGACAACGTCCGTTTGGGCCCAAAGTGCTCTGAAAAATCACTCTAGCCCTCGATTGAAGAAAAATGCACAAACAAATTAGGGTTTATGTCTTCAAATCATAGCTTCAAAAATCCTTCAACTAAGAAGTAGTAGAGAGGCTCTAATACTATGTAGAAGTTGATGAAATCCAACTTCACAGCCCTCCAAAATCACTTGCATGCAAATAGCTTGCTAAAGAGAAATCGAAGGAGCAAGAGCTTGAAGCAAATCAACAAGGCAAGAGAAAATATTTCACAATAGAAAAATGAAATTGCTATGTGAATGATGTGAATTTACAATGAGAGAGACTAAATATAAAGGCCTCAAGGAAGCTTGTAGAACAAGCTAGAAAGTGCTAGAAGATAAGGTTGACAACAAAGCATAGGTCCACAAAAAGGTGGAGGGAACAAACTCCTGTGTTGTCAACAATTAATCAACAAAAACTATTAAATAAATGCATTAACCTAAGTAAAATTAAGTAAAAGAATAAATAATTAATAAATAATTATTTACTCTAACAATTTTGTGGTTGCCATATATGAGAAATCTCACAAGTAGAGCCTATCTACTAATATGTTTTCTTCTATTAAAACTCAAATTTTTTCTTTATGGTTATCAAATACTTTGATTTGAAATGATAGAAGTAATTTAATACCTAAAAAAGTACATTGACATCTTGACATTAATGAGAAAAGTCTCACTCTCAACCTTCTTCTCCTTGCATTAGATACAAACCATTTATTGTAAAATTTTGTACACTACAAGATCACCATCTTCTGATGGTAGAGAATCAACACTACACATGCAAGTTGTACTTCCTCTATAAATGAATCATTTGGGATTTCTTCTACTATAGACAAGGATACTAAGTTCTATTTCATCACAACCATGGCACAAGACTATCATGAAGAAATAATGGACCGTTGCTAGTGTTCTTTTGGTCATTAATTCTTCCAAGCAAATATGCATCTATATTTGCAATTGAACTAAAATTCTTTCTATTATGATATCACATACCAAAATACAAAGTACCTTTCAAATATATGGATTTTCTTTTATTGTCCTCACATATTTTCTTAGGTGCTTCTTGAAATATTATCACCATATCTATTTCTTTCATCATATCACATCTTGGAGCAATAATCTTCAACAAAATACCAACCACTGATCTATACAAAGTTTAATTAGCTAGAAAGGACTTACAATATTAACTTATATCTTTTAACCATAATTGTGCTACTTAGCTTTTGATCTTCCATCTTACACTTCTTCAACATCTCTTTTACATATTTGGTTTGTGATATGAATATGCCTTTATTTAATTGACAGATTTATAAAACAAGGGAAAGTGATAACTCACCAAGTATTTCACATTTTATACCCAAGTTCTATGCACATTTTATCACTACCACCTCTAAAGATAATATCAACATAAACAATTATAATTAACAATTGATCACCTTTGATGTCGATGACGCTTCTCTATTGGTCATATGGTTATAGAATATTTATTTTTTGCATCATAAAGGTGCCGCCACTAGATAGGGGAAGAAAATTATGATCATCTGACCATTTGAGCTTTCGATTCTCTCTTTTATTTTACCTCTAAGGACCTCTCATGAGTTGATGATGAATATGAAGCTCCTGTTGAAAGTTTGGGTGAGGCTTCTGCTACAAATTTGAGTCATGCTTCTACTACACATCTCAATGATACCCTTGATGTAAACCTTATTGATACCACTTATGTTCCTATTGTGTAGCCTCCTCTGGCCATATTGACTATTTTTCATCTTTCACTCATTGTTGTACCAAGCTTTAGTTGACAATGTTCAACTTTTTCTGTACTCTAGCCTTTGTGTTGATAGATGCCCAAATGGAATTTCATTAGTTGACCCCTTTTTGTGATGGGGATCTTATGGGTAACATCTCTTAGATAGTTGTTCAAAGATAGAGGAAAAATATTTCTTCAAACTTACTCTTTCCCACAAGTGGTAAGTGAATTGCCCTCGCAATTTCAAAGAGGGCTACTAGCCTTTGTGCTAGTATACTATTTATTTTGTATTTTGTCTTTGGTAACTCTTATATTGTTCATGTGTTGTTAATAAGTTGTTAATGGCTTATAAGTTAGCAACCCTATTTTAGTGTCGTCATTTTCTTTGGTGCTTTTGGCTTGTGTTTGTGTAAAGGTCAACCCTCTTGTTCAAATGTAATTATAAAAATAAAATAAATGACCACCTTCAATTTTAATATAGAGGTTACTATTCACAATACATTTTTTGAATTTTCGGAACCATCAATACTTGTCCAATTTTGAATACCATATCCTAGAGACTTGTTTGAGTGCATACAAAAATTAATCAATATACAAATAAAGTTCAACCTCTTTAACAATCAATATCTTTCTACTTGCTCATATATACTTTCAATTCAATGTTCATGAATATGAATTTACATACCTCTAATATACCTTGAAGTTCCTAAATTATATCAAGTCTAAAACATTCTAATTGCCTCCAATCTTGCTATGACAACAAAAATCTCCTTAAAAACTATCTCCTTTCACTTGAACACAATCTTTGCATACAAGTCATGCCTTGTTCGAAATTCCTTTTACATCTTCATTCAATTTGTTTAGAAAACCCATTTAATGCCAATGACATTCTCGTCCTTGAGTCTCATTATTCTCAATCTAGTTTATCTCCTTTTCACTTTCTTTTAGCCAACTCTTATCCTATTTAGCTTCTGCAAAAGTACATGGTTTAATTTTTGTTGAAAAAGTGTACATATTAACTTATTTTTCTTACCTTTTGGTTTGAACTTTGCTATCTTTGTGTTAATCTTCAGATTGATTTTTTTGATCAATACTTAGTTTGAGTCTTCACAACTATATTCTCAGATTCACCTTCAATGAACTCGTCACTGCTTCTTAAAGATCCATCTGTATTGTCTTTATTTGAAGTTTTATCGAAGTGTAATGTCTAATCAATTCTCACATTAGCATTTTCAATAATTCTCTGTAACCTTTTTTTATATCACACATTTCTTTTGGTTCTAGTGGAGTAGAAGAAAATACCTTAGATCTTGATTCTTTCTGATTCCAATCTACCTTTCTACAGTTCACATGGTGTCTTATTTTTCTTCAATATAATCTATTTTGATGTTGTAATTTCAGCCGGATTGAATTGATCTAGAGTTCATTTTCTATAGTTTTTGGTTAAATACAAAAATACATAATGCCATTACATTTGTAGAGATCCTATAGTCTCTAACATGATATCGGAGCCAAACTGAAATTGTAGTTAAGCAATCAAAGACATGGATTATAAAATCTTCATGAGCCATCTATTATTTCCTATGTATAGAAGTGAACAATCATCATGATAGGAGAATAGCTATTTTGAAGCAACACCGGAAAAGGGACGAGCATAGAGATCTGTGTTGGGTGATGCGATGCGCTCCCCTGCCTACAGGTGGTTAATTATGTGGTGTTCCATGTTCACTAACAGTCATGGCTTTCGGTGCAACGGCAAATGGGCCCAACAATTGGTATCAGAGCCTGGTTTTGGCCTGGTCATGGGTTCAAATCTCCCCGGTGCCTTCCCGACCCACGTAAGCACCTGGTATGTGCATCGAGGGGGAGATTGTTGGGTGATGCGACGGGCTCCCCTGCCCACAGGTGGTTAATTATGTGGTGTTCCATGTTCACTAACAGTCATGGCTTTTGGTGCAACGACAAATGGGCCCAACAATCTGGACTTCGAAATACAAATAGAAATATCAACGACTATATGAGGTGTAAGAATTTATCGGGAGCGATCAGTTTTATAAACTAAAAGCGTATATAATCCAATAGAGAACAAGAGATATATTCCAAACAAAATATTACATATATACTGATAAGGTCTTATTAATATCTGTCAACCAAAAAACCAGAGAGAGATAAACCATTGAACATGGTTGATATAGTCACAAAATTGGAGCCAAATAGACAGAGGTGACAAATAAGATAAATAGCTAGCGAATATAATTTGGATAGAGACTACCATGAAAGGTCTACGTGAACAACCATAACACAAGTGTTTTCCTTAACTCGTAAATAAATAATACGAGTTAAGGAAAACACTATCATACTTGGATCAGATTTAAACAGCGAACAAATATTTTATACACAAACAATATTCAAAATAATAAAGTGGTAGTTGATATCTTATGATAGTGAACAAATTTTTAGATGATAGCTACACAAAGGAATACCTCCGTGGAAATATCATCACCATCGCTAAACATCAGGGGATTCGAATATCTATATGGAGTTGATTACATCAGTCCAGGAAATGGATGGCTGTCAATCAACACACATAGTTTATCTAAGTGTTATCAACAAAATACTGTTATTAAAGCACCTTTTGGTTACAAACCAGATTCTTGAGTTTTATAATGTTCATTTTTAGATGCCTATGGTCAAAGTATTGTCTAATGTTCTTGGAATGCAATAAAAAATGGGCCACAAAAACATCTCTTAGGCGACTACAATGATTTAGTAAATACGATGAAGAAAGGCAATTTTTTTCGGGCGACTTCTACAGATAACACCTTCTCTGCAACAAGTATATACACTAATCAAAATTATGAAAAGAGCTTCCTGTTTGCTATCCCGATAGGTATACATAAGAACCAAACATTCAATGACCTATAAAAGACGAAAATTACTCACTTAATAAACCTATCATATTAAGAGGATGTTTTGAATTTGAAACGGTGTATGGCTTATTTAAAAATCCAATATATTTTTTATTGGTTAAGGCGATGATTTTACGATGTAGTTACACATAAGATGAGTTTAGGCAGTTGGAAGCAATTTATACAATTTATATATTACATTTTTTGGAGTAAATTGAAAGTGAAAAATGCATCACAGTGAAAAACATGTAAATTTTCTTGATTGAAGAAATGCAATATCTGGAGAGTTAAAGCATTAAGTGAAACATCAAAATCCGAGAGATGCTGGAGAGAAGAGACAATTGAAAAGGGTCAAATTTATGGTGGTGAAATTCTATTTAGAAACAAAGATAAGTATTTCTTATTCTCAAGTATCTTTTATCTATTTATTTGTAGTTCTATATGTACTATACGAGCTATTTGCCTTAATATTTTCCACTTATATGTTCTTGTAGAGATTACCATCAGATTCGGAGGGAGTCTAACACATTTTTCAGCAGTGGATACAATGTATGTTTCGGTTGATTTTTGAATATCTTGATCATATTTGACTCAGAGGGAGTTTTGACTTCATGTAAACTTTTGGTGTCATATGTATGATTGTATGATGTAATGGACCTACCCCAAGAGCATATGTACATCACGAGGAAGTGATAACTTCCAAATAATTATCACTTATATCTATAGAAGTTATTGAAAGGTGATGATCTTTCAATAACTTAATCTTCTATTATGATAAACATCTTATGATTGCTGAAATAGATCACGATAGATGATAAATCTCATGGTGGATTAAGTTCCTTAAATACACCACGGCCTTCTATTGTGATAGATATCTTATGATGGATGAACTAGATCATGATAGATGATAATATTCATGGTGGATTAAGTTCTTTAAATGGACCATCACCTTCTATTGTGATAGACATCTTATGATGGCTGAAACAGATCATGATAGATGATATCTTGGATGGATTAAGTTCCTTAAATAGATCATGGTTGTTCCTATCGTAAGTATAATTGAGGATATGTGTACACATACCCCATGAATATTTTTTTGAGTACTTGGTAAATGTTATGTAACTTGACATACAAGAGGCCGTTAATCTAGATATCATAAACAATATCAAAATGTTAAATATCTTCTAATCAAAGATACTCTTATATTACATTGAGGTAATATTTAGTCATGTGTTTGTCCTCCCTAGCTAATGAGTGTTGATGTTGTAGCTTCAGTCAAATTGAATTGATCTAGAGTTGATTCCCTATGGTCATTGGTTAAACATACAAACACATAGTGATGCAGAGCCACACCTTGGAAAGCTCAGGAGGAATACTCACTCAACTGAGTTACTTCAAGGGGCACAACATCAATTAGCTGGGATCGAACTCGAACCAAACTCAAGATTGGATTAATCAGAATATATAAATCTCCATAGTTTATCTTCACCCGCACACCAAGATCTTTAACCCGAAATGTCCTCAAAGAAAATATATTTGCACTTTGACAAGAGAGACCAAGATCAAATTGTTGCCAAACTCCATAGTCGATTATCTATATTCTTTCTAAGGCAAAAATTGAAACTTTCTCTATTATCCAAATTCAAAAAAAATGCCTCTCTTACATAGCCAACCGGCTTATTTAAAACTGACTCTCCTTTTCTAATAAAAGGATGAGAAACATTTTTTCGTCTTCTATCCAAGAAAAGGATAAGAATCCAAAACTGCCTACTACCTATTCTTGGAATCTGACAATCATTATCTACAAATTAAAACTATTCTAATTTAAAAAACCTATACCTGGTCCTAGGTGGCTATATCTGGAGAGCTCATTGAACTGCTACTCTAGGTATGCCACCACATGTAGGACGTTTATTGAAAACATTAAATTTAAATATTGAAAACATAAAAAATTTCTTATTTTATTTTCCGCTCTGCTACTGCAGCATACTCCCCTGTAGAAAGAATCTCAAGTCCACTTGAGATGAGATCGTGTACTGATGAACCATGTTTGCTAATTTGTTGCTCATCCATCCAAATAGCCTCTGTCACTGGTTTGTTCTTCCATTTGACTAGATACTGAGTGTATTGTCGTCTGCGAGTTTTCTTTATTTTTGTATCTAGGATTTTCTCCAACTGAGGTGGTGCTGATTTAGGTAGTTGTTGCAGATCTTCTGTTACTGAATCTTCATGTATGGCTTGTGTTTCAGAACCTCTGTATTGTGTGAGATCACAAACATTGACTATCGATGAAATACTGATGTCTGAGGTAACTGAATTTTGTAAGCATTATGTCCATATTTTTCTAGAATTTGACAAGGGCCAACTTTCTTAGGTAGTAACTTTGTATTCTTCCTTTGAGGTAACCTCTCTTTCTTCAGATACGCCCATACTAAATCACCAACTTTGAATTGTACCTCTCTTCTTTTCTGATTAGCAACTTCTTTGTACTTTTGATTTGAATTCTGTAGCTGCAACTTGACTTGATGTTGGACCTCTTTAATAGCTTCAACAAATTCTTCAGCATGTGAACTACTTGGAAAAGTATTTGGAAGTTCTCTCAGCTCAAGAATTCCTCTTGGATGTGTACCATACACAATCTGAAATGGAGATTTTCCTATACTTCTATTCACTGTATCATTGTATGAGAATTCAGCTTGAGCAAGTATGGAATCCCAGTTTTCTCCATGTTGTTTTGTAAGGCATCTTAATAGATTTCCCAAAGATCTGTTGACAACTTCTGTTTGACCATCGGTCTGTGGATGATATGCAGATGAAAATGATAAATTTGTGCCTAGTTTCTTCCAAAGAGTCCTCCAAAAATGACCCACAAATCTGCCATCTTTGTCTGAAACAATATTTAGTGGTAGTCCATGAATTCACACTATCTCCTTGAAAAATAAATCTGCAATGTATGATGCATCTTTGGTGGATTTACATGGTAAGAAATGTGACATTTTACTGAATCTATCCACAACAACAAAAATGCTATCATACCCCTTCTGAGTTCTTGGTAATCCCATAACAAAATCCATACTAATACTTTCCCATGGTCGTGAAGGAATAGGTAAGGGCTGATACAATCCTGCATTGGTACTTTTACCTTTACCTTTCTGACAAATGGTGCATTCTTCCACAAACTTCCGCACATCCTTTTGTAACTTTGGCCAAAAATAGTGTCTACGAACCAGCTCTAAAGTCTTATCCAGTCCAAAATGACCAGATAATGCCCCACTATGTTTCTCCTGTATGATATTATCTCTCATTGAACACTTTGGGATGCAAAGTTGTCCTCCTTTGAACAATAATCCTTCTTGAACCAGAAAATTAGAATATTTCCTATTGTACCTTTCATCCAGATTAATACATGCTTGATAAATCTCTTTGAAATCAGCATCATCAACATACATACCTTTCAGATTTGAAATGCCTGTAGTTTCCAACTAAATTTGTGACGTAGTCAAAGTTCTTTTGCTTAATGCATCAACAACCTTATTTGTTACTCCCTTCTTGTGCTTGATAGAAAATGTGAATTCTTGCAATGTCTCCACCCATTTCATGTGCCTATGATTCAATTTCTCTTGACTATTTATGAAACTAAGTGCCTGGTTATCTGTGTATACAATGAATTCCCTCGGTAGCAAATAGTGTCTCCATTTCTTCAGGGATTGAACAAGTGCATACATTTCCAAATCGTATGATGACTATCTCTGTTTGGCTTCATTGAGCTTCTCGCTGAAAAAGGCTACTGGTCTGTCCTCATGACTAAGAACACCTCCTATGGCTATGTTGCTTGCATCACATTCTATCTGAAAGACTTTATTGAAATCAGGAAATGCCAGGACTGGTTGTCGGGCCACTTTTTGCTTAAGAAGTTCAAAGGCTTTATTGGCTTCTTCTGTCCAAAAAAATTTAAACTTTTGGCCTCCTTTTATGGTGTTCAAAATAGGTGCACAAATCAAGCTGAAATTTCTGATAAACTTTCTGTAGAAAGTGGCTAAACCATGAAAACTTCTAACCGCTGCAATAGTTCTAGGAGTTGGCCAAGAAAGAATTGCACTTACCTTATCTTGATCCATCTTGAGTGTTCCCTTTGAGATCACAAAGCCAAGGTATGTCAATTCCTCTCGCATAAAACTACACTTCTCAATATTGATCATTAGCTTTTCCTCTTGTAACCTTCTCAACACCAAATCTATGTGTTTCAGATGCTCCTCTTTTGTTTCGCTGAAAACCAAAATGTCATCTAGATATACTATCACAAACTTCCCTGTAAAATCCTTCAAAACTTCATTCATAAGCCTCATAAACGTACTAGGAGCGTTAGACAATCCAAATGGCATTACCTTCCATTCATACAATCCCTCATTTTTCTTAAATGATGTTTTCCATTCATCTCCTGGCCTAATTCTTATATGATGATACCCGCTTTTCAAATCAATCTTTGAAAAATATCTTGCTTTCCCTAAACAATCTAGTAAATCTTCTATTCTAGGCATTGGAAATCTGTACCTTATAGTGATCTTGTTTAGTGCTCTTGAATCTGTGCATAATCTCCATGTTCCTTCTTTCTTTGGTGCTAGGACTGCAGGTACGACGCATGGGCTTAGACTTTTACCAATCAAACCAGCCTCTAGCAACTCTCCAATTTGTCTTGCCATTTCTTCATTTTGTTGTGGTGTTAGTTTATATGCCGCCTTGTTGGGTAATGTTGATCCTGGTATGAGATCAATGCAATGACTGATTTCTCACACTGGTGGGAGACTTTTTGGTATTCCATCAGCTATAAATTCTTTGTACTTGTCCAGAATTGGTTCCACTTCGTCAAGTACCTTTTCCTTGTTCTTTTCTATCACTTCCACCTTCAAGTTTGAAGACTCCATCTCTGAATTTTCTTCCTCAGTCTGATTTTCAGCATCATTCTGCAATTTGTCCTTGAGTACAGGAATCGGTGCAAAGAGTGGGCTCTTCTTTTCTTTCACTTCTTTCAATAATTCTTTCTTACCCATCACCATAACTTTGGCTTCTGCGGCTTTTGCTTCTTCTTGACTTGGCTCAACTAAAGGTATCAGTTCAATGACCTTTCCATTCTTTGTAATGGTATATGTATTCTTCACTCTATCATGATGTGCCTTGAGATCATATTGCCAGGGTCTGCCGAAAAGTAAATGGCATGCATCCATGTTAACAATATCAAACAATAATCTGTCCTTATAGGCTCCAATCTAAAATTCCACCCAAGCTTGCTCTTCTACTATAGTATGCTGCCCTTTATTTAACCAAGATATTCTGTAAGGATACGGGTGTTGTATTCTTGGTAGCTTCAACTTTTCCACCATTTCAAGAGACACAAAATTTTCTGTAGAACTAGAGTCTACTAGTACCTTGCAAACTTTTCCTCCAGATTTACAGGTAGTTCTGAAAATGGACTTCCTTTGTGGTGGTTCTTCTCTGACAGGCCTTTTCAACAGTGTTCTTCTCATCATAAGTGCTTCCCCTTTTTTTGGATAACCATAACTATCTGAATCTTCTTGTAAATCTGCTTCTTGTGCCAGGTGTATTCTCCTTTCATCATGAGTACTAGAGCTTGCTTTTGCTGGACATTTGTGTGCCATATGACCTTCCTGATTACAATTGTAGCATCTTATTGGTCCATTTGTCCTTCTTGGTGATCTTCCTCTGAAATTTGGCCTTCTACCTGTGAAACATCCTCTGAAATTATCAAACTTATTATCTTCATTATGCATCTCCATTTGTGGCTGAAAATTTGGACTCCTTTCGCTAAATGTACCTCTTCTTCTGAATGGTTGTCTTTCTCTGCCTCTATTATTATTTTCTTGTCTCCTTTTGATTTTCTCTTCCACCTTTAAAGCCAATTGATAGCACTTAGCTACGGTGTTAGGACTCAGTAAATGCAACTCTTCTTGTATGTTCATCCTCAAACCATTTAGGTATCTTGCTACCTTGATACTCTCAGGTTCTGCAAATTTTGACCTTAGACTTAACTTCTGAAATTCTTCTGTATAAGTATAGACATCCATATCCCTTTGTCTGAGATTCTGCCTCTTCTGATGCAACTGTACCTCATAGTCTTCAGGGAGATACATATCTCTTATCATTGACACCATCTTCTTCCATGAATAGATCTTCCTCTTATCTTCCTTCACCCTTTCTTCTTGCACGAAATTCCACCATGTAAGGGCTGCTCCCTTCATTCTGGATTTGGCCAATTTAACTTGCTGCATTCTGAAACTTTCTCACATTCAAAATGATTCTCTAAGGCTTCAATCCATTCCAACACTAATTCAGCATCCACCTTTCCTGTAAACATAGGTAAATCAACGGGTTTTCCTCCCAAAGCCTTTAAAGCTTTAAAAAATGGCCTCTCGTTCTCAGCTATTCTATCTTCTTCACTATCGGGTACATCTTCCTCTTCTTCCATTTCTTCTTTCATTTCTTTCTTTTCAACTACACTCTGCATATATTCCAACTTACTGGCTAGTTCTGCCACTATCCCCTTCAACTCTCTATTCTCGTTCTGGAGAAGTTCTTCATGCTCCTCGACCTTCTTCGCTAACTCTGCATTGGTCACCATCTTGCTTGACCCTACTGAAGAATCTTGATCAGGGGCGTTCAACACATAACTTCACAACCTGCAACTCTCAAGCTTTGATACTTTTTTTTAAAAGCTCTGCATCACATAGTGCCATTACATTTGTAGAGAAACTATAGTCTCCAACAATCTATGCCCTATTTGTAAGTTATAGTGTGATATTTCCTCCCCAATATAAGATAGGTAGCCTAGCTTGACTCAACATTGTTCTAACCATATCCCATGTTGTTATTTTCTCTCTTTCCACTTTTTGATAAGGAATACTTGAAATAGAGTATTATTTTTATACTCCATGTTTCTAACATAAATATTCCTCTATTAGAGTTTAGACATTTGAAAGTCCTACCCAATCTCATTTTCTATTGAAGTTTTGAATGTTTTGAATTTCTCAAAGACTTCAACTTTTTAATTTTCAGAAAGAAAATTTGGGTGCTTTAGTAAAATCATCAACAAGTGTCACAACCTATCATTTTGTAGACTCTTTTTTCTTATTGGTTCAAATAGATTTATATAAACAAGCTCATATGGTCTTGTAGTCAAATACTCCTTTGCTAGAAACTTCCCCTTGTTTTTTTTTTCTTTTCTTAAGGTGGCTTGTAGATAGTAAATTAGGGTTTTTTGATCTTAGGTACATTTCTTATTGCTTCGTTAGAATTGATCTTTATAAAATCAAAATAATAAGTCCCAACCTTTTGTGCCATATCCAACTTTCATATTTCTATATAACAAGGTAATTCTCCCCATTTACTTTACTAAGATTATATAAATCATTCTTTTTTTCTCTTTATTCCATAATCAACTCACAAGTTCTTGTTTTTGATCTCACGTCCATGATAATTTTATGCAAGATTGTAACCTTTGTTACACATTGAACTTAAACTTAGAAGACTATGTTTTAAACTTTCCATATATATAACATCATATGCTTCAGTTTTGACACTATCAAGACTCAATATATCTTTTGCAAATTTTTTTTGAGTGTTACTACTCCACCGTCAAATTTTTTCATCCTCATGAAACATGCTTTTATCTCTAGTTTAGTGTTTATAAGTTTACTATGTCCACAAGATTCTCTTTCTCTATGAATGAAGTGTTGTTCTCCTTTTATTTCCAGCTTAGGGAAATGTCTTGTAATATGTCAAAAGTTATTACACTTGCAACAAATAACATTAAAATCAAACAAAGTTGTACATGAAATTCTCAACGTAACACTCAAGGAAATATCTTCTTTAGGATATTCACTTTACTTGTTCTTCTAAAAATTCTTCTTGGTAGGATTTGAATTCTTATAGTTATTTTGATATTTATTTTTATCATCATTACCTTCTTTATATGAACACTTAGCCATGGCATGACCTACTTCACCATAATAGAAATATTTAAAATATTGATTTTATTTGTATCTTCTAGTCACTTTCTGCAAATTCCTTACTAAATTAGCTTCTTCTAGAATCAAATTCTTCAATCAACTTAGATGCCTCAAAAGTTTCCCCCTTTCCTTGAAGGGGTATCATTTGTAATCCATATCTCATATGTAATTATAATCTTATGAAATCTATCCATGGTTAAACTATTAAAACTATTAGCTCTTTATCAACTACATAAATAATAGGTTATGAAGCCTAGGGATTTAATGTCTTCTAGAGCTTCTACTAAGGTTTTTCCTATCATAGTGTTGGCTTCAACTAGGGTTTTTCCTATCACAAATGGGGTCTTATTGTCCACTAGCTTTTCCCTGTCATCTAGGTTGCTACTGACTTTAGCTAGAGTGTTGTTGTTTGATGGAGCTTTGATTGAGGTTTTACCATCTGCAGGAGCTTCATTGTATGTTGGCTCTTTTTCATTGTTTATGAATTTTGGATCCTTTTTGTCTACTAGCCAAGCTTTCTCCCACTACAGGTTCATTGTTTGTTCAAAAGATCTCAGCTAGGTCTTAAACCCCTCTTTCTAGTGGGACTGAGAACAATGGTGGCTTTGGTTTGAAAATGAAGGGACCTTTCCTTATTTTAAATACTATCCAAATCTCTTTGGATGAGGCTATGGTGAAAGACATTGAGATTTACTTTGTTTTTTTTTGAGCATGGTGCGATCTTCCATTTCAAGGGTTTCTAGCCAAGTCTTCTTGATTTTCATAGGTGGCTCTCCTCTCATTGGGAACCTATTTTCTCTAGTATTGTTCACATAGTCCCTATGGCCTTGAGGGATTTTCTATTTCTAAGTTGATACTATGTAGTCATTCTTTCACTTGGAAAGATAATTTTGTACTGATGGTAAAACCATGCTACCTCGTATTCTAATGAAGGGTGCTCCCCTTAATACCATAAACACATAACATAAACAAACAACAAAAATTTGTGAGAACAAAATATGGGCTTCTTATTGTTGCTGCAAATATAGAATTATAGAATTTGAAATTACAATATGCTAACCCACATGGCCACCTTCATTATAGTAATCTGCAAGACAAAGCTATGAACTATCACATAGAGCTGTCCTAGACAATGTTCAAGGATTTCTTAAATAGACAATTTTATGCCACTCAGGAAGGTTCTAGTTACTCAAACTTAATACCTATGGCCAATGGACCCCAAAACTACTTATAAAGTTGGCCAAATCCATTTTTGACATTTATTTTGGATGTTTTGATCAGCCTAACTTTGGAAGACCATAACTCTTGAACCATTGCTCCGATTGGCTATTATAACCACTTTTTAGAAACCTTGACTTCTAATCTATAGGCTCAAATCAGTGCAAGCACCTATCCAATGAGTATTTGAACCTCATTTAGGGCCCCTAAGGTCTCCAATAGTGAGCCTAGAGTTTATATTACAAAATTGCAAACCAAAAATCTAGAATAAATCCATGCATACACATGATATGACAATGAGCTTCAACTAGTAGGTTGATATATCCAAGATGAATATCCATCTTTGAAATTAGGACATTTTGAGCTCATATGAAAAACTTACTAAAAATAATAAGTTTCCAAAAATAGTAACCATCTATCTACTAGTCCTAATTAAAATAGAAATGGCTGAAAATAAAAAATATTTTTGGGTGATGCAAGATTTCCCTCACATCTAGGATGATCCTACATTAGACACCCAAGATAATTTGAGAAGTGACTCTGTCATAGCTCAGGTGTTTAGAGAAAAACCAAGATGGTTAACCTCCACCCTTGCTAGCCATGATGAATCCTCTACTAGCCTCGCTCTCCATTTAACTATGTATTCTTCATAATTTTTGTTCCTTGTACTTCTACCAACATGACTGTCTATAATTTCCTAAATCTCTTTTGTAGCAAAACTAGCTACTGGAATACTCAATTGCACTTCTACAATTTCATGTCCATAACCTCCTTCATTATATGCTGTCAAATTTGAAATATTAAATACTGGTGAAATATTCAATTCAGCAGGTAATTCCACTTCATAGGCATTTCTAGAATCATGTTTTTTCATTATCTTGCATAGTCCAAACTTCTTCATCTTCAGCTTATCATAGGTGCCCACTGGAAATGCTCCTTTCTCAAATGAACCACAACTTCATCTCCAATTTGAAATTCCTTATACCTTCTATTCACATCTACCTTAGCCTTGTACTATGTATTCATCTTTATGATGTGCTTCCTCACCTCCTCATGGATGTTCATCAAATTCTTTTTCTTCAACACTAATTATCTCTCCTTTATCCAACTATCACAATCTAGAAGAAATTTTGGGACTACTCCCATATACAATTTGGAATGGTGATTTACTAGTATTCCTATTGATAGAATTATTTTATGAAAATTCTGCCTGTGGTAAAATTGGATCCTAGCCTTTTGGCTTGTCTCTAACCAAACACCTCAGTGAATTTTCCAAATTATGATTTACAACTTCTATCTATCCATCAGTTTTTGGATGGTGTGATGAACTAAAATTCAAATCTATCTTCAATTTTTTCCACAATGTATGCCATAAATATCGAAAAAATTTGGTATCATGATCTAAAACTATACTCTTTGGAAGACCATGTAGTCTCACCACATCTCTAAAAAATAATTCTGCCACATGAAAAACATCACTTGTCTTCTTATATAGAATGAAATGTGCCATCTTTGAAAATCTATCAACCACCATAAAAATAGAATCATGCCCATGCTATACCCTCAGTAATCCAAGAATAAAATCCACGTTGACATTCTCCCATGGATTCTCTGGTAATGGATTATACAACCCTTGCTTCACTCCTTTCACCATCTGACATACTCTTTAACTCTGTACAAACTTTGTCACAACTTGTTTCAACTATGGCCAATAATAATTCTCAGTAACCAAAGCTACGATTTTATCTCTACCAAAATGTCCAACTAATCCTCCACTATGCTTCTACTTGATGAGTTTCTCTCTCATTAAACTTCTGGGAATGCATATCTAGCTTCCTTTGAACAACATACCATCTTGGATTATGAAATGCAACCACTTCATCTTGTCAAGTGTAACAAGTTCTATACAAGCCTTCCACGCTTCACCAAAACCATGATCCTCTAGATACAAATTATCAAGTTTCTTGAACCCAACAACCTCAATCTACATTTTTGTCAGCAAAAGTTGTCTTCTACTAAGAGCATCTACAATTCTATTAGACTTCTCACTCTTGTATTTCAAAATAAATGTATAACTCTACAAAAACTCAACCCACTTCAAATGCCTTTGGTTTGATTTTCCTTGACTATTCAAATATTGCAAAGCTTGATGATCAAATATTGCAAAGCTTGATGATCAATATACAAAACAAACTCCTTAGGAAGAAAATAGTGTCTCTAGTTCTTCAATGCTTGAACTATAGAATAAAATTCCTAATCATAGACAAAATATTTTCTTTCAACATCATTCAACTTTTCACTAAAATAAACAACAAGTCTACCTTCTTGACTCAAAAAATCTCCTATTGCAGTACCACTAGCATAACAATCTACTTGAAACACCTTGTTAAAATATGGAAGTGCTAGAGTAGACTACTCTATAACTTTCTATTTCAACAAATTAAAACTCTTATCTTCTCCTATAGTCCACTTAAATTGTTTCCTATCCCCTCTCATTATTTTAGTCAAAGGTCCATAGATACTACAAAAACCTCTTATGAACTTTCTATAAAAGTTAGCCAATCCATGAAAAGATCTTACCTCTGTAGCACTTTTTGAGTAGGCCATTCAAAGATAGCCTTCACTTTCTCTAGGTCCATTTTTAGACCTTCTACCGAGACTACAAATCCTAGGTACACCAACTCCTTCTTCACAAAATTGTACTTCTTTAGGTTTATCAACAACTTTTCTTCCCTCAACTTATCAAACACCTTTTGGATATGCATTAGATGCTCCTCTAATGTCTCACTAAAGATCAATATATCATCGAGGTAATCAATAATAAACTTACCTAGAAACTCCTTCAATACCTCATTCATGAGCCTCCTGAAAGTGCTCAGTGCATTGGTTAGCCCAAAAGGCATGACTAACCACTTGTACAATCCTTTCCTTGTCTTGAAAGCAATCTTCTACTCATCTCCTTCTTTGATGCAAATTTGATGCTATCCACTCTTTAGATCTATCTTTGTGAAATGCTCAGCTCACTAAAACAATCCATAATATCATCCATCCTTGGAAATGGAAATCTATACTTGATTGTGATATTGTTGATAGCATGAGAATCTGTACACATCCTCCATTCTCCATTCTTCTTTGGTGCTAATACCACTGGTACAACACATGGAATCAAACCCTCTTGAATCAACCTCTTCTACAAAAACTCATGCACTTGTTTGTCTAACTCTTCACTTTCTACTAGTGTTATTCTATGTGCTATCTTGTTTGACAAACTAGCTCTTGGAATCAAGTCCATCTAATGACTACTATTTTTTACTAGGGGTAATCCATCACATGCATTATCTATCACAATATCAGGAAACTCTCCCAACAAATCTACAACATTTTCAAGTACCTCCTCTACTTCTTCTTTACCATATTTTGGGATTACAAAAAACACACATTCTCATGCTTCATACCTTAGAGAAACTCTTTTCTATCAACAAAACATATTCTAGCAGCAGTACATACCTTTTCTTCTTTATCCTTTGATGGCTTCAACTTATGTTTCACTCCATCTTTTGTCAGAGTGTAGGTATTTTCTTGCCCATCATGTACAACATGCCTATCAAACTGCTATGGTCTACCCAAAAAAATATGACATATGTCCATAGGTATGATATCACACAACACCTCATCTTGGTAGCTTTCAATCTTGAACTTGATTGAGCATTGCTCACTAGCCATGGCTTTGTGGTTATCTTGCACTAAAGCAATACGGTATGGACACACATGTTTTTGCCTATTCAACTTCAACTTTGTGACCATGTTTTTTGATACCAAATTGTCAATATTTCTACCATCAATGATCACATCACAACACTTATCTTCACATATGTACCTTTTGTGAAACAAGCTCCTTCTTTGATTAGGTTCATTCTCACCACTCATCATGACTCTTTTGTTAACTAGGACTTCTCCTTTTTCAATATCTTTAGAATGTGATGATCTAATATCTTCATCAATATTTCTTTTCTTGGTATTAGGAATACTCAAAGTCTTTATGCCCTTCTTCTCTGTAGTGAAAACATTTCCCACAGAAGCATCCTCTTCTAGATCCTTTTCCTCTACCACTTTCTCTCTTATCTCTATTATTTTGATCATGGAAATGATTGGAATTATTTCCCCTCTATTTTTGACTACTACTTCTACCTTCATCTCTTTTCTTTTGATTGTCATTTCAGCCTCCACAAGACTATCCACTAGATCTTCAACTGTAACCTCTTCTACTATTCTTGTTATCAAACTTTTTCCTTAACTTCTCCTTAACTCTTAGGGAAAACTGGTATACCTCCTCAATACTGGGCATTTGGACTAAAATTAACATGTCCTAAATAATTGGCCTTACCCGATTAAGATAATAGGTGACTTTCTCCTTACTAACTTCTGCATGGCTAGTTCTAATGAGAACATCATAGAATTCTTCGATATACTATTGAATAGATTTTCCTGCTTGCTTCAACCCTTGTATTTTCTTCAATAGATCAAGCTCATAATCCATGGAAATGAACTATCATTTTATTTTAGCTATCATTTGATCCTATGTGGTAATTTTTTCCTTCTTGCTTTTATTTATCTCCAGCTAGATCTTCTACCACTAGATATTTGTACGACCCTTCAGTTTGGCCTTTATAAACTTGACCTAGTCTGTATCTTCAATATCTTCATATCTAAAATACTCTTCCAATTCATTGATCCAATCGATCAATTCATATAGGTTAAGATTTCCTAAAAATATGGGAACAGTAAACTTAGGTCTCTTTCCAATCTTTGAAATGGTCTTAAAAAGCTTTTCCTCTTTTCAGTTCAACACTTCATGTTCTATTGCTTGATCAAGATTTCCTTCTTCCCTTTCATCCTCACTTTCACAACCACCTATGGAAAGATTCATTCCTCGACACATTTGTTCTTTTAGTGCTTGCATTTTCCTCTAGAGTGCTCTAAAACCCCTAGTTGTAACACCTATAGCTCTCTCACCATGCTCTCTTTGTGGAGGTATTTTCATGCTTTCGCTAAAACCCTAGCGCAAACTACCTCACAATTAAAGTGTTAGAGTGGGGTTTCTATTGCACCAAAAGACTGATCTATTAATTCCTAATACAATCACTCAACTTATAGTACACAAGAGGTGGCTAAGACCTTGTCATGAATTCTTAGGGGAAGGCTGACCAAATCTCTAACAATCTCCCCCTCAGCATTACCCAAGGGTCTGAGGATTCAACCTATGGCCAAGCTTTGATAGCACTTGTTAGAGTGGGGCTGTCATTGCACCAAAAGAATGATCTATTAATGCTTGATACAACCACTCAATTTATAGTATATAGGAGGTAGTTAAGCCCTTGTCACAAATCCTGAGGGGAGCATTGACCAAATTTCTAACATAGAGATCTGTCTACATGCTTAGCCCAAACCATAATCTTGGTGTGAACTACCACATTATCGATGATCTTTGTACACACTTAGGAAATCTAGCTCTGATACCACTTGATTAAGGTGATGCAGGATCATCTTGGGTGTAAGAGCAATCTTGCATCACCCAAAAATATTTTTGTTCATTCTTTCTATTTTAGTAAGGACTAGTAGGCAAGGTGGCTACTATTTCTGGGAACTTAGTAAGTTTGTCATATGAGCTAAGAATATTCTTATTTTCTATATGAGGGTTCATTTCAGAATGATAAGCCTACCATAAAAATCTCATTGCTCCAACTAAGTATCAGAGAAGTTATCACAGATTTTTGGTGAATTTTTTTGTAGAAAAATCTTCATGCTCACCATTAGAGGCCTTAGAGTGCCTAGATGAGGTCCAAAAGCTCAACAAAAGGGCACTCGTAAAATTTTGAACCTGTAGATCACAAGATGGCATTTAAAAAAAGTGGTTATAATAGCTAATCAGAGCAATAGTTCAAGAGTTATGACCTTCCAAAGTTGGGCTACACAAAAATTCTAAAATAATTGTCAAACATGTATTTGGCTGACTCTATATGTATTGTTAGGGTTTGTTGACCCTAGGTATTAAGTTACAATGTCTAGAACCTTCTTGAGTGGCATAAAATTACCTATTTAAGAAAGGCCCAAACATTGTCTAGAACAACTCTAGGTGGTAGTTTGTAGCTTAGTCTTGCATATTATTGTAATGAAGGTGCCCATGTGGGTCAACATATTGTACTTGTGAATTCTATAATTTTTCATTTGTGGCGATAATAAGAAGTCCATATTTTGTTCTTGCATTTGTTGTTATTTCTTTATTTCTATTATATGTTTATGATATTAAGGGGAGCACCCTTCATCAAGTGGTATTAGTGCCAGGTTCTTGAGTGTGTGGATAGATCACTAGTTGTGAGGAAGTTTGCACCAAAACCATGGTTTGAGATAAATGTGTAGATAGATTCCTGATTGTGAGGTAGTTTGTACTAGGGTTTCATCAAAAGCCAAAAAATGCCTCCACAAAGAGAGTGTGGCTAAAGAGCTATAGGTGTCACACCTGAGGGTTTTAGAGCCATCCAAAGACAAATGAAAGCATTGGAAGAAAAAATGCATAGAGGAATAATTCTTTTCATAAGATATGAAAGCGAGGATGAGGACAACGAAGAAGAAAATGCTAAAGTAGAGGCAATTGTAAACCTAGAGGAAGAGAGGCTTTTTAAGGCCATCTCCAAGATTGGAAAAAAAGACCTTAGTTTGAAGTTCCCACATTTTTGAGAAATCTTAACCCAAAGGAGGTTATTAATTGGATCAATGAATTGGAGGAGTACTTTGAGTATGAAGATATTGAGGATCCTAATAGGGTCAAGTTTGCAAAGCTAAAATTGAAGGGACATGCAAAGATCTGTTGGTAGAAGGTTTAGTCAGAGTGAAATAGAAAGGGAAAGGAAAAAATCACCAGATGGGATTGAATGATAGCTAAAATAAAGTGATAATTCATTCTTGTAGATTATGAGCTTGATCTATTTAAGAAAATCCAAGGGTTCAAGCAAGTGGGAAAGTCCATTCAAGAGTATACCGAAGAGTTCTACCAAGTTCTCATTAGAACTAGCCATGTATAAGCTGATAAGGAGAAAGTGGCCTATTATCTTAATGGGTTAAGGCTGAGTATCCAGGATGAACCAAGTCTGATTTGAATGAAAAGTATTGAAGAGACATTCTAGTTTTCCCTAAGAGTTAAGAAGAAACTAAGCAAGAAGTTTGACAACAAGAATAGTGGAAGAGGTCATGGTGGAAGATCTAGTGGATGATCTTATGGAGTTTGTAATGATGATAAGAAGAACAAGGATAAGGATGGAAGTAGTAGTCAAAACTAGAGGGAAAATAATTCCAATCATTTCCATGATCAAAACAATAGAGATTAGAGAGGAAGAGGTAGAGGACAAGGATCTAGAAGAGGAGGCTTTCATGAGAAATGTTTTCACTACAAAGAAGGACATAGAGCATTTGAACGTTCCTAGTGGCAAGGAAGGATAGATTGAAGAACAGAAGGGTAGGCTAGAGTTGCACATGTTGATGAATATTCCAAATCATCATATTATAAAGAAGCTAAAAGAGGAGAAGTCCTAATTAATAGAAGAATCCTACTGAGTGGTGAGAATAAACCTGATCAAAGAAAGATCTTGTTTTTTTCAAGGTGTAGATGTGAAGAAAAGTGTTGTGATGTGATCATTAATGGTGTAATTACTAACAATCTGGTGTTAGCAATGATGGCCACAAAGTTCAAGATGAAGAGATAGAAACACCCGTGTCCATACCATATTTCTTGGGTGCAAGATGACCACAAGGTCATGGTTACTTTATGATATCATACCTATGGACATATGTCATATGTTGCTAGATAAGTCATGATAGTTTCAAAGACATGCTATACACGATGGGTGAGAAAATACCTACACTCTGACCAAGGATGGAGTGAAGTATAAGTTGAAGCCATTGAAGGAGAAGGAAGAAAAGGTATGTAATGCTGCCAGAATATGTTTTGTTGATGGAAAAGAGTTTCTCAAAGGTACAAAGTTTGAGAATATGTGTTTTTCTATAATTCCATAAGACAATAAAGAAGAAGTAGAGGAGGTACCTATAGAAGTTATAGATATGTTGGGAGGGTTTTTTGATATTGTATCAACTAATGTACCTGATGGATTGCCCCCAATGAGGAAGATGAGTCACTAGATGGATTTAGTTCTAGGAGCCAATTTTTTAAACAAGGTAGCACACATAATAAAATGAATAGAAAGTGATGAGTTGAGTGAAAAGTTCATGAGTTGTTGTAGAAGGGGTTGATTTGAGAAAGTCAAAGTCCATGTGTTGTACCATCCATATTAGTACCAAAGAAGAATTGAGAATGGAGGATGTGCATAGATTCTCCCACTATCAAGAAGATCACAATCAAGTATAGATTTCCATTACAAAGGATGGATGGTATTATGGACTATTTGAGTAGAGTTGAGTATTTCAAAAACATTGATCTAAAGAGTGGGTGCCATTAGATTCATATTAGAGAAGATGATGAGTGGAAGACTACTTTCAAGACAAGGGAAGGACTGTACAAGTGGTTAGTCATGCCTTTTCAGATAACCAATGCACCAAGCACTTTGATGAAGCTCATGAATGAGGTCTTGAAGGAGTTTTTGGGTAAGTTTTTCATTGTTTATGTAGATGATATTTTGATCTTTAGTAAGACATTAGAGGAGCATTTGATCCATATTTGCAAGGCATTTGATAAGTTAAGGGAAGAAAAGTTGCTGATAAACCCAAAGAAGTATTGTTTTATAAAGGAGTTGGTGTACCTAGGATTTGTAGTCTTAGTAGAAGGTCTAAAAATGGACCTAGAGAAAGTGAAGGCTATCCTTGAATGGCCTAATCCAAGGAGTCCAACATAGGTAACATCTTTTCATGGATTGGCTAGTTTTTATTGAAAGTTTATAAGAGGTTTTGGAAGTATTTATGGACTCTGACTGAAACAATGAGAGGGGATAGAAAATAATTTAAGTGGATTCTAGGAGCAGATAAGAGATTTAATCTGTTGAAACAAAAAGTTACCAAGCAACCTATTTTAGCACTTCCAAATTTTAACAAGGTGTTTCAAGTAGACTGTGATACTAGTGGTACTACAATATGAGCTATTTTGAGCCAAGAAGGTAGACCTATTTCTTATTTAAGTGAGAAGTTGAATGATTCAAAAATAAAATATTCTATTTATGATCAAGAATTTTATGCTATAGTTCAAGCATTGAAGAAGTAGAGACACTATCTTCTTCCTAAGGCATTTGTTTTGTATATTATCATCAAGCTTTGCAATATTTGAATAGTCAAGAAAAATTAAACCAAAGGCATTTGAAGTGGGTTGATTTTTTGTAGACTCATACATAATTTTTGAAACAAAAGAGTGGTAAATTTAATAGAGTTGTAGATTCTCTTAGTAGGAACAAATTTTGCTAACAAAAATGTAGATAGATGTGGTTGGGTTCAAGGAACTCAATGCTTTATATATAGATCATCCTAATTTTGGTGAAGCATGGAAGGCTTGTATAGAACTTGTTACACTTGACAGGAAAAAGTGGTTGGATTTCATGATCTAGGATAGTATGTTGTTCAAAGGAAGCCAGTTATGCATTCAAGGAGAAGCATAGTGGAGGATTGGTTGGACATTTTTGCATAGATAAGACCATTTCTTTGGTTGCTGAAAATTATTACTAGCCACAAATGCAACAATATGTGAAGAAGTTTAGACAAAGTTACATAGTATGTCAGATGGCAAAAGGAGTGAAGAAGAATATAGGGTTGTATTAGCCATTACCTGTACCAAAGAAGCTGTAGGAGGATGTCATCATGGATTTTTTTTCTTGGATTACTGAGGACTCAACAAGAGCATGATTCTATTTTTGTAGTGATTGATAGGTTTTAAAAAATGACACATTTTATTCTTTGCAAGAAGACCAATGATGAGGTTTATGTGGTAGAGCCATTTTTCAATGAAGTGGTGAGACTACATGATCTGCCAAAGAGTATAGTTTCAAATTGAGATACCAAATTTGCTGGGTATTTTTGGTATACATTATGGAAGATTTTGGAGACATATTTGAAGTTTAGTTCATTGCATCATCCATAAATTGATGGAAAATTAGAAGTGGTGAATAGGAGTTTGGGAAATTTAGTAAGATGTTTGGTTGGAGATAAGCCAAAAGGATGGGATATGATTTTACCCCAGGCATAATTTGCATATAATAATTCTTTAAACATGAGTACTGGTAAATTGCCATTCTAGATTGTATAGGGTGTAGTCCCAAAAAATCTTCTAAATTGTGACAATTGAATAAAGGAGAGATAAATAGTACTAAAGTAGAAGATTTTGCTAAAAAATTGAAGAATATCCATGAGGAGGTGAGGAAGCACATCATAAAGATGAATACATAGTAAATGACTTAGGAAAATGTAAACAAAAGATATAAGGAATTTTAGATTGGATATGAAGTCATGGTTCACTTGTAGTGGGTACATATAATAAGCTAAAGATGAAGAAGTTTGGAATGTGCAAGATAGTGAAAAGGCATGATTCTGGAAGTTTTTATGAAGTGGATTTGTCTACTAAATTGATTTCACCAATATTTAATATTTTAGATTTGATAGAGTACTATGAAGGAGGTGATGGAGATGAAGTTGTAAAAGTGTAGCGGAGTATTTTGGTAGCTAGTTTGGCTACAAAAAAGAGTGAGGAGTTATTGGACAATATTGTTGGAAAATGTACAAGGAACAAAATTTATGAGGAATACTTGGTCCAATGGAAAGGGAGGATAGTACATGATTCATCATGGCTAGCAATGAAGGAGGTTATCCATCTTGATTTTCCTTTGAACACCTAAGATGTGACAAGATCACTTCTCAAATTACCCTGGGTGTTTGATGCAGGAGCATCATAGGTGTAAGAGAAATCTTGCATCATCCAAAAATAAATTCTTTTCATTCTTTTCTATTTTAATAAGGACTAGTAGACAGGGTGGTTACTATTTTTGGGAGCTTACTATTTTTAGTAAGTTTTTCATACGAGCTCAAAATGTTCTCATTTTCTACATGAAGGTTCATTTTAAAATTATAAGCCCACCATAAAAATCTCATTGCTCCAGATTAAGTATTAGAGAAGTAATCATAGTTTTTTGATAGAAAAAATTCACATAAAAATCTTTAGACTCATGATTGGAGGCCTTAGCGTACCTAGATGAGGTCTAAAATCTATATGGAAGGGCACTTACGTAGTTTTGAGCTTATAGATCAAGATTATATTTCCAAAAAGTGAATATAATAGCCAATCAGAGCAACGGTTTGAGAGTTATGGCCTTCCAAAGTTGGGCTACCTGAAACTTCTAAAGTAATTGTCAAACATGTATTTGGCCAACTCTATATGTATTCTTAGGGTCTGTCAGCCCTAGGTATTAAGTTTCAATGTCTAGAACCTTCCAGGGTGGCATAAAATTTCCTATTTAAGAAAGACCCGAACATTATCTAGAACAACTTTGGGTTGTAGTTCATAACTTAGTCTTGTAGATTACTATAATGAAGGTGCCCATGTGGTTTAGCATATTCTACTTTTGAATTATGTAATTTCACATTTGCAGTGATAATAAGAAGTCAATATTTTGTTCTCATAAGAAACAAAGAAACAACAATAATTTACAAGAACAATATATTAGCTTCTTATTATCACCACAAGTATAGAATTATAGAATTTGAAATTACAATATGCAAACCCACATGGGCACCTTCATTACAGTTATCTACAAGATAAAGCTACAAACTATCACATAGAGCTATCCTTAAAGACAATGTTCAGGCATTTCTTAAATAGGAAATTTTATACCACCTAGGAAGGTTCTACACACTCAAACTTAATACCTAGGGCTAATAGACCCTAACACTACATATAAAGTTGGCCAAATACATTTTTACATTTATTTTGGATGTCTTGGTTGGAACAACTTTGTAAGACCATAACTCTCAAATTGTTGCTCCAATTGGCTATTAAAACCACTTTTCAAAAACTTCAGCTCCTAATCTACAAGATTAGATTGGCACAAGTGCCCATCCATTGAGTTTTTAGACCTCATTCAAGGCCTCTAATGTCTTAAATAGAGAGCCTAAAGTTTATATACCAAAACCCAAATCTTTGATAAATCCATGAATATACATGATATGGTACTAAGCTTCAATTGATAGGATGATATATCCAAGATGAATATCAACCTTTGAAATTAGGACATTCTAAGCTCATATGAAAAACTTACTAAAAATAGTAAGTTCCCAGAAGTAGTAATCTCCTTGTCTACTCATCTTGATTAAAATAGGAAAGGCTGAAAATAAAAATATTTTTGGGTGATGCAAGATTTCCCTCACACCTAGGATGATCCTACATTAATTTTCTCCCTCCTTTGAAACATTTAACAAGGTTCTAATATGGGTGAGGCTCCCCTATCTTCCTCTTCATGTTTGGGTTGACTCATTATTGGAAGAGGTGGGAAATGCTCTTGTAGATTTCTTGATGGTGGATGATAAGTCATATAATATTATGCTTTACTTATGTACAAATCCTAGTAGATATGTACATCTCTAAAGGGTTTGCTAGAAAATATTATATTAAATAATTCTAAGGGTTTTTAGAATAAAATATTGGACCATGAAGGGATTCCCTTTAGATGTATGAGGTACTTTAAAATTGGTCATTTGGTATCCCAATATGGATTAGGGAGGACTAAGAAAAATTAGTTAGCTTCTTGGTGGAAGGGTGCCTCTTTTGAACATTACATTATTTTTAAGAAGATTTTCCCCAAATTATTGTGCGAGAATCTCCTAGTGGAGTGAAGTCTACTACTATTGATTTATTTTCTACAAAAATTATGCCTACTGGCTCTACTCATGTTGTGTCTTTTGGAGATGGTTCTACTAGAGCTATTCCTATCATGTCTAATGGTAAAGCTCTTGGTAGTTTTGTTTCTATTGCCCTTTCTATCTCTGTATTGGTTAATGCATCTTTAGATTCTTCTGCATAGTTTAGGAGTAGTGAATTTTCTAGGCCCTCTACTTTAGTTGGTGATGCTAGGCTCAATTTTTCTCCTTTATTGAAGGAGGTGAGCTTACATTGTACTAATAAAACTTTTTTGCTGACATTATCAAGCATGATGCTATTGCTACTTCTATTTGTGGACAGAGTACCCCAATGCTAGTTTTTTTTCTAGAACTCATGTTGGCTCTATTGTGGCTAGTTTTTGTTCCATTTCTATCTTAGGGTCTTAGGCTTTAGTCTCTTAAGATTGGTAAGATATGGCTTCTATGGTGGAGGAGGGGTGGATCTCATTTATTGGAAAACACCATAAGAAGTCCCATCCTCATTTTGACATGACACTGTACTCCTAGAAGAAGGGAGACAAAGAAAAATCCTCATTTTCCCTTGTATCTTGTAGGTTGTGGATTCTTGGTTTTAAAAGCCATTTAGCAATTTGGGTTTTCTATTTACTTTTCTATTTTGCTAGTCTTTTGGTCTTGAATATTGTTGTCCTTTGCATTATTCCTCTGGTTTGTCATATGTTACCAGGCAGTGTCTACTAGTAGTGCTTTATCTTGGGAATTTCATTGAATATATTTATGCTCTAAATTTGTAAATTCTTTTAAGTCCCCTCAAAATTATTATTTTTCAATCAAACACTACAAAAAATTTTGGATCAAATTTTGGTAAATAGTTTGAGCACTTTTTTCACAATTGTGTCTTCTTTAATTTCTTCACCAAGTCCTCTAATGTTGTTAATGATTTGAATAACCTAAAATAAAAATGCATCAATCTTTTCTTCTTCCTTAATCTTTAGAGTTTCAAACTAACCTTTGTGGGTCTAAAGATTTTCCTAGTTGAATTTTTCATCTCCTTCATAGATGTTATGCAGCATGTCCCAACTTACTTTCTAAGCACTTGATGCATTATCTAATGAAATTATCTATGCCACATTATAAAATTTTGTGTCCTAGAATTTTTTAATATTCTTTCTTTAGTTTGATCTTGTGGAGAAATTTTTAGAATCTCATAGCCATTAATAACTTTGTACAAAATATCAAACCCTAAATTCATCAAATAATCCTCTATCCCTTCTTTGGAAAATGCATAATTCATTCCATCAAATAGTGACACCCTATTTGAGCAAACATATTCTTGAGAAAAACATTACACCATATTGGGTCTACCTTGAATTATTAAATTTCTCTAAGGAACTTGTACAACAGATAGATTTGATTGCATAAAGTATTTACAAATTGACAGAAACATATCATTCCAAATTTTGTACAGGTAGAAATCCCTAGACTATCTTAAATAACACATGATTACTCTTTTTTGGCTAAATTTTGGAGGTAATGATGTACAAAATATCCTAATGCTGAATTTAAAATTTTAGTTGGTATATGTACCTTCATGTCTTTGACACCTAGCTCACTTGACTAGCACTTTTAGCTCCAAATTTCAGCAAAGAGTTCCCATTTACATTCCTTTCCAAATATGTACTTCTATGCTACATTTATGTTCTATATCTTTCTATCTATACTAAGATTTTACTCTTCTTTCATATTCACATCAAATCATGTCACATATAAAAGAAGAAATAATCATACACAACATCTAAAGTCTTTTTTAAGATTGGATTTGGAGCTTGGTAGTTATTTCCTCCAACGTCTATAAGCTAAATTTTAATTTCCCATTATTTTAAATACCTTATTCTTAATGAGAGGCATATCCTTGACCTAGTTTTGGATTAGATCCGTATCACAATATTGATAAAATCATTATTATGTTGAGCCCAAAATATTAGTAAGGATCAAACTTCATTTTTTTATGAGATAAGACATTGACATGTCACAAAAACAATAATGAGCAAGATACTAATGCCGATCTAAAATAGTTTCATGCATATTTGCCTAATTTTTCACCTATTTATCACTTTTTCAACTATTCATACCTTGATAAAAAGTATCTTTCAAATATCAAGTCTGATCTTGCTAAGTACTCCTTGATGTATATACCCTTCTTATATTAGGTGGTATTAATCTACCTCGAGCTTATCACTTTTAAAGGTGTATGTTTGATGTTTACTTGTTTGTCATCTAGTCTTTTTAAAATCCTTAATATCCTCGTAGTTGTTAATGTTTATAGAAGCCCCTTTTTTAGAGTGTAATAAGCTATGATCATTGTTTATCATTTATTTTAATCTTGAATCCTTGATCTTGATCTTGTTTTTTGTGTGCTACTCACTTCATAAAATGTCAATGATGATACAAAGTTTAACCAAAAACAAGAGAACCCATCCATATTGTACACCATTATGCATATTTATCTATCTTACATACCTTTTGGCATATTTGTTCATTAACAAATCCTTCCATTTTTCATTTTTTATTTTCATTCTATTACCAATTTGTATGTTTTACTCCATATTTGATCAAGATCATTTTCAATATTAGTAGTTGGACATAAATAGATGTTTTGGTGATTTTATAGGGGGTATCCATCAATACTTCCATCCCACTTCTATCATATCACTAGGAAATATCACCACTTTCTCAAAGAGAAACAAAATATACATGTCTAATAATGTCTAATGCATTTGCATATTTTAATTTCATCATGATCTCATGCATTCTTCTATTCAAATTAAATAGATTAATTCATCTTTTGGCCCCTTATAATTAATTTTTTTTAAGTAGCTAACAATTCATTAAAAAATAAATAAATTCAAATCTATCTAATTTTCCAACTCAAATAAATAAAATAAACAATTTCTTATTTTCTCTATATCACAAACCTTTTTATTCTTTCACCTCATCAATCCATGTACAATTATAGGTTCCACCTTATTTCAAATTTGATCATCCAATACAAGTATTAATAATTTATCTCCATATTGATCAAATATTATGTGAGGCATAAAAATAAGACCTTGACTTTCATTTTTATTAGATCTAGCAATATTATCAAATTTTTTTGTTACACTATTGCTTCCATCATCAAATTCCTAACACTTTATGAACATCTATCTTAGCACTTTGATGATAAAAAACTCTTAAGCTATCTATTGCATGAAATACAATAACATTACCAAGTACCAATCAAGCATAAAACCTCCTTTTTATGATGATGATGATGTCAAATTTATACACATTTTGAGAGAAAATAAGTATTAAGTGTTCAAGTATTATGTAGACAATAGAGAAATCTAAGGTCTTTACTATTACATTATTGTTTATCATTTGATTTTTTTGTATAAATATAATACTTCATTACATGTTTATTAAGTGCCAAATTGGACCTAGAATTACATTTATTTATTTTATTTGATCATATTTTAGAACATGAAAATGTAATTGGCCTTAGAAAGTGAAAATTTAGATTTTAAAGATATAAGAAAAGATTACACTTGTGATCTACTACGAGGTAGGATATTCTAGCCAAAGTTCAATCAAAGGAATGAGACTATGCTCACATGTTGAATGTGAGGCTAATTCTATTCATGTAGTTGTCATTGATCTCTGCATATCCAATGTGTAAAAAATATTCATTTAAGATTTGATTATTTTGTTGTATCATTTGATGTGTATTTGCATCCTTGGAATATCAATAAATTTGTTCATCGAAGGATGTTCTTAAATATTTCTCCTTATCCATATCGGTGATGGTTTTGTTTCATGTGCAAGATGTACTAGAATATTTTTTTGGGTTCAATCCTATTTGGAGCGTGTTCATTTATGTTTTGATCCCAAAAATTACTGTGTAATGTATTGTTCATATCCATTGGTAATAAAAGTATCATAGATGATGTTACATGTTGGTATGTGTGAGGTGTCCTATATTAAGAGAGGTTGTCCATATTTTATTCCTTTTCACCACCAGAATTATTCAATGTTCCAAATCAATTTAGTTCAAATTGGTTTATTGGCATCAATAAATATAACAAGAGTGACAATCTTAGTTGTTTGAAATGAATGCATGATGCTTGTATACAAGTAATACTTAAAGTGAGTTCAAATATGACAAGGCATAATCTGTATGTTGAGTTAATACAAGAAGTAGTAGATTGTAATATCAATTATATAGAAGATTGTTAATGACTATTCGTTTAGTGGTGGATTTAACTATCATTTCTCATATTCTATCTATGAACTTAATTGTATTGATAGTGAGCCATTTTTGTATATTTCTAGGTTATTATCACAATTGATAGTGAATCAAATTTTAGTGAGAAAACCAACAATGAGCCAAATTACACCAAGAAATTTGATAGGGAGTCATCTATAAAAATCACAGTAAATGATGCCACTTAGTTGATGAACTAATTTCATGAGAATTAGTTTCTTTGCAGGTTTTCTTAGTTTGGATTTCCACATAAATTTTGGTGTTCATTGTATTGATGGTTTGTTTCTTTAATGTTTATATTTGTGATAAGGTTTAGAGTGCTTAAGTATTTACCAAATTAGTAAAAGTTTTAGAAAGTGTTTGTAAATTTAACTAATTTATCTCCCCTCTTAGTTATCTAGCTTGTTCAATAATTTATATTAGAGTTGGGTTCAATGGTGAAGAGCTTAACCACTTGAGGCAAATCCACTAACACACAGACTATGCACTACTATGTTTGGTGGATGTTGAGAAACATGTATCTCAACCTTGCAATTTTTCTAGATGGATTCAAAAATATAGTTAATAGTTTTCTACATGTTGGTGCCTTGGAAAATATAAAGTTACTATCAAAAGATGCCCTATTCATAACATGACCATTCTAGAGATTAGATGACACATTTCATGCATAAGGGTAAAAAATATGGGATAAAAATTTGGAAATAAGAGATTATTTTAAACCTAGTTCATTCCTATATTAAGAAATATAAGCCATGAATATGCAACACATATCAAGGAGGTTTTGTACAAGGTATTATAAAATGACAAGTTATTTCTAGGTTGTGAGAAACCTATATAGTGAGGGCTTGGGGATGAGTTTAAATATTGAGTTTTATTTGCAAGATCAAGTGTTAAAAAGATGTTAGTGAAGTTGCATAAAGATTTTATTTAGGTGATACTCTAGTAAGAACTTACATTGATGAAAATGTGTTGTAATCTCTTGTTGATTTGATAATACATTATATGGGTTTTAGAGTGTGGGGTTTTTCTCTTGTCAGAGTTTCTCCATGATAATTATTGTGTCAAGTGTTTATTATTATTATTTTGTTTATGCTTGTATTTTTCTCTTGAAATCCCTATAACAATCAAGTTGAAATTTGAATATTCATCTACTTAAGATTATTGTAGGAATCATTTATGTATACCTTTTCTTCCTTACAATATTGGATCTAACTATAGTTCATGGAAAGAAAATACAATTTCAATTGGTTACATTACCTTGGAAGCATGTGGAGACAAAGTATGTATTCCCTTGAAAGACCTTGACACTCAAGAAAAAATTCTAACCTATGAGAAGAATGAGAAATCATGGTATGCTATCAATAGTGCTTTATAAAACAATAGAACTAGCTAAGGCCATTTCTTTGAAAAATACTTATAAAGTTTGGAAAAATCAAAATAAATTTATGGAGAAAATGATAGGGTTTAGTTATTTAAGAAACTACTAGCAAAGTATCTCTATTAGAATATGAGAGTGGAAGAAGGTGAAGAGATTAGGAACCAATTTCAAAGGGTTAAAAATGTAGTAATTGAAGTCAATAATAAAGGAGGTAATATCATTGATGAAATTTTTATAGAAAATATCTTGATGACATTTCTAGATAGATACAGTGACAAGAATTCAGCTATAGAGGAGGCTTATGATCCAAAGAAATGTTATGAAAATGAATAGAGTAGAAAATAATAGAAAAGAGAAAATATATATAACACAAAATTTTACTTGGGAAAACTCGGTAAAATTATATCAGTACAAAAAAAGAAAAATATCTTTCAATATTATTTCTCATGAATTTTCATATTTACAACAATGCCAAAAAATATATGAACAAAAATGACTTCAAGTTGCACATAACAACTGAGTAACATTGTCTTAATTGCAAATCACTTACTAAACTCAGTAGGTATGACTTGTACAAGTACATGTAGAAAACTTAAGAAACTTACTATTTTTGTCAAGTCAGAAAAATGACTTACTATTTATGGTAAGTTAACTAATGAATAAGTAGACTTGTAATGGTGAATTGGCCAAAGAAGGTGTACTCACCATGATGTATCAACCAAAGAAGTTCAACTCATAACGATGAATCAATAAAATAAGGTAGAATTGCAATGACAAAGAAACTAAAGAAGATAGATTTGCAATGATGAATCAATGAAAGTTACTCGACTACCCATGATGACTTTAGATTTCAAGAAGTTCACCAAAGAATAATTTTTTGACACTTTTATCACAATTGAGTTGAGGAATTTTGCTAAAGAGAAGAAAATATTTGAGGAAACATTTTGGCCAACTAAATTAAAAGAATCCTTGATGGTAATGATGAACCAAATGAATTTGAAATAAACTTTGTAAGGAAACTGAAGAAAGTAACCAAAAAATACAAAGGTATGTTACCCCTCAAATATTATAGATATGGAAAGAGTGGTAATTTTGATACTAGATATTTTGTATGGAAAATTCAAAAGATTAAATAATAAGGATTTATCATGCCCTCCTTAGGAACCCAAGTGAAATTAACCTATTAAGTTATAATGTTTACTAAACCATTTTTTCATACAAGTTTATACAACATCAAGATAACAAAGTGGAATTAACATACAGATACATGTCAAATACACATTAAAAAATACAAATAGAATTTCCATTTCTGAAGGATTCCTTCTAGATGACATGTATGGAAGTTTAGTTAATTAAATTTGACCTTAAGTACAATATTGTTGGTAAACAAATTTGTTACTATGAAATAAACCTCAAAATTGATCTTGTTTGCCATGTGAATAGTGACAAGTGTGACAATAGTTGGAGAGTGTGGAATTGATCACTATCAAATTACAACTTTCCTCTACAATTGAGAGGGGAAACTTCCTCCTATGATGTGAGTATTTTTTAAATTTTTGTGTACATCTCACCTAAAAGTACAAAAGGATAGAACATGAAACTAAAATAAGGTATGAATATGAACTTTTCTTATAGACATACGCCTACTAACCAAGATTCAAAAAATATGACAATTCACAAAGGGGTTTTGAGGATACAATTATAATGATGGTGCAAGAATCATGGAAAATCTTGACATACAAAGTGTTAAGCCATATGGTTACTTCCAAATCAAGATACCATGAAATGAACATGTTTCTTTACACCAAGCTGAATGATCCACATGAATGCATAAAAGAAACACTAATTTAACATACGATACATATCTTATCATAACTCAAAAGGACCTTTTAGACATATATACCAAAAAGGATTATTCATTATCATTTTGAGAATATAGAAAATCAAAAAACCTTATACATCATATAAAACTAAAACTTATTGAAAGTTCCTCTTAGAATTTCTCTAGAGTTTTCCCTTTTCCAAAAAGTACCTTGCCCTTTTTACATTACAAAGAGCCTTGCATTTATAGGCTTTGCAAAATAACTACCTTCTTTTCGAGTTCAAAAAACTTTCTTTCTTTATGTGTTTTAGTAGATGTTAATTAACCTCTCAATTTTGCATGAAAATGATCAAATCCTTAATTGACTAAAGTGACATGAGCACTATTTACAAATGATTCCTCTTTCAAACTACAAATGAAGAGAATGCATAATAAAAACTGTTGGATTGACACCATATCCTTGAAACTAAATTTTAAGCTCAAGACAAACTGATGTATCTCCTTATTATCACCAACAAATTGTTCTTCATGAAAATTGACCCAAATTTCATTGAAGCTTAACTGGTACAATCAAATTCATATATCGTACCTTCTTTAAGCTTACCACATTATAAATTCAAATTGTAAATTATGATTAAACATGGAAGATGGATTCAAATCTATTGAAGGGAGATTTCCTTGAGAAGAATCTTAAAATACTGCAAATTTCATATCTTCTAAAGACTAGTTCATCATATGTTTCAATATTTGATCTTAAAATAAGAAATATTTCCAACTGGTCTTGAAATTAGTATACTTCATACAACTATCTAAAATCTTTGTTAAAACTAAATAGTATTCACTTCTATTAACTTCCTTGATAACTTATAGGCTTGATTAGTCTAATAAAAAATTCATTGAGGTCCCTATATTTTAAAGAAACTATTTGATACTACTACATGTTGCATGCATTTCAATTGGGGTGACATGGACCATCATTCAAAGGTCTAGCATAGAAAAAAAAAGATGTTACAAATGGTAACATCTGGTGTTTAATGTTTCCTTGCCAGATCTGGATTATGATTAATGTCTTTAAATCAATTTTAATATTCATAATAATCATTTTGGTTATCAATTGGTGTTATGAGATGGATAGTGAAATTGAAAGGTATAGATGTTAACCAATTTGCTTGATACCATCTAAGGACTCCCTAAAAGTTTACCCTTAGATTGGATTTATATGAGATCCTCCTTGTTAACATTTTATCCTTATGATCATAAATCAAATAATGATAATATTTGAAATAATCATATTTTGGTAATCACGAGATTAAGTCTTACTATTATTTAATTATATTATATCAAATTCTATTTTAATAATCACTTACATTTATTGATATTGGGAAATACTCTTAATAATGATTGAGATCAAATTAATTATTGATCCTATAATAGTTTAATTATATTATAAATTTTCACTCAACTAAAATATATAATATGTATGATATAAAAGAAAGGCTCCTTATATACATTTTCCATATCTTATGATTGTGTCTCATTATGTGCACTGCTAGGTAAATGTTATATATAATTCTACCTTGGATGGAAACACATTTCTATACCATCCAAATGTATTTTGACCTAATTTTGTATGCATTACCCCTTTACCATGTTGATGAGACTATCAATTAATTAGAAGTTAGGGAATACAATTGATTTCTCTCTTCAAAAATGATATATTTCTTTTCTCTTATTTGATAATTTCTAGTCCTTAGTCCACATCGCTCCACATAGCATACAATACCATCCAGTGAGGGGTTGTTCCTTTTTTATTTAACTCTGCTACTTTTTCCTGACCACTAGTATTTTTTATTATCCATTCTATTTGATGATTTTTGTCATGGCCTTGGACCATTCTATTGGATATAATTATTTAATTATGTGTTGTCTTTGATGTTATAAAAATGTCATATCAGTCGACAGCCAGTGCTTACCAAGCTCACTTGGTCAACAAGATAATTTTTCTTGTTTACTGAGCATTCTCGAGTTTATTTTGTGATAGGTAGTGTCTACTGAGCTCTCTTGGGCATTGAAGGAATTTTGGCAGAAAAGAGTGTTCATTGAGCTCACTTGGTTAATAAAGGAAAGTTGAATAGAGTTAGTGCTAACCAAGTTAACTCAGCAACCAAATGATTTTCACAATTTTGCAATGTTAACCAAGCCTTTGCTGGTTAACACAGGAAATCATCTTAGAACCAAGTTTTACTAAGTAGGGTCAGCTAATGAAGGATTTTGTTGTTTTGGCATATAAAGCTTAATTATTTTAAGTATTGGTTCTAGACAACTATGGTAATGAATATTGGTCATTCTAATTTGTATTGAGCCAACTTGATAATCTAGATAATAGAAATATAAGGTCAAGTTGTGATTTTCAATTGTTTGCAAGTGTGTTGATTGAATTGAATGGGATTAAAAGAGTGGAAGAAAACTTGAAGGATACATAGATATCCTTGTGGAGCAATAGAGTAATATTCGATTAGGAAGGATCAAGTTTAAGCAGAACATAGATCTAGATTCAACAATTCAATTGCACCACAATCAGACCATTTCATTGTTACTCTCTAACCATTGTAGCAGTGATTTAAAATCTCTTAACCGAGTTGGTTTAACAACCAATTTTAAATCCTCAACAAGGTGGAGATTCTATTGAATTGTTTTAAGACCTTTTACAAGGCCACTCCTAACAGGGTGATTAAATCCTCTAACAAGGTCACGCATAACAGTGTGTTTTGTAACCTTTAACCAGGTTGGCTCCTAACAAGGCTCACTTCAAAAGAGTGAAAAATAATAGCTAGTTACATTGGTGGTTTTTCCCATATTGGGTTTCCATGTTAAGTTCTAGTGTCTCATGTGTTCATTTCTTTTCTCTCATGCATACATATTTAATTACTGATAACATCTTAAGGATAATTGGTTATCGAGTTACAATAATTCATGTTTTTTTACCGAGAATCAACAGTAATTAGTTTTATCAGTCTAACTTTTAAATTGACATCTAAGGGAGCTAGGAAATATTTTAGTGGCAACTGATTCACCCCCCTCTTAGTTACTCCTCTCATATTTCCAACAATTGGTATAAGAGCATTTGGTGCTTGCAGGAAGGTTTCAAGGACCTAAGCAAAAGATCAGGATATCTTACAAGAGAGAAATACGTAAGCTACATAGAGACAACTTTTTACCATGACAGGGACACATGAGGCTTCATCTAGATATTGTCAGTGATTTAGGCTACAAATACCTTGATGAAGAATACAAAACTCCTGCTTGTACATTATCTATTGGAGATCTTGCTAAGAAAAAGAACCATAACATCATGATGATTGACATTGCATTTTCCCTCAGCTACAAAGAATTTGATGAGGTCAAAGACTATAAATTTTCTTTTTATACGTGGAAAAAGCTCAAGGAAATCTATGGTGGTGATGATAATGTAAGGAGAGCCAAAGCATAAAGCCTTAGAGGGAAATTTGACAAGATGAAGATGAGAGAAGATGAAAATGTTGCCAACTATGTCTAAAGAATCAAAGCCAGTGTCAGTGCAATTAGAGCATCTAGAGGAGAGATCAAAGAAGAAACTGTCATAAGTAAAATTCTCAGAACTTTGCTTCCCATCTATGCAATTAGAGTATCTTCTATTCAAGAAGTGATATGTGATTCAAATAGCAAGTTATGTTTGGACACCCTAGTAGGAAGATTGAAAGCTTTTGAGCTAGACAACTTTGATAATTATGTTCCAGCTTCAAAAAATATCGAGTTTGCATTTGAGGCCAAAATTTCACTCAAAGAAAAAGGCAACGAGATAAAGGACAATCAATTAGATAGTGAAGAAGAAATCAAGGAAAGCTTAGATAGTGATCTTGAAGTTGTTGAAGCTTTACTTGCAAAGAAATATTCAAGAAGTAGAGGAAAATACAAAGGTGAAATTCCTATAATTTGTTTTTCATGTGAAAAAATTGGTCATATTGCTTCTAGGTGCCCAAACAAAGATAACAAGGATGAGAAGAAGAGCCACAAGCAAAAAGGCAAAAAGGATTTCAAAAGTCACAAATCATATCAAGGCAAAGGTAAGAAAACTTGTTTTATGGCTAAGGATTCTGATAACATTGAGGATGAAATAGTATACATTGCTGTAAAAGATGAATTTGATGATGAAGGAGATAAGATGGCACTTATCTCTCATGTTAGTAAAAATGATACATGGATGATAGATAGTGGATGTTCAAACCATATGACTGGAGACAAAACAAAGTTTGAACATTTTGAACACTATGATGGAGGTAGTGTTGTCATACCCAAAATATAGGGCAAAACACATGTAATTCTTTTTTAAAAATTAATTATTAAAATTAAATTCACTAAGTTCGATAAGTTTAAAGCAAAGGACTAAGGTACATTGCAAGATGGATACAAAAATCTCCTAACAAAACTTTCAAGACTACAACTCAGTTTGAGGCATCATAAAGTGATAGATTGTTATCATAAATGTTTGTTGTTAAATTAATTAATTAAATTAACCAACTAATTTTAATTAATTAAAAGACCTGACACTTTAACTTTGATAAATACTTTACAATCTTACATCTTTAGAACAATGGTATAACATGATTTCCATAATTTTACATCCTATTAACTTTGATCAATAATAATTCTATTAGACAAAATATCAATTAATACTACAACTAATTGGTTCAGATGTCCAAACTAAAGAATATAATTCAAATTATTCGAGACTTTAAATAAAGCACCTACTAACTAAAATAATGTCTTACATACAATTAAATAAATTTTATTCCAATAATGATTGTTTGATCTACACATCTTTCAACAATAGAATATTTCTAATAAAATAATGATACCACTAAAAATTGAGTAAAGACTAAATAAATAAATAAGATATTCACATTTTAAATTATAAAATACTCTACCATAATTAACAACTCATACTTCCAAAACTTATGCTAACCTAAAAATTTAACATTACAACACACAAATTTTAAAAGAGATACTTAAAGAAAATAATGCTAATTTAATAAAATAATAAATTACTAACATAATGAAAACTAACTATTATTAAAAACTAACACTAAACTAAGTAACTTACATAACATTTAAAACTAACTAATAAAAAAACTAATTATTATTAAAACTAATTTAATTACAACTAAATTTTTTTAACAATAAATTTATTATCTTAAAACATTAATTATTAACACTAACTACATTCAACTAATAATTAAATAAAAATCTAATATTAACATAACTAACACAATTTATTAATTACTAAATCTAATTGAAACTTAAATTAACTAAAACTAACACTAAACTAACATTAAACTACTCTAATACAATAAAATACAAAAAAACTAATAAAATAAAATACAAACCAACTAATAAAATAAAATACAAACCTAAATTTAAAACTAAACTCACAACTGACTTACTTTTTCCTTTAACTAATTTAAAACCTCATTTAAACTACAAACATATTAACACCCCTCATGTCACCTTCCTTCCAAGACTCAGCAGTAAAAAGAAAAGATGAGCATGCTGGGCAAGGACAAGGGCCAATGTGCATGTCCATCAAGGATGGGAAAGGAGTTGGCCAACAAAGAAAAAGGTGGAAAGAAGTTTATTTAAAAAAGAAAAAGGTCTCCCAAGCACATTTATTATGTGACATGACTCCTGCCATAATTTCAAATCAAATCATTTTTATACAAAACCCAAGTCAACAAGTCTACACCAAGGGAGAGGAATAAGGATGAGCATTAAAGTGTATAAAGTTTTGTAGTTGGCTTCTTTTTTTATTTTTTATTTTTTTATTTTCTCCTCTTTTGGATATGATAGGATATTTTGAAAACATATAATTCTAATTTAAAATTTCATATAAAGAATTTGTACAAAATATTCTCTGTTACTCTAAGGGAATTAATTTGTCTTCGCATACAAAATCTAGTGAGCAATTTTGCTCTTGGGAGTGTATTTTTTTAAGCCCCCTTTTTTTTTCTAAGTGTGGAAGTTTTCTAACTTGCATTTTTTTTTTTGTGTCTTATAAATTTTTATAACAAGGAGGTTTATATAATCTTACTCCTTTCTAATTGAATTTGTTAAATACCTAGTTAAACCAAGGGATTGAATAATGTGTTTTAACAACAATGTAAGATTATTTAGTTTTCCAATCATCACGAAAATAAATTGTAATTCAAAGCACAACAAAATTTCTATCTTAACATATTCAAACTTAAAATTTATATAATTGAACATCACCATTTAATCTATTTTTCCACACACATATGCATAAATTGAAACAACATAAGATACAATGCAAGGAGGTTTTCTCAATCTTTTCTCTCTATTAATCAACTTGGTTCAAGGCTCCATTGGGAGAGAACCAATAAGAAAACATGACATCCTTGCCAATACATCAAAATTTAAATACATTTTAGCATAATGTTACAATTCAAATGAATTCTCTTCTAGGTTCTTCACAAGAGATCCTTTCCAATATCTTCAATGCATCAAGGGAATCATGGAAAAGACAAGAACTGACTGAGAGGTGAAACAACATAATATGATGAACAATTCAAGCATGCATCCCCAACTTGGTTTTGCACAATAGGTTCAACATTGAACTAGACTAGGGGGGAGGTGGATTTTCTCAATAGGAGACGTCAATCACTATACCATAACATAGCCCTTTTGGGGCTAAAAATCAAGAATTTTTGATCTTCTAAAAATGCCCTTTTGAGGCCAATACAACAAATATTTTCATTCCTTCCCTTCTTTAGGTTGGCCATCTTACATAAGCACTGCCCCTATACCATCCAAAGATGCATCAGTGCACACCACAAAATTCATAGATGGATTTGGTACTGCAAGAATCGGTGCACTCATGAGGGCTCTCTTGAGCTCTTGAAAAGTCCTATCACACTTCTCTGTCCACTCATACTTCTTTCCCTTCCTCTGGAGAGATTTGAATGGGTGTGCCAATCTAGAGAATCCTGTAATGAAGCATCGATAATAGTTTTCTAGTCCTATAAAGCTCCTCACCTCAGTGATGCTGGTGGGTGTTGGCCAACCCATGATGGCCCTAATCTTTGATGGGTCTATTGATACCCCATCCCTTGATATGACATGACCCAAATAATGTATCTTAGGTCTAAAGAATGCACACTTCGACAAGCTACCAAACAATTGATTCTCTCTCAACTTCTGCAATACCTGTCTCGAGTGCTCTTCGTGATCGTTCTCATCATGAGAATATATCAGGATGTCATCTAGGAAAACAATCACAAACTTATCCAAAAAGGTATGAAATAATCCATTCATGAGGCTCATGAATACAACTAGAGCATTCGTGAGGCTAAATGGTACCACGGTGAACTCATAGTGACCATATCTAGTACGAAATGTAGTCTTAGGGATATTGCTATCCACAATACTCAACTGATGATAACCTAACTTAAGATCAATCTTGGAAAAAACTCAGGCACCCTGCAACTAATTGAAGAGGGCATCATTCCTAGGAAGAGGATATCGATTCTTGATGGTTACTTTGTTCAACTGCTGATAATCAATACACAACCTTAGTGATCCGTCTTTCTTCTTAACAAAGATTATTGGTGCACCCCAAGGTGACACACTAGGTCGAATATGCACCTTCTCCAAGAGTTCCTCCAACTGAATCTTTAGTTCACTAAACTCATGAGTAGTCATCTTGTATGGTGCTCTCGATATTGGCTCCGCTCCTAGCACAAGATCAATATAAAAATCCACTGCTCTAGGTGGAGACCTACCAAGGAGCTCTCAAGGAAATACATCTACAAACTCCTACAAGATTAGAAAATCATCGAGGGATGGCTCCCCCTTTGAATCTTCCTCCTTGTCGCTGATGGTGATGGTGAACAACTGGCATCCCTTTCGCATGCACCATCTAAGCTACATAGCGAAAATCATACGAAGGGATATGGGTCTCTTTACCCAAAGGATCAATCTAGAGATACCATCTTCATGCACACATTTTTCCCTCTTCTGTCGATAATCCATCTTGGTGCTATGGGCATAAAGCCAATCCATGCTAATAATAAAATCATAAGAACTTAGAGGGGTAATGCGTTGATCAAACATCGTGGACATGTGTCCAATTTGAATCGGGCAATTATGCACCATGGAACTAACTAAAACTTTGGCTCCTAAGGCTAACTCTACCTCCCAACTGACATCCTATCTAACTACCACTAGCCCACACTGCTCCACAACATATGGTGATATAAAAGAGTCAGTAGCTCCAGAATATAATAAAATAGTAACCATGCTACCCTGTATAATACCTGTGGCCTCAATAACTGTTGCTTGATGCTCAGTCTAGTGGTTGTCAACCGCTGTAAAAACTCTATGGGATCTACCTATGTCACTAACTGTCGACTCTGAAAATGCCCCTCTCTGACCACTGGAGGACTGTCCCTATGGACACTCTCTGGTAGTATGACCCATGCCACCACAAGTGTAACATGGCCCTCATGTATAAGATCATGTACCTTGAGATCCAGACTATTGTGGGCCTCCTGACCTGCTAGATCCATTGAAACCACCCCTAGAAGACTACTAAGTCTTCATTGATTGGGACTATGGGGCCTATACTTTCTGATTCTGCCTCGGACCCTATGAATGCCACTGCTTGGGCTTGGAGCCCTGATAACCCTGTGAAGGTTTCTATTGCTACTGCTACTGAGGTTTCTGCTATTGAGACTGTTGGCCCTTAGAGAACCTTGCTGTGTAGTTTTGATTCCCCTTCCAAGGGGGTTTCTGCTGGGTAGAGTTTCAATTTTGAAACTGATCTTGTGACTCCTATCTACCCCAAGTGTCCTCTACAACTAGTGCTACCTCAACTACCTATCTAAAAGTAGTAGGGAAAGCCAAACCGAATGGACCCTAGAGTGAAAAATTTAGGCCCATGATGAATCAATGCACTCACTATTTTTTGTCCTTAATGTACTTGACATATGGAAGGAGCTCAAGAAATCTGCTCTCGTACTGAGCTACTGTGAGACCCCTCTGATATAGAGAATGAAACTCCTCAATCTTCTTCTGCCTGAAGTGCTTAGGTAGGTACCTCTCTTTGAATCTCTCTAAGAATGACTCCCATGTGAGGTTATCCATGCTCACTCTTCCTATAATCTCCTCCTGGTGCCACCAATTGGAGGCATCTCCTCTCAGTTGATGCACTGCTACACGTGCCTTTAGATTACTTCCATAAGGATGTAATATAAAGCACTGTTGAAGACTCTATAACCAGGCCTCTGCTACTATCCCCTTTGTGGAGTTGGTAAAGAGTGGTGGTATGAGTCGTATCAACTCTCTGATATCATCTCCTATATGTCTAGGAGGTCTATCGAGTGGTGGTCCTTTCTGATGAATCGACTCACCCTCGTGCTTGCCTTGCCCCTCCACCTACCTTGGTGGGGGACTCCTACTCCTCTCTCTATCTCCGACCTCGCCTCCTCTGGGATATTGTGCTTCCCCTTCGAGAATCTTCTACCCTGGCTGTACTATAGTTGCTATCCTCTATTGGACTACACCAATCAATGTTTGGAGGGTGTCCAAAATGTCCTGGTTTGGGTTCGGTGGTGGAGGTGGTGGTGCATCCTCCTATCGTGCTCTACCACCTCTCACCCTATGACCTCTGCCTTGACGGTTGCTTCGTGTAATAGGAGGAATCCTTCACAATAAAAGTTTTAGTTAAGTTCAGAAGCATAATGGTTTTAGGTTCCTAGTGTTGAAACACGAGCTTTGATACCAAAATGTTGTGCCCAAAATATAGGGTAAAACACACGCATTTAAAAAAATAAAATTAATTATTAAAATTAAATTCACTAAGTTTGATAAGTTTAAAGCAAATGACTAAGGTAGATTGCAAGATGGATACAAAAATCTCCTAACAAAACTTTCAAGACTACAACTCAGTTTGAGGCATCATAAAGTGATAGATTGTTATCATAAACGTTTGTGGTTAAATTAATTAATTAAATTAACTGACTAATTTTAATTAATTAAAAGACTTGACACTTTAACTTTGATAAATAGTCTTACAATCTTACATCTTTACAACAATGGTATAACATGATTTCAATAATTTTACATCCTATTAACTTTGATCAATAGTAATTCTATTAGACAAAATATCAATTAATACTACAACTAATTGGTTCAGATGTCCAAACTAAATAATATAATTCAAATTATTTGAGACTTTAAATAAAGCACCTACTAACTAAAATAATGTCTTACATACAATTAAATAAACTTTATTCCAATAATGATTGTTCAATCTACAAATCTTTCAACAATAGAATATTTCTAATAAAATAATGATACCACAAAAAATTGAGTAAAGACTAAATAAATAAACAAGATATTCACATTTTAACATATAAAATACTCTACCATAATTAACAACTCATACTTCCAAAACTTACGCTAACCCAAAAATTTAACATTACAACACACAAATTTTAAAAGAGATACTTAAAGAAAATAATGCTAATTTAATAAAATAATAAATTACTAACATAATGAAAACTAACTATTATTAAAAACTAACACTAAACTAAGTAACTTACATAACATTTAAAACTAACTAATAAACAAACTAATTATTATTAAAACTAATTTAATCACAAATAATTTTTTTTAACAATAAATTTATTATCTTAAAACATTAATTATTAACACTAACTACATTCAACTAATAATTAAATAAAAATCTAATATTAACATAACTAACACAATTTATTAATTACTAAATCTAATTGAAACTTAAACTAAATAAAACTAACACTAAACTAACATTAAACTACTCTAATAAAATAAAATACAAAACAACTAATAAAATAAAATACAAACCTAAATTTAAAACTAAACTCACAACTAACTTACTTTTTCCTTTAACTAATTTAAAACCTCATTTAAACTACAAACATATTAACACCCCTCACGTCACCTTCCTTCCAAGACTTAGCAGTAAAAATAAAAGATGAGCATGCTATGCAAGGACAAGGGCCAATAAATAAATAAATAAAGGTAACTTGTAATTAATTTCAAATTCTCGCCCCGCCGCCCCCCCCCCCCCCCCCCCCCCCCCTCCCCAAAAAAAAAATTTCTCATTTACTGCACCCAAGGTACACATGCATGAAGGATTGGAAAGGAGTTGGCTAGCAAAGAAAAAGGTGGAAAGAAGTTTATTTTAAAAAAGAAAAAGGTCTCCCAAGCACATTTATTACGTGACATGACTCCTGCCATAATTTCAAATCAAACCATTTTTATACAAAACACAAGTCAACATGTCTACACCAAGGGAGAGGAATAAGGATGAGCATTAAAGTGTATAAAGTTTTGTAGTTGGCTTCTTTTTTTATTTTTATTTATTTTTTCATTTTCATTTTTCTCCTCTTTTGAATATGATAGGATATTTTGAAAACATATAATTCTAATTTAAAATTTCATATAAAGAATCTGTAGAGAATATTCTCTATTACTCTAAGGGAATTAATTTGTCTTCCCATACAAAATCCAGTGAGCAAGTTTGCTCCTGGGAGTGTATTTTTTTTTAAGCCCCCTTTTTTTTCTAAGTGTGGAAGTTTTCTAACTTGCATATATAGTTTTTTGTGTCTTATAAATTTTTCTAACAAGGAGGTTTATATAATCTTACTCCTTTCCAATTGAATTTGTTAAATACCTAGTTAAACCAAGGGATTGAATAATGTGTTTTAACAACAATGTAAGATTATTTAGTTTTCCAATCATCACGAAAATAAATTGTAATTCAAAGCACAACAAAATTTCTATCTTATCATATTCAAACTTAAAATTTATATAATCGAACATCACCATTTAATCTATTTTTCCACACACATGCATAAATTGAAACAACATAAGATACAATGCAAGGAGGTTTTTTCAATCTTTTCTCTCTATTAATCAACCTGGTTCAAGGCTCCATTGGGAAAGAACTAGTAAGAATACCTAACATCCTTGGCAATACATCAAAATTTTTATACATTTTAACATAATGTTACAATTCAAATGAATTCTCTTTTAGGTTCTTCACAAGAGATCCTTTCCAATATCTTCAATGCATCAAGGGAATCACAGAAAATACGAGAATTGACTCGGAGGTGAAACAACATAGTATGATGAATAATTCAAGCTTGCATCCCCAACCCGATTTTGCACAATAGGTTCAACATTGAACTAGACTAGGGGGGAGGTGGATTTTCTCAATAGGAGATTTCAATCACCATACCATAACATAGCCCTTTTGGGGCTAAAAATCAAGAATTTTCATTCTTCTACAAATGCCCTTTCGAGGCCAATACAACAAGAATTTTCATTCCTTCTCTTTTTCAAGAATTCAAATTTTTAAACATGATAGGTGATGACAAGTAGGGGCCCTTAACACCCTACCCTCCTTCTCTCTTCTCACCATGAGAGGAGACTCTACACTATTGAGGTCCAACTAAGGCCCTTCCCTCATACATGGCCACTTCTTCCCTATCCAAGGGTGAGTAATGCCAAAATAGTCCCCATGAAATCCTCTCAAAATTCCAAAGCAAAGCATAAGAATGACATCCAAGAACAAGTTAAGATCCCTTCCAAACACCCTCAACACACATACAAGCAATACAAAGACCAAAACAATGCCTTATGCATGAATCAAGCATAAATAATAAGAAGAACATGATCAAAAGAGTGAAGAACCCTACCTTCACAAAAAGTTATTGTAAAATGACAAGTTGAGAAGAGCTTTCCTTCTTTTCCTTCAATCTTCAAACTTATCTCTAAAACTAGAGATTGGGTAACAAAGCCAAAACTTCTCCAAAATGCCCCTAAATATGATCCTAACTCAACTGGACTTTAGGTAACCTAAAGGTGGAGTTTGAGTCACCAACTCATGAAGGAGACAAATCAATTTTCATAATCAACCAAAAGTAGGGTTTTTGAGTGACCCCAAAAGTCAACCAAAGAGGCTAAGGGGGTGGAAAATGCGTCCAACCCATACCCTTATCCCTAGGGTACTTAAATTTAATATTTTTAGGCCTTACAGACTTAATAGAAACCAAAAAAAATCTAGGAGAATAGTAAGACCCAATAACAACCTTCAAGGAAGACAATGCAAAGTAGCACAATTTAGCAAGGGGTTCAGTTTCGTCTTTCCATTAGATTTCTTAGCTAACTATCTTGCACACTCATTGCACACATTAGTAGCTCAAGAAATGACATGCATATATGTAAATTACATATTAGGAAAATTATGTAAATTAAAAACATTCATTTTTCTAATAATTAATTGTTCATCTCATTCTACTCATATTATTGACCATTAAAATTGCATAATCAAAGTGTTAGTTCTACATTCATTTACTTCATCATCATGCATGTTCATAGAGCATTAAATGATGAAATCAAATATCTAAAGGTAAAGCATCACACATCATAAAATAGCATAATAATGTTTGGTGCATCAAATAGTGTCCCGGCATATCGAGTCATGAGAATCAAAATAGTAATGTATCCACTATGCTACAATGGGTTGGGGCGAGGCCTCACGAGTGTAAGATTTGGAAACACTAAATCTTGTTGCATTAAAGAAAAAGGTTGTATCTCATTAACCAATGAACTTGTAAGTAACAATGCTTATTGGGTTAAAGGACTAAAACATAATTTACTAAGTGTGGCATAGCTAATCAATATTGGATTCAAGGTAGAATTCATGCATGGCAAGGCAAGACTGCTAGATGACAAAGTGAATCTAATTGGATCAGGCCAAAAAATAAAAGGTAACCAATTTTATCTTGATCTTGGTGATTGCTCATGTCTTATTTCTCAAGTAGAAGAAAGTTTGTTATGGAACAAAAGGATATGTCATGTAAACTTTGATAATATGGTCAAAATAAGAGAATTCAAAAAAGTAAGAGGTATCCCTAGTTTGAAGAAACTAGATGTTGGTTTATGCAAGAACTGTCAAATTGGCAAATGAGGAAGACTAGTTTTAAGAAAAAAAACTATCAATTTGAAGATGTCTTGGAGATTGTGCATATTGGCCTATGTGGACCAATTGGTATACAAAGTTATAGTGGAGGAAAATTCTTTATTCTTTTTGTTGATGACTACTCTAGAATGATGACTGTTATGTATCTAAGAGAAAAGTCAGAAGCATTTGAGAAATTCAAATGGTATTTGGCAAGAGTAGAGAATGAAAAAAGAAAAATATTGAAATGCTTAACATCAAATAGAGGTGGTAAATTCATCTCCAATGAATTCAATAATTTCTACATTGAAAGAGGAATCAAAAGACAAGTATCAACCCCTGGTACTCCCGAGCAAAATGGGATAGCTGAAAGAAGAAACATATTCATCATGAATTGTGCAAGGACTCTAATGATTGAAAATAATGTTGCTATCAAATAATGGAAGGAATATATCAGCACTATAGTTCATACTTTAAATCGAGTTCAGTTGAAGAAAGATTCAGACAAAACAACCTATGAACTATGGTATGGCTACAAACCCAATGTAAGTTACCTAAAAGTATTTGGCAATAAATGTTATATCATGAAAGAATCCAAAAAAGGAAAGTTTGATATAAAAGGTGATGAAGGTACATTTCTAAGATATTCTTGCAAAAGTAAAGAATATAAATGTTTGAATTTGTCTACTCACAAAATCATAGAAAGTGCACATGTGAAAATTGATGAGTTTACAAAAAAGACTAAAGAAAAAAGCAAGAAAGAACTTAAAGACTACATAATTTTTTTTTACTTCAAACTTGATACATTGCTAGGCATATTTTCTAATAAGGAGACTTCATCTCTCGGGCCCTCTACAGTTACCAAGTTGCAAGAAGTGAAAAATTGATTCATAGGGACTCGAGTCACATTTTGAAGCTATTGAGTTAACACCTACCAAGTCTAAAGGACCCAAGCCACAGACTGAGCAACTTGAGTCTCAAGTTGAAATTCAAAAAGAAGACAATACAATTCATTCAAAAGGCAAAGGACTTGTATTGGCCAAGTATGTCAGAAGGCATCATGCACCTAATTAGATTATTGGAGATAAATCAGAAGGTACTATGAGAAGAAGTAAGCTAAAAGGTACATATCTACTTGCTGAATTTGAACCTAGACGTGTTAAAGATTGATGCAAGAGCATCCTAGGTTGCCTTGTTATCCTGCTCATTTTGTTCTCCTAGCAGTTCCTTCATGTGCCTACTAGTCCTTCATGTGTCTAGCAATCCTTCATATGTGTGGTAGTTCCTTCATGTGACTAGCAGTCCTTCATGTGCCTAGTAGTTCTTCATGTGCCTAGCAATTCCTTCATGTGCCTAGCAATCTTGTTTTCTTCATGTGCCTAGTAACCTTGTTTTCTTCATGTGCCTAGTAACCCTATTTTCCTTCATGTGCTGAGTTATTGTAGCATTCCTTCATGTGCTGAGTTACCCAGTGTATGCCAAGTGATTCTTCATGTGCCAAGTTACTTAGTGTATGCCAAGTGTTTCTTCATGTGCTGAGTTACTCAGTGCATGTTGAGTGTTTCTTCATGTGCCAAGTTACTCAGTGCATGTCGAGTGTTTCTCCATGTGCTAAGTTACCCAGTCTATGTCGAGTGTCAGTATTTGGACATGATTTTGCGAGCCAACTTGCAGGATTTATTTCATTCAAGACATTTATGTTAAGATATTTTCTTGGGATGAGTCCAGACCATTGTTGGGTCGGCCTTCCTCTTATGTAATGTTCTAGAATGTTCTGTAAGCCATTTTGGCAAGGATAAATAGAGAGTTTAGGCTTAGAGTTAAGTAAGTTTTTGAAGAGAAGAAGTTTCAGAGAAGTTTTGGAGAAGCTTTTGGGAAGAAGATGAGAGAGCATAACTGAAAGTGCAAATTTGCAGTTGGATCTTTGAATGTGAATGTTTCCTTACATCTGGGCATGTAAGAAGATATCTTGATGAATCAATAAAAGTAATTCACTCTTCTTCCTCCTTTGGTTGCTGTTCTTTGTGTCCATTTCCATTGTGTTAACTCTTGCAAGGTGGTTTGGATAGTTGGGTTAGCTTTTGGGCCCTAGTAATTCTTACCTTGCCTATATCAAAGATGCATTAGAAAATGAAAGTTGTATTGAGGCTATGAATGAAGAAATAGAAAAAATAGAAAAGAACAAAACTTGGACCCTTGTACCTAGGCCTAAGGATAAAAATGTGATTGGAACAAAATGGGTATTCAAAAATAAGTTGAATGAAGATGGTAAATTATCAAGAAATAAAACAAGATGAGTATGTAAAGGCTACTCTCAAGAAGAAGGTGTTGATTATGGTGAAACTTTTTCCCTTGTTGCAAGATTGGAAGGTGTTAGGACTTTACTTGCATATGTAGCACACAAAGGATTCAAAGTATATTAGATGGATGTTAAATCTATATTTCTAAATGGAATTCTTGATGAAGTAGTCTACATTGAACAATCAGAAGGTTTTGTTGATCTTAACAAAAGGGACATGGTTTGCAAATTACACAAATCACTCTATGGTCTCAAACAAGCTCCTAGAGCATGGCATGAAAGATTAAATAACTATCTTATACAAATTAGTTTTCAAAGAACAAATGATAACAATAGTCTGTATATCAAGGAAGGACTAGACAAGAAGACCGTGTTGGAAAAAATATTTTTAGATAATACTCTATTTATAGGGGATGATGACTTATGCAAAGCATTTTCAGAACAAATGAACAAAAAGTTTGAAATATCCATGTTTGGTGAGATAAAAATCTTTGTTGGATTATAGATACATCAGAACAAAAATGGTACCTATATTACTCAATCTAAGTATATCAAAGAGATACTCAAAAAGTTTGGAATGGAAGATTCAAAACCAGTTGGAACCCCCACGTGTACTGGACTGAAGCTTACCAAAGATGATGACTCCAAAGAGATAGATCAGACCTTATATAGATCAATGATTGGGAAATTACAGTATGTAGTTCACACAAGACCTAATATTGCCTTAGCAGTTGGAATAGTGGCAAGATTCTTAGCAAAACCTAGAGAAAACAACATGATGGCAATCAAAAGAAGCTTGAGATATCTTAAAGGTATTGAAGAATATGGGTTATGGTACAAACTTGGAGGAAATCTAGACATAAAAGTGTTTATAATGCTGATTGGGCAAGAAATTTTGATAACAAAAAAAACATTAGTGGTGGAGCTTTCTTTCTTGGTAAAAGGTTGGTATCTTGGACAAGCAAGAAGAAAAACTACACATCCCAATCCACAATAGAAGCAAAATATGTTGTAGCAGTAGTAAATTGTTCTAACATTGTTTGGTTTAAACAATTGATGGAAGGTATGAAGATTGAAATAAAAGATCCAATAGTCATGTATTGTGATAACACTAGTGCAGTTAACATATCAAAGAACCTAGTGATGCATTCCAAAACAAAGCACATCGCTATCAAATATCACTTTGTCAGAGAATTGGTGTAGGACAAAGAAGTCATATTGAAATATCTCCATACAAAAGAATAGATTGTAGACATATTCACCAAGCCATTACCTATGGATGAATTCTTGTATCTAAGAGGTAAGTTAGGGGTCATTCACCTATCCAAAGTTCACTAAATGAATTTTAGTGATGCATCAATAGGAACCAAGTTGAAGATCAATCAGTTGGTACAACATATTTAAGAGAATATTGCATATGAATCAGTACTCAAGGTACATTGATACTAATTTGGTATGTGTTGTCTTTGGCATGTGTTGTAAAAGAGGGAGAAGTATACTATCATATCTTTTTGAGAAATTTCTTTTTCCAATAGGAATAGAAGTTAAGTAAGTTTATTGCATGAAGGAGAAGTTTTCAGTGTAAACTCTAAGAGGGAGAAACTTTCTATCAGAAAAAGTCTTGCTCTCAAATTTCATTGTGCTATGACATGTTGTGTTTCCATCAATGCCAAAGAGGGAGATTGTTGGATACAATTGTTTAATTCTATTCCATTGAATAGTTTTAAGACCTTTTACAAGGACACTCCTAATAGGGTGATTAAATCCTCTAACAAGGACACACCTAACAATGTATTTTATAACCTTTAACTAGGTTGGCTCCTAATAGGGCTCACTTTAGAAGAGTGAAAAATAATAGCTAGTTACATTGGTGATTTTTTCTATATTGGGTTTCCACGTTAAATTTTGGTGTCTCATGTGTTCATTTCTTTTCTCTCATGCATACATATTTAATTACTGATAACATCTTAAGGATAATTGATTACTGAGTTACAATTCATGTTTGTTTACTGAGCATCAATAGTAATTAGTTTTATCAATCTGACTTTTAAATTGACATCTAAGGGATCTAGGAAATGTTTTAGTGGTAACTGATTCACCCTCCCCTCTTAGTTACTCCTCTCATATTTCCAACACCTTCATGATTACTTGGCATGTGAGCATGAATGAGATTTCTATAATGTTATCCTTTGTTTATATTTAATACATTATGTTGTATTGACATGTATTTCTTGTGCATTCCTCTAATTGGTCTTTCGTATCCATTTATTCTACATCTTTCCTATTTCTTCTCATTGGATCTGATGCACTATTTTCATTTATATCTTTATCTATTTTCTCCATTCAATTATTCTTTGTATAATGATAGGGAATGGGTTTATATACCCATATGTTTAATAGGTGTCATTTTAGCGGTAATAACTGACATGCCCCTTTGTAAAGTTATTGTTATTATAAAGTATTTATTTAATTAGTACTATTATATTTAATGGTTTACTTAGTAATTATTTATTAAGTTTTGAATGGTTATTGAATAATAAATAATGTTATGATCAAATATTTAATCAACTATTCAATATTAAATATTCGTTTATCTAGTAATATATATTATAACTGATCTATAATCAAAATATTGCTTCATTCTTTAATTAACTAGTAAGGAATATCAACTATTAATATAGGATTTCATAACTAAAGGGGGTTATTATAGTCCTACCCTCTCAAATTTTTTTGTCCTCAAGCAATTCCAATTTTTATTTGAATATCATAGATTTATGTCTCTACCATTTATCTAGTCTTTGTTTATATTTTAGATTATTGTCCTCTGAATTCCTTTTTACTTCATCATGTAAATCTCTCATGAAAATTGAAAAGTTCTTAGCTTAAACACTTCTTCTTGTCTTAGTAGGAAAGTATCTCAACTATGTGGTTCCCTTAGGATGAAATCTAGTAACAATCTCAAATGGTGTCTTCTTAGTACTTCTATGCACATTAAATGAAAACTTTTCTTGTGCCAAAAATAAATGCTAGTTAACACGCTTATCTCCAACCAAATATATCAACTAATTACCCAAGCTTCTATTCAAAACTTTAGGTTGTCTTTCTATTTGAGGGTGAAAAGTATAACTAAACTTGAATTCTGTATTTAGCTTCTTCTAGAGGTCTTCCAAAGATAACCAATGAAATTATTATCCCTATTTGAAATAATGGTCTTAGGAAAACCATGTAATCTTACTAGTTCCTTGAAGAATAACTCAACCACATCAAAGGCATCATTGTTTCCTACAAGGTATGAAATGAACCATTTTTGAAAATTTGTCAACCACCACCATAATAAAATCATCACCTCTCTAATTTATAGGTAACCTATCATGTACCCTATTCAAATAATTAAAAAAAAAAAAACTTTGTTAAGGCAGGCAGACTCCAAAAAGGTGAAATTTTGGAAAAAGGGTTAATCTTTGGAAACCAATGGACTAATAAATAAAAAATTATTATTAAATTATATTTTATTAACCCCTCTTGGACGTGAGTTAGGGTTATGCCCTCTTTAAAAGGGGTTTGGAGGCATTTTGGGCTCATTCTACATCTTGATTCTTGATAATTTTCTTGTTGTTCTTCAGAGGCTGCCAAACCTGTGGAGAAGGAGACCCAAGAACGAGAGTTTGCAGGTTTTCAGGAAGGCTAAGGATGGGAGTTTGAAGCCATTCCATGTGCATGCTCATACAGAGTTTGCCCTTGTGCTGAATAGTGCCGATTTGGGTGTTTCCGGGGTTGTTTTTTGGTTTGAATTTGGGTTTTCAGTTGAGTGTTTTATATCAGTTTGGTTTGCTGTTGTATTTCAGACTTTATGATGTTAAAATAGAGCTGAATATATGTATTGGGTCATGATTAAACTTCTGAGATAATTTATGAGTGTTTTGTGGTGTTTTCGGGCATTTTTGTGTTAATTTCGGGAGCCCGATTGAGCATAGTTTTGCCCTACATTTGTGATCTGTTGTGTAAGGGCTATACAAATCTGGAAATGTCATTTTATAGGCTGTTATGCTGCTGAAATCTCTGTAAAAATGTCCATTTTCAGATTTATTAATAATTTGTGAAGTTGTGAAGTTTTTGGCACTAATTTGGACATACCCGATTTGGATTTTATTGGAAAATTGGCAGATCTTTGTAATATTGGTTGTTTGATTTTAAAGTTCTGATTTGAGGCTGGAAATATCATAAAAAATCAGTAAAGGGACATTAAAGTGGTATCAGAGCCGTGATCTTGCCAGCCTGAGGGTTTGTAGAAGTTGCATGTCAAGTTTTGATAACTACCCAGATCTTGCATGTCATATTTTATGATTGCATGCAACTAAGTGAAAGAGAAAAAAGATATTTGCAGCGAGAAAAGAATAAAGAAATTTTGATTAAACCCCCAGTTGAAAGAAAAAGTACAAAATCCAAGGAAGAAAAAAGTATGGCTGATCCAGATGAGATGGCAAAGAAATTCTTCCAAGACATTCAAAATACTCAGAAGCAAACAGTGGATGGTTTGGCGAAAACTAGAGAGGCTTTGCGGATATTGACAGAAAAATTACAAGGAATTGCATCTATTAATGAGAAAGGGAGCACTTCAGAGGAGCCGAGAAATGGGAGATCCACACCATCTAAATCAACCAAATCCATTTTCTTGCCTGCAGATGAGCCACCAGTACCAAATCCAGCCATTAATCTAGTGGAAGAGGTTACAGGTAATTTGATTACATTAAGAGCTACTTACAATGGCTTAGATGATGACTTTTGTAGTTCAGTTCCTTTTAGAGAATATGTGGATATGATGAACGCTTTGATGCCCAAGAAAGAGAATAGGAGGGAGCATGACACAAGTGGAAGAGAGCCCAAAAATAAAATAAGCAAGTTTACAGCACCTACTTTTGATGGAACAAATAAAATTTCAGCTAGAGCATGGCTACAAAAATTACAAACTTTCTTCACACTTAACCCCATGAAAGAGAGTGATGCTATTCAATTTGCAAGTCTACACTTGGAAGATGCAGCCTATGATTGGTGGTATCATGGAATGACTACTCAAGGTCACGATCAGGTAACTACATTTGAAGATTTCAGTCAAAGGGTGATAGATAGATTTGACCTCAAGGATGATGAAGAGTACTTTAAAGAATTGTCAAAGTTGAAGCAAACCAAATCAGTTAATGAGTATATAGAAGAATTTCAAAAAGTGGCTGTTATGGTACCTGATATGAGTGAAAAGAGGATCATTTATCTTTTCCTTGATGGTTTAGAAGATTCTATTAAGGGTTTGGTTAAGGCTTTCTCACCCTCAACCTTACAGGAAGCTATCAAAAGAAGCTTGCAACTTGAAACTTGCGTGCCTATGAAATCAATCACTAATCAAAAACCCCCAAATCTTTGGCAACATAAGGGAAATTTTCAGAAAAAGACTTTCCCAACACTACCACCAAAAGATGTGACAAATGTGGAAAAAAAGAAGGCAGATGAAGAGACTAGGAGTGAATTACGAAGGAAAAAGCTTTGTTTTACTTGTAGAGAACCATGGGTTCCAGGACACAGATGTTTGGGGAAAGGTCAAGTGCACTATATTGAAGTTGCTTCAGAATCTGATTCAGATGAGCATGAGGAATTTCATGATACTAAGGAGGAGGTAGAAGAAGAGAAAGTAAAAGAAATCAGCAAGGATGGCACTTTAGCAGCATTATCAGGAGTCCCAAGATACCATCCCTTCCAAATTCGAGGGGTACTAGCAGGGCAAAGGTTGACTGTTCTTCTTGATAGTGGGGCAACTCACAATTTTATTGATGAGGGATTTGTCATGAAAAGAGGGCTTAAAGTAGAAGATTTTGAGGGATTCAATGTTACTGTAGCTGATGGATTCACTATGCCTTGCACACGGGTGGTGAAACAACTCAAGATGACCTTAGGAGATTATGAGTTATGTGATGACTTCTATGTGGTTGGTATTGGGGAGACAGATCTTGTATTGGGTGTTCAATGGTTGCACTCTATCGGAGGCTATTACATGAACCATCAAACTATGGAGTTTAAATTTCATTCCAATGGGAAAGAAGTCATATTGAGAGGGTTATCGAATGGAGCACCTAAGGCAGTCTCTGCAAAGAGGATGGAGAGGACTTTTCGAAGAGGACAAGTAACATGGGCAGCAGGAGTCATAATCCAACCAACAAGCTCTCCCAAGAATCAAGGTAATTTCCATTTTGAAATTCAAAATATTCTTGATAAGCATAGTATAGTTTTCAATGACTTGCCTCCAGGATTACCACCAGATAGAGGTTTTGAGCATGTTATAGAGTTAGAACAGGGTGCCAAACCAGTTATAACAACCCCATACCGCCATCCAAGAGGTTATAAGGAAGAAATTGAAAAAACTATTAAAGAACTCCTGGACATGGGATTCATAAGGCCTAGCTCTAGTCCATTTGCATCATCTGTGGTACTTGTCAAGAAAAAAGATGGTACAATGAGAATGTGTATAGACTACAGGGCTCTAAACAAGAAGACCATAAAAAATAGGTATCCCATACCACGCATAGATGAACTCATTGATGAGTTACATGGTGCTGTATACTTCTCAAAAATTGACTTAAGATCAGGCTACCATCAAATTCGAATGAGGAGTGAAGATGTGGAAAAGACTGCTTTTAGATGTCACTATGGGCACTTTGAATTTCTTGTTATGCCATTTGGACTCACTAATGCACCAGCAACATTCCAATCTTGTATGAATAAGGTATTCAGTCAGCATCTTTGAAAATTTGTTTTGGTATTTTTTGATGATATCTTGATATACAGTAAAACATGGGAAGAGCATCTAAAGCACATAGACACTGTTTTGGGAATCTTGGAGCAGCAATCCTTCTATGCTAAGCTATCTAAGTGTGAGTTTGGTTTGACAGAGATCCTATATTTGGGACATATTATAAGCTCTAAAGGAGTACAGGTTGATCAACAAAAAATCCAGGCAATTTTGGATTGGCCTCCACCCACTAATCTTACACAGTTGAGAGGTTTCTTCGGGTTGTGTAGCTACTATAGGAGATTTGCCAAGGGATTTTCTCAGCTTGCTGCCCCCTTGACTGATTTGACAAAGAAAGGAGCTTTTGTTTGGACAGAAGAGGCACAAAAAACATTTGATAAGCTTAAGGAGGTAATGAGTTCATGCCCTGTGCTTGCAATTCCAGATTTCTCTTTACCTTTTGTTGTTGAATGTGATGCTTCAGGAGAAGGTATAGGGGCTGTCCTAACTCAAAGGGGACATCCAATAGCATTTGAGAGTCAAAAATTAAATCAATCAGAGAAAGGGTACTCCATCTATGATAAGGAAATGTTGGCAATCATGCATGCACTTCATAAGTTTAGACAATATTTGGTATGTGGGAGATTCATTGTAAAGACAAACCATAATAGCCTCAGGTTCTTCTTGAACCAAAGGGATTTGAATGATCATCAACAAAAATGGGTAAGCAAATTGCAAGCTTATGATTTTGATATTGAATACATGAAAGGAAAGAATAATGTGGTTGCTGATGCTCTCTCAAGAAAGCCCACTTTGTGTTCCTTATCATCTATCTCTGCTGATTGGAAAGTCTCCATAATTTTAGAGTATGCTAAAGATTCATTTGCCACCAAGATTTTGGATAAGTTAGTGGATGATAATAGGTACAAGGTTGTTGATGAATTGATTTATTACAAGAACAGGATCTTCTTAGTGCCAGGGTCAAAAACTAAGGAGAGGATATTGAGGGCCTTTCATGACACACCTTTGGCTGGTCACCAGGGATACTTCAAGACATACAGGCAAATTCGAGAGCGGTTTTCATGGAAGGGTATGAAGGAGGATGTCCTTAAACACATTAAGGAATGTATGGTATGCCAACAAAGCAAGAGTGAGCAAAATTTTCCTGCAAGGTTGTTGCAGCCACTTCCTATTCCTGAACAAAAATGGGAAAGTATTTCCATGGATTTCATCACTGGGTTGCCCAAGGTTCAAGGTAAGGATTGCATATATGTGGTGGTAGATAGACTAACTAAGTATGCACATTTCTTTCCTATCACATCTGATTTCAAGGCATCACAAGTGGCTGAATTGTTCTTCAAGGAAATTTTTAGATTACATGGTTTGCTTAGAAACATTGTTAGTGACCGGGACAGTAGATTCCTCAGCTCTTTTTGGAAGGAGCTCTTTCATTTGGTAGGAACTGAACTCACTCCCAGTACTAGCTATCACCCTCAAACAGATGGACAAACAGAGATAGTTAATAAATGGATAGAAGGATATTTGAGGAACTATGTTTCAAATCAACAACATGCTTGGGTGAAATGGTTACACCTAGGGGAGTATTGTTACAATACATCTCATCACATGTCTATTGGTATGCCTCCTTTTCGTGCTCTTTATGGTTACGATGCCCTTTCCTTTGTTGATCTAATACTTTCTGATAGCAGAGTACCCGCAGCAAGTGATTTCATCAAGCAAAGCCAAGACATAATAAGGTCCCTCAAGGATAATCTACAACATGCACAAAACCAACAAAAGATATATGCTGACAGGAAAAGGATTGAAAGATCTTTTGAGGTGGGAGATTTGGTATTTTTTAGGTTGTAGCCATATAAGCAAAGCACCTTGAAGAGAAGTGGGGCAGAGAAACTCAAGCCAAGGTTCTATGGGCCTTATAAAATCATCAAGAAGGTAGGAGAGGTAGCTTATGAATTGGAGCTCCCACCAAACAGAAAAATACATAATATTTTTCATGTATCTTGCTTAAAGAAGGTTCTAGGCCAGCAAACCATAGTATCTACAGAATTACCACCTCTTGATGATGAAGGGAAATTAGTTTTGATACCAGAAGAGATTTTGGATACAAGAGAGAAAAGGTTGAGAAATAGGAGCATCACAGAGCATTTGGTCAAATGGAAAGGATTACCACTAGAGGATGCAACTTGGGAAGGAGAACATATTCTTGAGAATTCCAACCTTCATTGCTTGAGGACAAGCAATATTTGGAAGGGGAGGACTTGTCATGTCCCCTATTCAAATAATTAAAAAAAAATAAACTTTGTTAAGGCAGGCAGGCTCCAAAAAGGTGAAATTTTGGAAAAAAGGGTTAATCTTTGGAAACCAATGGACTAATAAATAAAAAATTATTATTAAATTATATTTTATTAACCCCTCTTGGACGTAAGTTAGGGTTATGCCCTCTTTAAAAGGGGTTTGGAGGCATTTTGGGCTCATTCTACATCTTGATTCTTGATAATTTTCTTGTTGTTCTTCAGAGGCTGCCAAACCTGTGGAGAAGGAGACCCAAGAACGGGAGTTTGTAGGTTTCCAGGAAGGCTAAGGACGGGAGTTTGAAGCCATTCCATGTGAATGCTCATACAGAGTTTTCCCTTGTGCTGAATAGTGCCGATTTGGGTGTTTTCGGGGTTGTTTTTTGGTTTGAATTTGGGTTTTCAGTTGAGTGTTTTATATCAGTTTGGTTTGCTGTTGTATTTCAGACTTTATGATGTTAAAATAGAGCTGAATATATGTATTGGGTCGTGATTAAACTTCTGAGATAATTTATGAGTGTTTTGTGGTGTTTCCGGGCATTTTTGTGTTAATTTCGGGAGCCCGATTGAGCATAGTTTTGCCCTACATTTGTGATCTGTTGTGTAAGGGCTATACAAATCTGGAAATTTCATTTTGTAGGCTGTTATGCTGTTGAAATCTCTGTAAAAATGTCCATTTTCAGATTTATTAATAATTTGTGAAGTTGTGAAGTTTTTGGCACTAATTTGGACATACCCGATTTGGGTTTTATTGGAAAATTGGCAGATCTTTGTAATATTGGTTGTTTGATTTTAAAGTTCTGATTTGAGGCTGGAAATATCATAAAAAATCAGTAAAGGGACATTACATAACCCAAGAACAAAATCTATATTGATACCTTCCCAAGGCTTATTAGGTACATGCAAAGGTGAATACAATTCCCAAATTTTGACTGGTTTCTTTTTCTTTTTGAAAAATTTAGCAATCACTAACCATTCTTTAAATATCCTTATAAATTTATGGCCAGAAGTATCTATTAGAACTTAGTTTCCTTGTCTTATCAATCCTAAAAATCCTAGCAAGTCCACCACTATGTTTTTTGTTCATTATGTTATCTCTCATAGACCCTCTAGGTATGCATAATTGAATTCCTTTAAACAACATATCTTCCTAAATGAAATAATCAGTCCACTTATCAATCATTATTTTCTCCTTACAAGCTCTCCAAGGTTCTAAAAAATTAGGACTAGTCTCATACAAATGTTTCAAGTAAACAAAACCAAGTACCCCAACTCCCATCTTTATCAACAAATTTCTTCTTTGACTCAAAGAAACATAAAATTTGTTTAGCTGTCCACTTTTATGCTTCAATGAAAAGGATACATTCTACAAGAACTAAATCCACTTCATATGTCTCTGATTCAATTTATTCTGACTTCCCAAATATTCCAAAGCTTTATGGACAAAACTATTATTATTATTGTTAGATGCTACAACCATAATGTAGTGAAATAATCCAATGATATTAAAAGATGGGAGGTTATAAATAATAGTTAAAAGAAAATATTTCAAGTGGTTGAAAAAAAGAGGCAAAGACTCTAGGAAAAAGGAGTGTAATTTTTATAGTTTTCTTTTGGAAGCTAAGAAGACCATGCAATTAGACCCATCTAACCTAGTATATAATGCCCTGCCCAAAAATCCTTGGAACAAGGATTAAATTCAAGCCAAGATATATATATATATACAGGTATGAATGCACATGAAAACATCATACAAGGATCACAAATATTTTAACAGAATACTTTACCAACAATCCCGACAATCAATGAGTCTCTAAACACCACTACCAAATTGACACACTCAAACAAAGAAACAAAACCAAAGATGACAAAAAAACAAAGAATCTCATATCTATCAAAGCAAGGAAAATTAAGAAAACCCAAAGGGTACTTAAAACACCAAATTGCATTCCCCAAAAACTAGAGGAGATGCCCCTTGTTTTTGACATGAGGAAATGCAACTAACAGAATTTTGCATGTGGATGTACTCCTCCACACAAGGATGTACAAAAAGCCACATGAGGATCTACCCAATCGCATGAGAACTTTCTTGGACCAACAACCAAAATACCCCAAACTAGTGTTAGGTTTCACATAAGGATGCACTATAAGCTACACAAGGAAACCCAACACACCAAATTCTCGCACATGAGAAAGTGTAATTTTGCACGAGGATATAAACCAAAAAGCCAGAAAACGTAAAGATAAAAAGTTAGGAAATAAATTTCCTCCACACCAAGGAGTACCATATCCATAATCAAGGCAAAGATTCAAATGAAATAACTGAAAGATGAAAATTACATCTAACCATCTAAAACATAGAAGTAGAAGAATGTACTGAAAGCAACATCAGAGTATATAGAAGCAACATCAAAAAGTACAAGAATAACAAAAATCATGCGTGGTTCCTCCCAACCATAAAAGCACCATGATATCTTGAAGGTCCTTGTCATCCCCCACGCATAACATCCCAAACTACCAACTAGATCATTGGAGTTGTGTTATGAGGACACCACTACTAAAATGTTCTACATCATAAGAATAAGGAAATCTAACATGCTAGAAGTAAAGCATTAGATATTCCAATAAATCAAAATCATCATCTAACATATGCTAAACATCCTAATAAGGGGATTTTTCAAAGAAACTAACATCATCTAAACATGATATCCAAGCATTCCAATAAAAACATAAATACAAGAAAGCATACTCTAAAACCTGAAGTACCAACTAAAAAATATCTAGCCATGGTCTCACTGTGATAATAAACCATCTCTGTACATCGGTCCCTTGTAGTGGGATAGGTAGCTATGCCTCCCAACCATGTGAAATATGTAGGTCCACTCTCATTGTGTTGATGGAGATAATGATCCAACCACAAACACATATAAAGAAAATGTCCATGGCTAACACTCATGCAAGATAGTAATGATGATTGAAACCAAGATATGAGATAATGTAAGCAGAATAGGTCCTACTCAGAAACTCAATGGGCTACTATGTAGGGGTTGACATCATGGAGAGTCACTTGACATCAACAAGTCCAAGCTAGTATTGGCAGCTAAACTCCCCAACAAAAGATGCACACTCCAGGTGGAAGCTCTTGCCAATAGAAGGCACACAATCCCAAAATTTTAATTATCTTAAATTTTATTACCACTCGCACATTTTTATTTAGTTATCACTTGCTTAAAACTTCCTCTACCAACCTTAGGAATGATCACCAGGCTACAAGATGGAAGCCCCTCCATGTGCTACCCTACCCTATCCATGCTCATCCATTGATGAGTTCTCATAGGCATGGATATTCCCAATCCAACCCCAAATGATCATATCTCCTGGAAGTACCATGGAAGATTGAGCCTCACAAGTCACTTGAAAAATGCACGTGTACGTTCTTATGTGTAGCACACCGCCATCATGAAGATCATATCACAAGGACTGGGTGAGAACACAAGAAAAATATCACTCAATCAAAAACAAACTCGAGAGGACGAATTCTACATGAATTCGAAGAACAATAAAACCATACATCATGAACTCACTCAATCAACCTTAATCAAGGAGTATGGATTCTACATGAATCCCAATGATGCAACAAGACCAGACATCATGAACTCACTCATCTGACCTCAATCTGAGAGTATGAATTCTACATGAATCCTAGTGTCCACAAAATAACAAGGGTCCGAAAGAAACAATAACACTAGGTATAAAATTACTCAACTGAACACAGAGTTAGGGATATGGATAATATAAGTAAAAATCCAAGTCTATGACTAACATCATGACAAGAAAACTTGAGAAAACTGGGCAACATGTAAAATGAGGTAAAAACCCCAAAACTTGAAAAATTTGAAAATAAAACCCATTTGGTCTTAGGGCACACAATTCACAAAAATTCAATAAAATCTACGTTTATAGTCTGTATTCAAAAATGACTAGCATAATGGTGCAAAATGCCAAACCCTCATCCTAGAAAATAGGGAAATGCTCATACCCACCCAACCAAGAAGAGCTAGCATACAAAAATAGAGGGGAACACTAGTTCTTAGCCTCCTAACAAATGGCTACCAAAAATAGAAGTAGAAATCAAGCTAAAACTATAAAACGAGAGAGACCTACCTCACAACCAAAGAGGACAAATGGGAATCTAAACCATAAAATACAAATCCCATAGAAGTAGCCAAAAATTGTGGTAGCCCAAGGTCTCCTCGAGCTAGATCTAATGAGACCAATCTAATGATGATCCTATGCCTATAGCTCCCACTAAAAACAAAATGGTAATTCCTCATGAAGAGGATTTTGGGTTTTACTCTCAAAATTTCTAATTCAAAAGTAAGAAGTGGGGAATTAAATTCCTTTTTGGATACTTATTGACTTTTCGAGTGAATAAAGGCTTAGGGAAAATAAATAAGGGCCCGTTTGGTTGCAAGCATAGGAATAGAGAATTAGAATGGAAATTTGGAATAGGAATAGATATGGGGAATGAGAATGGAAAAGACCAATCCCATTCTTGTTTGGTTTGCATAGTATTTAATGGGAAGATAAACGAGAGGAATGGTGATGAAAGGCCAAAGAGGAAAAAAGAAGTTAGCACAACATTTTGTTTTAAAGAAAAGCAGATAAAATCTTTACGTGTTTTTTTTGACAGCCTTATACTCTTCACAGTCTTTTGATTAGTATATTATTTAATCTTGTACTGAAAATGAAGGTAGAAAATGAGGGTTTTGAGGGCTTTTTCTAGCCTTTGAAGGGTTTGGGAGCAGCAATTATAGCTATGTCTGTAGTTGGCTAGTGCAGGAGGTCTAGATTCCTGTGAATTGCAGCAGTGGTGTTTTTGTTTGGAGGATGGGAATCGGGGGAATTTTTGGTGATGTTAGAGAGTGTGGCTATGAAAGCATTGGATGAATTATTGTGGTTTCTCCTATTTGCAATGCTTCATTCTTTGTGAGGTGACTTCTTTTTTTTGTGTTATGCCTTTGTACTAGGGTAATTTTAGCTCAGACTCGTCAATAATGAGCGGAAGTTCAACCAAACCCAAAAAATATCAACGCCTACCACCACCAACCCTACGAGATTGTCAAATATGATTGAGTGAGATTGAGAATAGGAAGGGGCATTCCAATTACAAGTATTTTTGGGATTAGACAAAAACTCATTTTTGGATATTTTGGGAATTTGTAATCCTATTCTGTATTCCACTTTTGCCAACCAAACAAAGAATATAATTCATATTCTAATTTTCAATGCCAATTCCTATGCTATTCCAGCAACCAAACGGGCCCTAAGAGAACAAGTTAAATCCCAAATCCACCCAAATGAAAATAGGCTATTCCAAGTAACTAGAATTCATTTATGGAAAAGCTACCAGAAATTAAAATTGATTAAAATAAAGCCTGAAGATGCCAAAAATAACAAAATTTCCTTAACAACCTTCATGACAATGCAAACCTCTAAATGCACATCCACATTCATAGGTCTAGTCACTTAATGCAAATGAATCCAGATACTAGAAGATTTAATTTAAACATTTAAAAAATATATGTGGACCATACAGGGATGACATTGGTAAATATGAACAGTTGAATCACTAACTCCATATGCCATTGCTAGGGATATAAATCTTGCATACTAAAATACATGATCAAGTGCAATTGAATATAATAACATAGCCGAAGCAATAAATGCATTAAATCACCTAATTTAACCATTTATTCAATTATACTAAAATAATCTATTTACATCACCCACGCTCGCATATAGCATAATGAAGAAAGAATGAAGTATATAACCATAGCATTAAATCCATCACATAACATAATCAAAGATATGTCCAAATACTAGAAAACTAGATATCATCATAAAACATACTATCGTCTCAAAGGGGTATCATCATACAAATATGATCAATTGAACAATATAGTAGTCCAACATCTATGATACTGAAATCAAAGTATAGTACCTGGCCCTCAGGTCATCTCAAATATAAAACATAACATGAGTAACAAATATCTCTCAAATCAAAATATAAAAAGGTAAATATCCGCAACACATAACCAATGAATCCAACATGGACAATCCATTTCTAATTATTTAAGCATTTAACAATGGTTCTATAAAAAACTTGAAAAGGCACTTAAAACACATAAGCGAACACAATTATATACATAACTAACCAGTGCTATAGGAACCTACTTTAGTGTAGTAGGGTAATAGTACACAGTGCAATCTCTGCACACATCTTTGGGTAATCACAAAATAATATCATGATACCGCATCAATCTTGGTCATCACTGACTCAAACCTTAGTGAACCATAAATCACATCATAATCTCATAAATCAGCCATAAGCATAATTAGAGTAATTGATATAGTAACATAAATCCAATCACTTCAAGGGTGTAGACCACTCATGGTCTCAATTACGATCGCTTCTCAAGAAGAGACCAAAAAGGTTGCATCCATCAAGATGACTTACATAAGTCAAATGGGAGAGGCACTACATAGTAGTCCTAGAGACTTTGACCACAACAAGAAATCATTTGAGGAAATTGCAACATATTAAAATCCAAGGGGAAAATACTAGATATAGGATTAAATGGCTGGAGCATGGAGATGGAGGCTCCAAGTACTCCTTCCAACTACGAAAAAAATAAGGAAGATAAATATTAAATAGAGCATATTTGGTAAGAAGTCAAGGATATCAGTGATCAAAAGGAGATTCTTAATGCCTTTAATTTTTATGCCAAGTTATTCACTTTAGAGAAGTTAAGTGATTCAATTGAAACATGATCATAAATCTTATTCTGATAATTTTTTTGAGGAAAGAAAAGAAAACTAGAGAAAATTATTTGAAAAGAACAACTTATCAATACAAATATAAAAATGAATAATGATAAAGCCCCAGGGTTAGATGGTATCCCAATTTAATTTTATAAAGCTAATATTGATTGGGTATGGAAAGAACAAATGATTATATATGAATAAATAATTAATGTGGGTTTTCTAGGGTTTTTTATTAATTCAAAATTTTACAAAACTCATACACATAGATGGAGATAAGAAACTTTTAAAGAACATGCGTCCAATGACTCTTCTTAATGTTTCCTATAAGACTATGACCAAAATACTAGCCCTAGGATTGGGAAACATACTTCCTAGGGTGATTAGCCCTATGCAAAAATATATTTTTAAAAATCTTACTACTTGCTGCGAGGCCATGGATTGGGTGAGGTATTCAGGTCAACAAGCCTCAATGTTTCTGATCAGTTAAGAGAAAGCATGTGGAAAGATTGAATGGGAATCCATAGTAATGATTTTAGAAGGTCTTGGTTTCTCCAATTTCTTCAAAAAAATAGTACTAACTCTCATAATTTCTATTGATGCATCAGTGGAGATAAATGATGCATGATCGAAAGATTTTTCCCTTACAAGATAAATAAGATAGGGGTGTTGTCTAGCTCCGACTTTATTTTTTCATACTATAGACTCATTATATTATATCCCAAGGGATGATACTCTATTTCCAATGGTCAAGGGGATTAAAATTCTCAATCAAAATGGTATTTCATACATACAATTTGCATATGATACAACACTACATATTGAACTCTGTAAGATAAACATTAAAAACCTCCTTGCCAAGTCAGATATATTTTTCTCTACTTTTTCTAGTAAATTATCAATGTCCAAATCCATTATTTTAGTTTGGGAAGAATTTCCTCCAAATTGGTATGATAAATTTGGCATATCTTGGGGTGGTCCTGAATATCATGTCAAATATCTAGATATTCCCTTTTCATTTTCTCCTAATCAAGTAACACAATGTGGCTTGGGTCAAGAACAAAATTGACAATAAATAATCCATGTGGAACTGTAGGTACCTATTCTTTCTAAGAAGGTTGTAGTTTTTCCAAAAGGTGTAGTTAGCTTATATGATGTACTATTTCTCTATCCAACTTTTCAATTAGTCACAAAATAACTATGTCTAGAAGATTATTATAAATTTTATTTGGTCATATGAAAAGGGTAACACAAAATGACACACTTTCATATGGGAGTGGTGTGTGAGAAGAAAGGAGGTTGGAGGATTGGGGTTGAAGGACCTTAGATGGAAAGGCATTACTCTTATAGTTAAAAGGATAGTTAAGGCTACACAAGGAAGAGAACCATAGAAGGTTCTAATTTGGAATAAAATTTCTAGAGGTGTGCCTCAAGTTGTTAAAAAATAGAAAGGAATGCACATTGATGACCTTCAGGAAAATAAAAAATTAAAGTTGAAGGGTTTCTAGTCTTTCAAGCAATAAGCAAGGGTTGGTAATAGGTGAGACATTGGGACTTAGGAATAAGATTGGTTGATAAGGAATTCAAGTTTTTTGGGAGAAATTAGTGTGTTGGAACCTTGAAAAAAATGGAAAACCATTAACCCTTGTCCAAGGTTGTTCTACTAGATAGTGGTCCAAATTAGTCCAATTAATAAACTTGGTGACCTCCTTGTTGATGGTAGACTCATTGAGGGGGAGGAAATAATTTCTAAATGTGATATAATTATTACTCATAAAATGACCTTCTCTATGTTGAAAGAGATTTGTGAGAACTTTAAAATTCTCTTAGTTTGTGGTTAGACAATAGATAGATTACGCTAGCTGAAATGGCTTGATGGCTCCCCATTGCGTTCTAGCAAAGCCAAAATTGTTTACAGTCTCTTGTTTGACTCATATGATATCATTGATCATATTAACCTCAAATTGTACTCCAATATTGACCCTTAGAATTAGTACAAAAACCTAAGCTACCTTTGACATTGACCTATAAAGTCTAAAATTTAGTGTTTTCTTTGGCAAACTCTTTTGCATAGACCTTCCTTGTCTAAGATGGATGGTGAGCCTTTTACTTGTTTGGTCTATAGCAACCTGGATGTGTGCCCCATGTATTTTTAGAATACCCTTTTTTCAAGGGTGTAGGAAATATTTGGCTTATCTTTGAATATGGATATCTCTTTATTTCATGTTGTTACTAATTTTATTCTCATCTTATCCAAATATTTCAACTCTTTTTGGTCCATGATTTTCTCTCATTTTCTTTGACACATTTGGTTACTTAGGAATGATAATATATTCAAAGGTAGACATAAGATTCTTATCAAGTCTTTGTAGAGATTCATTTATCATCATATTTCCATGTAGATGCCACTAAGTTTCTAGGTTAAGATCTATTAATGTTATCAAAGAATACACCAGTGCTCTTAGTTAGGAGGCAATTCCATTTGAGTTGAAAACTAAAGTGCAAGCTAAGTTTGATTTTGACTACACACAAAAAGGACTCCTAGATTAGATTATTATGAAGAAGAAAGTTACAACCTCAAAAAAATTCATAAAGACAGCCCATCATACCAATGAAGAAAAAACCAACAACAACAAAGATAATGTGCAAGAGGCTCAATAGACCATTGAAGAAAGATCTAATATTAAAAACACTTGATGCATCATAATGGGTGCACTACCTTTCCCCCCTTCTCTCCCTTGGGAAGCTCTATTCATAAACCCTTACAACATTATTCAAGAAGAGGGTCTCAAACCCAAATTGGTAGATGGACCAATGCCATGGGTTGCATGGTTAAAAGATGAAACTTTAAGCATAATTTGATATAGTATTTTTTTTGATAAGGTTTAATGTTTTGATCTTGTGAATCTGGTCATACCATAGATTGTAAATTGATTGTATATTTTGGTATCCATTAGACTCTCAACTAAGCTTTTCATGTACTAGAATTGTTTAATGCTTTATAGTTAGTTTAGAAAAACAAATTGTGTTGATAATCATTATGTCAATAATTTATAAAATCATTCACAATTAATGATTAAAAATAGTAACATCAAAATGTATCAATTTAAAATTACCAATGATAACATCTAGTGATAGAATATTAAAAATGAATATATATTGAGATGGGTTTGATGATCTTCTTGACTGTTTGCCATAGTTCTTTCCTTTGTGCCTTTCTAAATTGTGAGTTCAATTTTGGAAGTTGAAGAAGTCTTCAACTATTTCCCTTTGGAATGCTACTTGTATCTCTCATTTTGAAACCATCAAATAACTTAGGAGATCACAAAATCAAAGTATGATCGATTGCCTATATATCTATTTAGCTCCTGATCACAAATGCAACATAGTCACCCACCACCCATGATTAGATAGGGGGTTGCGAAGTTAGTTGCTGAAATGAGTCTATTGTTGAGCAATAGTATTGATGCAGCCAACCACTATATGTTAATGTGTCATCATCTATTGGTAATAATTCAATACCAGTATTATTGAATGGTTCTAGTCATTTATAAATGAATGATTCTTATATATGGACCTTAACCTATATGGTTTGTGGGGGACACATATTGTGAAATATTGATGAGCTAGATCTAGCTTTTTATGGGAAAGGGCAATGAGCTCTTAGGTCTAGTGTTGATTATGGTAGATGCAATACCATATTTAACATGCTAAAATATTACAATTTTTTTTTTACCAATTCATAATAGGAAAAATTAAAAAAAAGTGTCTCTTTTACATGAACAAGAAACCTTTCCATAACTAGATTAATTATCTTCAATTAAATAAAAATGAAATTATAATAAAATAACTTGTATTCTATGAACAAGAGTATAAGATTCTAATTTAGATTCAAATGAAATAGAATATAACGTAATAACAAAATTTAATAATTACAATCAAAACATAACATGAACTTGAATGAGAAGATTGTAACCATGCTTTTATTTTTACTTTTTAATATCTTCCTAAGATAGGGAGAGAATCATTAGAGGCTTTACCTACCATCTATTAACCATTGATCCCCTACACACCTTTCATTCAAAAGTGGACTAGCCCAACATAAAAGTGACACAATACAATCAAATTTATTGTAAATAAAATTTATATTTAAAATATAGCACAACTATAATAACATATGATATTCAAACTTTACATATCCATATATAATTATATATAAACATATAAAAATACATATACATGCAAGTATTAAGTTTTACTTAAAGAAGTCACATTCATATAAATAAGTTAATTTATTGACTATTTAATGCGGTAGAGTCTCATTCATTGTAATAAAACTTACATTTAAAATAAAATTTAAACTTTATATATCCATATATAATTATATATAAACATATAAAAATACATATCCATGCAAGTATTAAGTTTTACTTAAAGAAGTCACATTCATATAAATAAGTTATATATTGACTATTTAATGGGATAGAGTCCCATTCATTGTAATAAAATTTACATTTAAAATAAAATATTTTTAAGTATCATATTATATTCAATCCATATCTAGTGTTTGAGAAAATGGCATTCATATAATAACCATTAGGTGCATAATTAATATAAATAGCTACTCTCATTCAGTGTAAAGTCAAAAGACACATCAAATCTGAAATTGAAAAATAAATACATATGAGCTTTCCGCGTAGAAAGAGTCTTACTCTAGAACCTGTAAAGGTCACTGTAAAATATGACTTTTTCTCGTGGAAGGAACGAGTGTCCCGCAAGGAAGTCTTCCCTGTTGACACGCAAATATCTCAACCGATTCGGGCCAACGACTAAGACCTTGCGCACTAAATATGATTAAAATAAATGGCCAGGACTCAGGGCTACGAACAAACTATAATCATGGATAGCCCTGCAAATCAGATATTCAGATGGCGAAGCTCAGTCAGCAGCCTTCGGCGGCACTGCTCTTCCTATGCTCTCTTTCTTCTCTCGTTTTCTCATCACGCGCAGCAACCCACAGCTTTTCGATCCCTCCTATCTCAGACATAATAACATACGAAAATGACGCCTACCGTCAAGGAGACATGGTGCAGCTCACCAAGAATCAAGTATCAGGGCAGCTAACCCACAGCTTCGGCTGGGCGGTTTATAACAAATCTGTTCCGCTATGGGACACCTCTTCCCGAAGTCTTGCAAATATCTCTGCCTATTTCAAATTCGTTATCCAGCCCGGTAATGATCCTAACACCGGTTTTGGAGACGGACTTGCCTTCTTCATGGCGCCTTTCGAGTTGAATCAGCCCTTGAACGCTTCGGGAGGAGGTTTTGGTTTGTTTAACGACACAACTTTTAAGGGATCATACTATCAGATGGTTGCCGTGGAATTTGATACTTTCTTCAATGGCTGGGATCCAGATGACAACCATGTCGGGATCGACGGCAACAGCGTAGTGTCCAAGGCAAATGTTTCAGTGGGAAGCTTGAATCGAAGCTTATACAGCCTTTGGGATATGAATCTCAAGAACGGAAAGCAGTGGCACGCGTGGGTGGATTATGACGGAGGAGCAAAGAGGCTGCAAGTGTTCCTCTTCTGTAACCCAAATGCCACCAGTGTCTCTAAACCTAAAATCCCAATCTTATCTCATGACATAGATCTGCGGGAGGCTCTTCCAGCAAACATCAAGGTCGGGTTATCGGCTTCTACTGGATCTTCAACGGAGACACACACTGTGAACGCGTGGAACTTTTCTTATTCATATTCCTGGGAAATCTCGCCCGCACCCTCCCCGAGCAATACTTCGGATGAACCGAACCCATCAAGTGGCAGGGGAAGGAGGAGGAACAATTCTGCCAGAGTTGTTGCAATACCGGTCGTGTGCGGCGCTCTGGCTGTCGGCGTTTTCGTATCCTTTGTGTGGTGGTGGAAAAACAGACGGTCTGGTGAGGAAGGTGAAGAGAGCGATGTGGAGCTGGACGAATGGTTTTCTCAGGGTCCCCGGAAATTCTCCTACGCCGAGCTCAGCGCGGCGACGAGAAACTTCAGCGAAGATGAAAAGCTTGGGCAAGGCGGCTTCGGTGGGGTTTACAAAGGCATCCTGCCCGGCCAGACGGCGGAGGCGGTGGCCGTTAAGAGAATATCCGAAGGTTCGAAACAAGGAAGGAAGGAGTACATTTCTGAGGTTACCATAATCAGTAAGCTCAGACACCGTAATCTTGTGCAGCTCTTAGGATGGTGCCATCAGAAGGGCGAGTTGCTCCTGGTCTACGAATACCTGCCAAATGGGAGTCTTGATAAATACATTTTTGGGGAAGAGGAGGATACTCTGGATTGGGACAGAAGATACAGTATCACCTGTGACATAGCGTCTGCTCTTGTTTATCTCCACGAAGAGTGGGATCAGCGTGTTGTTCACAGAGATGTCAAGGCGAGCAATGTAATGCTGGATTCCGATTTCAACGCCAAGTTGGGGGATTTTGGATTGGCAAGAATGGTGGAGCGTGACCAGGCGGCTTCCCATACGACCGTGGTGGCAGGGACGCTGGGGTATTTAGCTCCCGAGTGCTATATAACTAGGAAGGCCAGTCCAGAGGCGGACGTGTACAGTTTTGGGGCGGTTATGTTGGAAATTGCTTGCGGAAGGCGGCCCGTTGACCGCACACTTGTTGAACATAATTCCAGATTGGTGGAATGTGTTTGGGATTTGTATGGACGGGGAAAGATTTTGGATGCTGCGGATAAAAAACTTGGAGGATATTTTAACGAGGAAGAAATGGAGTTGCTGATGCTGGTGGGGCTGCTGTGTTCTCATCCTGACCCGACATCAAGGCCGAGAATGAGAGAGGTGCTGAAGATATTGAAAAGGGAAGCAGAATTGCCAAGTGTTCCGCTGGATATGCCGGTTGCTGTATACAGTCAGCCTGTTAATCGTCGTGGTGGAACATTAGGGTCGTGGTCGTCGGGAGCAGTTACCTCCTCCGTCGTGACTGAAGCGTCGATGTCGTCACTGAACGCGTCTGTTGTGTCATCTTCTACGGCATCAAGTGGCCCGGTCAAACTGTCCAGTCCTCTATTGTTCAACACAGGGACTTCCTAGCCTATAGTCTACCTTTTGGCTGCGGGAATAGGAATAGCTATTTTGGAATAGAAAATGGGGCTATGTATTCATGTTCTCTTTTGGTTCAGCCAATAGTTGATGGGGAATTCGCGGACTCCAAAATTTATGTTTTCTAAAATAAATAAAAGTGGAATAGAAATACGTATTCCAATAACACATATTTGGGTGGAATTGCAAAACTATATTTTTGGGCCAAAATTGGAATACGTATTTCTATTTAACTTCGTATTCCATTTCCAATTTGGTGCATCCAAATGAAGAATTCAAAATTTTAAGAATTTACATATGCCTATTTTGCTTGTATTCCCATTGCCAAACAAAGTTGTTAGTGAAAAATAACATGGCCTCAAGTTTCTTCGTCATATGCAATTGTATTTGTTTGATATTAGAGAAAAGTAATTTAATGAGTTGGAAATTTAGAAGTCAATAATATTCAATGTGAGGGCAATAGTTTACAATTCTTTTATTTTAGTCATATACTTTTATGTAATATCATTTGATGGTTTGATAAGAGTTTGTTTCTATAAAAACAATCCAATCGTAATGGTATTTATTTAGAGTTGGTTAATTTGAATAAGGGGTTGAAATTATCTATTGTTTAAGTTCCAACCATGGCATGTGATTTGTGCTTATATGTTAGTTTACATGTAATGTTTTTTTATATTCTAAAGTGTTAATGGGTATATTTTACTGTTACATTGCTTAATAATACATTAATAGAAACTATTTTTGGAAGTCAACTTTTCATTTGTGAGGGTTTTCCTAAAGTATATCTTTTGTCGTCTTTGATGAGTATTTTGTTTATTCCTTTTCATAAAGATATTGGATATTTGTTTGAATAGATTTCTCTTCTAGATTATATGAAAAATGTCATCTTTTGGATACATATTTTCCAACATTTCTTAGTTTTAATATAACTAACTTTAGGAACTATGCATATTATATTTCATTCTTGTAATATTTAATTCTTAATTAAATTTATAAATATATTTTAACTATTTTAAAACAACCATACATTGTATTCATGTATACACTATGATTACAAATGTGTAGTTGATTACTATACCTAAATATTTTTATTATTATTATAAGTCTTAATACAATAATTATTCAATAGAAATGTTTGTTTGAGTTATTAAAATAAAATTAATATTTGAAGAGTTTTATCAAGAAATTTCTTTTAATAAAAGATATGAAGGCTTTTCAAATATATAATATATTATTGACTGAAAGTGCAATACCATAATTTTGTATATTAATATAATTTATTTTTATACTTTTATATCATTTTCTTATATGATATTTGAATGCAATTTGTCTTATTCCCTTCATTCTATTATGCATAGTAGTTGTGAGAATTTCAATTATATTTTCCATATCATCTTTCGGTATAAGTTGAGATTATCCAACAATGAATAAAATCAATACACATTGTTAATGAATTAATAACGAGGATAGCAAAAACAATACAATGAATGTATGCTATAAATCATCCCAACTCAACACTTAGCAATGTTAACTATGAATCTTCAACAAGTAGAGGACATCCCAAGATAATTCTTTGTATCCTCTTAGCTATTTCCACGTCAAATGTTCTATGTTAGCTATTAATGTTTTAAGGTTCAACATCTAAACCAATCTGATCACCTCCTTGTCTATTGATCAAGATCCAAATATGCATTTTCACCATGAGGTTTGGTCAGTCAACACTTAAATTATGAGCTATTTTGAAGTCATGACTATAGTTTCATAATACTAAGCATAGCAACTCAAACAATTTAAGAAGATAGTTGGAGAATGCTACAAATTTGGTTCTCACAAGTTCTTAGAGCTCGTAGTACTTATCTCAATAGCCAGAAATAGAAATTAGAAAACATGATGATGATATTGATAATTTTATTACTTTAAAAGAAATAAAAAATGCATCTGTCTTAACAATAATATACTTATCTTTGTCAATTACATATTTTTAATAGAACAAACATATTAAATCAGACCTCTTATTAAATTTTTATTTATTTTTAGCCAATAGGCGTTACTTGCGAGGGAACTTGTGTCTGGCCGCTGCAAAACCTGTCTTACGCTAAAACCACCAAACCTCTAGTATCATAAACCATGTTCAAGTTGAAAGTTTTTTTACCCACTGACTTGTATCGTACGCTGTACACATTTACAGAATTCCATTAGGATGCATAGTAAATGTCTTTCACAGCTTCTATTGTCGAACACGAATGAAATAGATTTCAAACACGTGAAGGAAAAGCTTGATCATAGCTTTAGAAAATGTTCAAGCATTACTACCAGCGACCTCTCCATTGAAATGCCTGCATGTCTGAGGAGTTCTCAAAGAAATTAAAGAATATGTCTAATTGAAAGGAATCATATTGGTCTAATAGTTTTCAAAGGAGTAATATTTTATCACAGTCCTTTGTTCCAAGTTGTGTTAATAAATTATAAATTCTAACATTGAGGAAATTTTGATTCAAATTAATTTAGCATTTCATGCTTAATTAATTGGTTGGGCTCTACCCTGTATTATGCACAGTCCTAAAAATTCTTTTCACCACTATGATCAGTCAAAAAAAAAAGGGGAACTTTGTTTCCCAGTTGGAATCATATAGTTTCATATAGTTTCATATTTTCATTCAATCCTCTTTCGAATATTGAGTGTACTAATATGATTCTTATAGACACTTAAATTTGATCACATAAATTTGTAATCAAATTTAGTCATCTTTTAAAGCATATTTTATTTAAATATTACATATTTAATTACTTTAGCGCTATCCCCAAATTAATTAATTTAAATAATTAATTAGAGCCAAATTAATAAATTCACGGACAACCTATAATCTAATTTATTAGTAAAATCCCCCTTCCTCTATTAAATTAAATAAATGTAAAACCCATTTAATTTAATCTCTAAAAATCCTTCTCTATTTAATTAATTTAATTAATTAAATTCATCCACCCACAAACTAAACCTTCAACCTACTAGTTACCCAAACTCAACTCATGCGTCAATAATTCCTCCTTTACTTAAATAATCCATTTATTTAATTAAAGTCTCATGCACCAAATATTCATCATTTAATTAAATAATTCATTTATTTAATTAAATCTTATGCACCAATAACTCTCCTTTTTAATTAAATAATTCACCCACCAATCTTGTTTATGACAAATCCATCCACCTTAGCCACCTTAACTAAAGCATATCGCCTCCTCTTCCATGTCTAAAATCCACTCTCCATATCACTTGCATAAATTAAGGCATAATTTATTCCCTCTAACTCAATCCCAAGTCGTGTCTCATGCCACATCTCCCCCATCCATCTCTAAACACAAAAGTCCATCTCCTCCACCTATCTCAGTCAATTGAAGCCTATCTCACACCTCACTCAAATGACTATGCATAAGGAATTCTTATCTCCTTCTCATCCAATTGCATATAAATTGAACCCCTCTCCTCTCACAAATCATCCACCTTCATATGTAAACTTATAATACTATTTTGAGAGCCTAATCTAACTATCAAAATAACATTATGATGGAGAAATCCACTCATTCCTCCATTGTTAAATCCTTCATCCATGTCTCATCTATTGAATCTTGACGTCACACTTGAGCATACATCTCCATCCTTTGGACACATCTACACATTTTGGGACACCCAGTGGAGCCACGCAAATGGGTCATTCATTCATCTATTTCAATTTGTTTTGCTTAGATACTAACAATCTAATGTTTATTGTTGTTTGAGTGTGTTGCAAGGTGGTTTTATTGATTGTGCAGGCTAGTAAACATATTTGGAGGGAAAAACCATGCTTGGAACACTTGAAGATGTGTTCAAAAACCTCTTGACAACCCGGGCAAACTTTTTCTGGGTCAATTTAGCACATATACCATTTCCTATAACACATCCATTAACTCTTTTAGCTCATTTAATCACATTTTAATGCATTGAAACATTGTTATATCACATTTACTAGGTTCTATAGGACATTTACTAGGTTTTTGTAATGCATTTGTTAGGTTTTGTATCACATTTGCCTATTCTTGTAGTGCATATGCATATTCCTATAGCACATTTTCCTATTCTTTTAGTGCATATAAAATTTTCTATAGTGCATTTACCTATTCTTTTAGTGCATATATTACTTTCTATAGCACATTTGTCTATTCTTTTAGTTCATATGCAACTTTCTATAACACATTTGTTGAAAGTAAAACTTTCCATTTTCTGTCTATACCAGAGGACCTAAGCATCATTTTAGCACATTTAATAAGTGTTTTTGTGAATTTACAATTTTTTCTAGTGCATCCATAAAGACTTTCAGTGCTTTTACATTGTCTTTTAGCATGTTTGCATTATGGTATAATGCATTTAAGAAAGACATTTTTCCAATGCATGGTGAAGTATTTTGTAGTGCTTTTGTAGATTGTTTGAGCATTTTTGCACAATTTTTTAGTGCATCCAATGTCTTCTATAGCACATTTATAGAACTACAAAATATTAAGGATCTGACTATGAATTTCATCTTTGTGCAGGTGAATGAGCCTAGGAAGTTGTTATTTTGCTTTAATTGTTGCTTGTAGGTTGTCATTCAAAGTCATTTTCTTTGAAATTAACTTGATTTCTTAATCATGTCTTGATATAATTACACTTTTTATTTTGGCTTAATAATCCAACAAACAAAATCTTGAATGCGAAGGGGTAAAAAACTAATCAAAGTCATCACATTTTGATTTGGGTGCTAAAATTGAATGCTTAAGGGATTTACAATCTTTTCATTGGAATGAATGCATAGAAATTAAACACACTCTAAAATTGAATAAGGATCAAAGAACAATGCTATGGAATCACACTTCAATTTGGGTCTATAATAATCTCATCAAATATTGAATGCTTGAGGATTAAAGAACATTGCAAATCCACGCATTTCGATTGGGGGCTTAAAAAGAAATCATAAAGTCTTGAATACTTTAAATAAAATGACTCTTATTCTCATCCTTTTCAAATATTTCACACACGATTTATTATGTTGACTCAATTTTGTTATGTTGACAATAATAATTACTTACTAAACTCATAATTTGACAAACCTTACATTTATGGAAAGATAAGAACATTCTTAAGAAACCCTTTTCATTTCATCAAATTTTGGTGAAAAAAAGTCATTAGCTACATGTTTGAAGTAAAAATCACATAAAAATAGGCCAAAAGCACATTTTAAGGATGTTTTTAAAGTTGACCATATAGGTTTGGTATCAAAAAATATAGTAGACCTTATAAAAATATTAATTGTTTTCATTTTGTATCAGGGTGGATGGGAAAAAAAGTTGGAATAGATTTTGAAATGGTTTGAGATATTTCACAACTACAGATTTTTTAGATCACCACTTTTTGGCACACCATGATCCTGCACATACCCATCCATCTAATATACTTTAAATTTTTTATATGCTACATATGCTAAGAATAACCAAGTACTGCTTCTATTCTTTCCACAAGAGCATAGGTCTCATCATAGTCTATTCCTTCTTGCTATGGGTAACCTTTACATACTAATTTTGCCTTGTTCCTTACAACTTTTCCTTGTTCATTCATCTTGTTCCTGAATACCCATTTAGTTCCTATCACATTCTTGTCTGTTGGTCTGGGGACCAATTCCCATGTCTCATTCTTTACTATTTGATCGAATTCTTCTTTCATAGCTTGCTTCCAATAGTCATCTTTACATGCTTCATCTGCATTCTTAGGTTCAACTTAAGATTTCAAACATAGTTTCTCATTGACTCTGCTTCTTGTCATCACACCTTTATCTCTGCTTCTAATGATCTACTTAGGTGGATGATTCTTTGTCATATTCTTACTCGAAGTAGGAGTTGTTATCTCAACTCTTGACTCTAATGAAGGTTCTAAGCTTTTTTCCTGCCTTAGCCCTTCTTCATTCTGCATATCATTGTTAGTCTCAAGGAATACTTCATCATTCCTTAGTTTAGTAACAACATCATCATCTGAATCGTAATCAACTATTCTTTCTTGTATCCTCAATTTCTCATCAACTCTCACATTTGAAATTTCCATAACAGTCTTAGTTCTCAGATTATAACATTTATAAGCCTTTCTTTTCAATGAATAACCAAGAAACATACCTTCATCACTTCTAGCATCAAACTTACCAATATCATCATCTCTTTTGATGTAATACTTACTGCCAATTTTTTTGAAATACTTAACTATAGGCTAGTGACCAAACCACAGTTCATAAGGGGTCTTGTTTGCATCTTTCCTAACCTACTCTATTCATAGTGTACACTATTGTACTAATAGCTTCTCTCCAAAACATCTTAGATACATCATTTTTAGCTAGCATAGCTCTTGCTGCTTCTATTACTAACTTGTTTTTTCTTTCTACTATACCATTCTATTCAAGGGTCTTCAACTCAACTCTTTCTTCTACTCTAGGATTGAATCTTTTCTCTTCAATTTGATTCCCATTCTGTAAATCATTGCTAATGATAAATTCCACATTTCCATGGTTAGCCTTTGGATCAACAATAGTTACCAAAGCTATCTCTTCTAATACTTCCTCTTTCTTAACTAATTTAGGTTCATTATCACAATCATTCAAGAATCTTTCCATGCTTGCTTTAGATTCTTCACCTTCATTAGAAAACAAACTCTTTCTAGTTTTTCTTACTCTCTTAAGACATCTAGACAAAAAATGATCAAATTCTTTACATGTCCAACAAACAAAAAAATTGCATACCTTCTATCTCTCTTTTTGTAAATAGATCAATACCTTCCTTTATCTTTATGTCTTCTTTAGATCTTGACTTATCTTTTCTTGTGCTTCTATTTTTTTGTGTTCAACAAAAGGATTATGAATATGGAAACTTAATGCTCTATTCTTTACACAAATCTGATAGCTCACCAAGAATCTCCATTATCTGGGTGTGAACATTTCTTTTACCTGACTTAGGACTAACTTTGTCACTGATCTCCCAAAGTTGTTAAACTCTATCTTCAAGGACCTGGTTCTCTGATACCAATTATTAGAAACAATAGTTCACCTAGATAACTAGGGGGGGGGGGGTGGTGGTGAATCAGTTATCCAATAATTAAAACATTTATCAACCTTAAACAATCTTATTCATTCAACCAAAGTAAACATTAACCATAACAAGATACACATAGACAATTACACCAGATATGTTAATTAGGGAAACCCTTAATCAGAGGGAAAACCCCAGTGGGAATGATGCCCACAAGATGATGTACTAATATAAATATTCCTTGTTAGAGGATGGACCCTATTAGGAGTCTATTACAACATTTAGACATTGAATCCTTGTTAGAAGATTCCAACCCTATTAGGAGTTGTAGAAGACAGAAGGACCCACTATCCAAACCGATTCTAGGGCAAGACTACTAAACTCATTGTCCACCTGATCTCTCAATTATTCTTTGCAGAATAATTGTGTGTACTATACTTTTTCCTCTATCTTGCTAACCAGACCAATCACATCAGACCTTGTAGACCAAGTCATGAACCTTGGATCCAAGTATCCAACTTTGGATCACAAAATAAAACTTCAGCAATGAAGTTTCATTCAGTTCTGCTCTGCTATGCTTATCTTCACATTCTGCTCTTCAATCATTTGCATTCATCCATACATACTTAATTCACGATAAAAGAAAATGTTCTTCCTTTTCTATCAAATCCATAAAACAATTTCTTGAGTCAGTTGTTACACCTTCTCAATTAATTATTATAGGACCACATTAAGAACATGTTACACTTAGCGATAACATTAATCTTTTGTCGTGCAACTTGAATAACTTTTCGTACATGTAACATTATGACAAGTGAGCTTAGCCATGTCATCACCAACATGTCTTCTTCACATTTTTAACTTTGACTTCTTAGAATAATAATTTTGCTAAGAGATATAACAAGTTTACCAAAACATGCCTTTGTAAACCCTATCTCAAAATAGTCTTCACCGAAACTTACATGACTTCTCCCAGACTTAATATCTTATACTTTTGAGGTTAGCTATGTATACTAGACACATAGTATAACCTCCCTTTAACCTTGCTACATAAAGTACTTAATGATCTGTTCATACCAACTTGATCTTTCCATTGTTCTTCTGTTAGATACCACAAAAAATTGCTATGTTGACATCGATGACAAACATAGTCACGAATGTAACATATCATTGTGATAATGAACTAATCATGTTTCTACAATACTCCCCCATAGGAATATCATATCATTCATGCTTCTGACACCTTAACCTATATGGTTTGTGAGGGACACATATTGTAAAATATTGATGAGCTAGATCTAGCTTTTTATGGGAAAGGGCATTGAGCTCTTAGGTCTAGTGTTGAATATGGTAGATGTGATTGTCATGTCCCCTTTTCAAATAATTAAAAAAATAATAATCTTTGCTAAGGCAGGCAGGCTCAAAAGGTGAAGTTTCGAAAAAAGGGGCTAATCTTTGGAAACCAATAGACTAATAAATGAAAATTATTATTAAAATATATTTTATTAACCCCTCTTGGACGTGAGCTAGGGTTATGCCCTCTTTTAAGGGATTTGGAGGCATTTTGGGCTCATTCTAAAACTTGATTTTTCTCATTGCTTTGTTGTTCTTCGGAGGTTGCCAAATTTGTGGAGAAGGATACCCAAGGACAGGAGTTTTTAGGTTTCTAGGAAGGCTAAGGATAGGAGTTTAAAGCCATTCCATGTGCAAGATCATGCAGAGTTTGCCTTTGTGCTGAACAGTGCAGATTTGTAGGTTTTCGGGTGTGTTTTTTGTAAGATTTTGGTGTTTCCAGTTGAGTATTTCATATCAGTTTGGGTTGCTGCTATATTTTAGATATTTAGATGTTAAAATAGAGATGAATATATGTATTGGGTCATGGTTATACTTCTGTGATAGATTATTACTATTTTTGTGGTATTTCTGAGCTATTTGGTGTTATTTTCAAGAGCCCGATGAGCATTGTTTTTGTCCTCCATTTGGGAGCTATTCTGTAAACTCTATACAGATCTAGAAATTTCATTTTGTAGGCTATTATGCTGGTGAAATTTTTTGTAAAAATGTCCACTTTCAGATTTATTAATAATATGTGAAGCTGTGAAGTTTATGGCACTATTTCGGGCATACCCGATTTGGGTTTATTTGAAAAATTGGCAGATCTTTGAAATATTGGTTGTTTGATTTTAAAAATCTGATTAGAGACTTTAAATATCATATAAAATCACAAAAAGGGACATTTTAGTGGTATCAGAGCTATGATCTTGCCAGCTTGAGGGTTTGTAGAAGTTTGCATGCAACTAAGTGAAAGAGAAAAGAGATATTTGCAGCGAGAAAAGAGTAAAGAAATTTAGATCAAACCTCCAATTAAAAGTAAAAGTACAAAATCCAAGGAAGGAAAAAGTATGGTTGACCCAGATGAGATGGAAAAGAAATTCTTCCAAGACATCTAGAATACTCAAAAACAAACAGTGGATAGTCTGGCAGAAACTAGAGAGGCTTTGTGAATATTGACAGAAAAATTGCAAGGAGTTGCGTCTACTAATGAGAAAGGGAGCACTTCAGAGGAGCCAAGAAATCTAAAACCCACACCCTCTAAATCAACAAAAACTATTTTCCTACCTACAGATGAGCCACCAGTACAAAATCCAGCCCTTAATCCTGTGGAAGAGGTTACAGGTAACTTGATTGCATAAAGAGCTACTTACAATGGCTTAGGTGATGACTTTTGCAGTTTGGTTCCTTTTAGAGAATATGTGGATATGATGAACACTTTGATGCCCAAGAAAGAGTACAGGAGGGAGCATGACATAAGTGGAAGAGAGCACAAAAATAAAATAAGAAAGTTTATAGCACCTACTTTTGATGGAACAAATAAAATTTCAGCTAGAGCATGGCTACAAAAATTATAGACCTTCTTCACACTTAACCCCATGAAGGAGAGTGATGCTATTCAATTTGCAAGTCTACACTTGGAAGATGCAGCCTATGATTGGTGGTATCATGGAATGACTACTCAAGGTCATGATCAGGTAACTACATTTGATGATTTCAGTCAAAGAGTGATAGATAGATTTGACCTCAAGGATGATGAAGAGTATTTTAAAGAATTGTCAAAGTTGAAGCAAACCAAATCAGTTAATGACTATATAGAAGAGTTTCAAAAAGTGGTTGTTATGGTACCTAATATGAATGAAAAGAGGATTGTTTATCTTTTTCTTGATGGTTTGGAAGATTCCGTTAAGGGTTTAGTTAAGGCTTTCTCACCCTCAACCTTACAGGAAGCTATCAAAAGAAGCTTGCAACTTGAAACTTGCGTGCCTATGAAACCAGTCACTAATAAAAAACCCCCAAATCTTTGGCAACATAGGGGGAATTTTTAGAAAAAGACTTTTCCAACACTACCTCCAAAAGATGTGATAAATGTGGCAAAAAAGAAGGTAGATGAAGATACTAGCAGTGAATTATGAAGGAAAAAGATTTGTTTCACTTGTAGAGAAACATGGGTTCCAGGACACGAATGTTTGGGGAAAGGTCAAGTGCACTATATTGAAGTTGCTTCAGAATTTGATTCAGATGAGCATGAGGAATTTCATGACACTAAGGAGGAGGAAGAAGAAGAGAAATAAAAAGAAAGCAGCAAGGGTGGCACTTTAGCAGCATTATCAGGAGTCCCAAGATACCATCCCTTTTGAATTTGAGGGGTACTGGCAAGGAAAAGGTTGACAATTCTTCTTGATAGTGGGGCAACTCACAATTTTATTGATGAGGGATTTGTCATGAAAAGAGGGCTTAGAGTAGAATATTTTGAGGGATTCAATGTTACTGTAGCTGATGGATTCACTATGCCTTGCACACAGGTGGTGAAACAACTCAAGATGACCCTAAGAGATTATGAGTTATGTGATGACTTCTATGTTGTTGGCATTGGGGAGACAGATCTTGTATTGGGTGTTCAATGGTTGCACTCTATTGGAGGCTATTACATGAACCATCAAACTATGGAGTTTAAATTTCATTCCAATGGGAAAGAAGTCTTATTGAGAGGCTTATCGAATGGAGCACCTAAGGCAGTCTCTGCAAAGAAGATGGAGAGGACTTTCTAAAGAGGACAAGTAGCATGGGCAATAGGAGTCATAATCCATCCAACAAGCTCTCCAAAGAATCAAAGTAATTTCTATTTTGAAATTCAAAATATTCTTGATAAGCATAGTATAGTTTTCAATGACTTGCCTCCAGGATTACCACTAGATAGAGGTTTTGAGCATGTTATAGAGTTAGAACAGGGTGCCAAACCAGTTATAACAACCCCATACCCCCATCCGAGAGGTTATAAGGAAGAAATTGAAAAAACTATTAAGGAACTCCTGGACATGGGATTCATAAGGCCTAGCTCTAGTCCATTTGCATCATCTGTGGTACTTGTCAAGAAAAAGGATGGTACAATGAGAATGTGTATAGACTACAGGGCTCTAAACAAGAAGATCGTAAAAAATAGGTATCCCATACCATGCATAGATGAACTCATTGATGAGTTACATGGTGTTGTATACTTCTCAAAAATTGACTTAAGATCAGGGTACCATCAAATCCGAATGAGGAGTGAAGATGTGGAAAAGACTGCTTTCAAATATCACTATGGGCACTTTGAATTTCTTGTTATGCCATTTGGCCTCACTAATGCACCTGCAATATTCCAATCTTGTATGAATAAGGTATTCAGCTAGCATCTTCGAAAATTTGTTTTGGTATTTTTTGATGATATCTTGATTTACAGTAAAACATGGGAAGAACATCTAAAGCACATAGACACTATTTTGGGAATCTTGCAGTAGCAATCCTTCTATGCTAAGCTGTCTAAATGTGAGTTTGGTTTGAAAAAGATCCTATATTTGGAAGTTCTAAAGGGGTACAGGTTGATTAACAAAAAATTCAGGCAATTCTGGATTGGCCTGAGCCACCCACTAATCTTACATAGTTGAGAGGTTTCTTTAGGTTGTTTAGCTAGTATAGGAGATTTGCCAAGGAATTTTCTTAGCTTGCTGCACCCTTGACTGATTTGACAAAGAAAGGAGCCTTTGTTTGGACAGAAGAGGCACAAAAAACATTTGATAAGCTTAAGGAGGTAATGAGTTCATGCCCTGTGTTTGCAATTCCAGATTTCTCTTTACCTTTTGTTGTTGAATGTGATGCTTCTGGAGAAGGTATAGGGGCTGTCCTAACTCAAAGGGGACATCCAATAGCATTTGAGAGTAGGAAACTAAATCAATCAAAGAAAGGTTACTCCATCTATGATAAAGAAATGTTGGAAATCATGCATGCACTTCATAAGTTTAGACAATATTTGGTATGTGGGAGATTCATTGTAAAGATAGACCATAATAGCCTCAAGTTCTTCTTGAACCAAAGGGATTTGAATGATTGTCAACAAAAATGGGTAAGAAAATTGCAAGCTTATGATTTTGATATTGAATACATGAAAGGAAAGAATAATGTGGTTGCTGATGCTCTCTCAAGAAAGCCCACTATGTGTTTCTTAACATCTATCTCTGCTGATTGGAAAGTCTCCATAATTTCAGAGTATGCTAAAGATTCCTTTGCCACCAAGATTTTGGATTAGTGGATGATAATAGGTACAAGGTTGTTGATGAATTGATTTATTAGAAGAATAGGATCTACTTAGTGCCAGGATCAAAAACTAAGGAGAGGATATTGAGGGCCTTTCATGACACACCTTTGGTTGGTCATCAAGGATACTTCAAGACATACAGGAAAATTCGAGAGCAGTTTTCATGGAAGGGTATGAAGGAGGATGTCCTTAAACACATTAAGGAATGTATGGTATACCAACAAAGCAAGAGTGAGCAAAATTTTCTTGCAGGGTTGTTACAGCCACTTCCTATTCCTGAACAAAAGTGGGAAAGTATTTCCATGGACTTCATCAGTGGGTTGCCCAAGGTTCAAGGTAAGGATTGCATATATGTGGTGGTAGATAGACTAACTAAGTATGCACATTTCTTTCCTGTCACATCTAATTTCAAGGCATCACAAGTGGCCGAATTGTTCTTCAAGGAATTTTTTAGATTACATGGCTTGCCTAGAAACATTGTCAGTGACCAGGATAGTAGATTCCTCAGCTCTTTTTGGAAGGAGCTCTTTCATTTGGTAGAAACTAAACTCACTCCTAGTACTAGCTATCACCCTCAAACAGATGGATAAACAGAGATAGTTAATAAATGGATAGAGAGATATTTGAGGAACTATGTTTCAAATCAACAACATGTTTGGTTGAAATGGTTGCACCTAGGGGAGTATTGTTACAATACATCTCATCACATGTCTATTGGTATGCCTCTTTTTCATGCACTTTATGGTTATGATACCCTTTCCTTTGTTGATCTAGTACTTTCAGATAGCAGAGTACCTACAACAAGTGATTTTGTCAATCAAAGCCAAGACATAATAAGGTCCTTCAAGGATAATCTACAACATGCACAGAACCAACAGAAGTTGTTTGCTGATAGGAAAAGGACTGAAAGATCTTTTGAGGTGGGAGATTTGGTATTTGTCAAGTTGCAGCTGTATAAGCAAAGCACCTTGAAGAGGAGTGGTGCAGAGAAACTCAAGCCAAGGTTCTATGGGCCTTATAAAATCATCTAGAAGGTAGGAGAGGTAGCTTATGAATTAGAGCTCCCACCAAACAACAAAATACATAATGTTTTCCATGTATCTTGCCTAAAGAAGGTTCTAGGTCAGAAAACCATAGTATTTATAGAATTACCACCTTCTGATGATGAAGGAAAATTAGTTTTGATACTAGAAGAGATTTTGGATACAAGAGAGAAAAGATTGAGAAATATGAGCCTCATAGAGCATTTGGTCAAATGGAAAGGATTACCACTGGAGGATGCAACTTAGGAAGGAGCACATATTCTTGAGCATTCCAACCTTAATTTCTTAAGGACAAGCAATATTTGGGAGGGGAGGACTTGTCATGTTCCCTTTTCAAATAATTAAAAAAATAATAATCATTGCTAAGGCAAACAGGCTCAAAAGATGAAGTTTCAGAAAAAGGGGCTAATCTTTGGAAACCAATGGACTAATAAATAAAAATTATTATGAAAATATGTTTTATTAACCCCTCTTACACGTGAGTTAGGGTTATGCCCTCTTTTAAGGGATTTGGAGGCATTTTGGGCTCATTCTAGAACTTGATTTTGCTCATTGCTTTGTTGTTCTTCAGAGGCTGCCAAACCTACAGAGAAGGAGATCCAAGGATGGGAGTTTGAAGGTTTCTAGGAAGGCTAAGGATGAGATTTTAAAGCCATTCCATGTGCAAGCTCATGCAGAGTTTGCCCTTGTGCTGAACAGTGCAGATTTGTGGATTTTTGGGTGTGTTTTTGGTAAGAGTTTGGTGTTTCTAGTTGAGTATTTCATATCAGTTTGGGTTGTTGTTGTATTTCAGATATTTAGATGTTAAAATAGAGCTAAATATATGTATTGGGTTGTGGTTATAATTCTTTGATAGATTATTAGTGTTTTTGTGGTATTTCCGGGCTATTTGGTGTTATTTTCGAGAGCCCAATGAGCATTTCTTTTGTCCTTCATTTGGGAGCTGTTCTATAAACTCTATACATATCTAGAAATGTCATTTTGTAGGTTGTTATTCTGGTGATTTTTGTAAAAATGTCCACTTTCAGATTTATTAATAATATGTGAAGTTGTGAAGTTTATGGCACTATTTCGGGCATACCCAATTTGGGTTTATTTGAGAAATTGGTGGATCTTTGAAATATTGGTTGTTTGATTTTAAAAATCTGATTAGAGACTTTAAATATCATATAAAATCACAAAGGGGACATTTCAGTGATACCAAACTATTATAAAATATATTTTTTACAAATTCATAATAGGAAAAATAAAAAATGTCTCTTTTATATGAACAAGAAACCTTTCCATAACTAGATTAATTATCTTCAATTAAATGAAAATAAAAAAATTATAAAACAAATTGCATTCTATGAACAAGAGTATAAGATTCTAATTTAGGTTCAAATGAAATAGAATATAGCTAAATAACAAAATTTAATAATTACGATCAAAACATAACACAAATTTGAAAGAGAAGATAGTAACCATGTTTTTATATTTACCTTTTTTTTGGAATCTTTAATCTCTTTCTAAGATAGGGAGAGAATCATTAGAGGCTTTACCTACCATCTATTAACCATTGATCCCCTACATACCTTTCTTTCAAAAGTGGACTAACCTAACATAAAAGTGACACAATACAATCCTGTTCATTGTGAATAAATTTCATATTTATAATATAGCACAAGTATAATATCATATGATATTAAAACTTTATATACATAAAGAGTTTTACTTAAAGAAGTCACATTCATATAAATAAGTTATTTATTGACTATTTAATGCAATATAATCCTATTCATTGTAAAAAAAATTATATTTAAAATAAAACATAATTAAGTATCATATTATATTTAGTCCATATCTAGGGTTTGAAAATATGATGTTCATATAATAATCATTAGGGGGTAAAGGTACAAAGTTGTGTCACCTTTCAATCTGACTTATCAGAATGATTGAATTTGAATATTTTTGTCTAAAAATCAATTTTGTTGAAACATATGATCTAGATATATTCATTCTAGCTAAGTTATATATGGTCTCACACTTTTCCAATTGGAAATTTCTATTAAATACATGTTTTATACTAGTTTGTATCCAATTACTAAAGAAATAAAATCATTTCAGAACACTGATGTTTCAATAACTTTTACTATTTCTTATGATATATTTTTAGTAACATATAAACACCATTTATAGAGCTCAAAGTCAAGAAAACTCTCATATATAGTTTATAGTATTTTAATTAGATATAGTATATTGTAATTAAAAAATTATACAAACACGTAATTTAACGCTCCAAAAGATGTTTATTTTGAGAAGGAGAAAAATATTAAATGATATCAATTTTTTTTTAAAATTATATGATGTTCTAGAGGAGACAATCCTCTTCCAGAATGTATAATATTTCTTCTGGTTATAATAGATTTGTTTTGAAAAATGTGGTGGGAAATGAAAACTATCGATTTCAGGTGAGTTGAAATTTGAATCATTATAAAAGAGAAAATATGTGTTTAATTTATTTATTTATTGTTCTAGATATATATGTTATCTATAACATAGTTTGAGATCAAAGGGAAATAAGCTTATTTCCATATAGTTTTATGGTGGGAATTAGATCCCTAATTTTCAATATTTTCTAACAACTAAAAAATTACTTATAAAAATTAGAAAAATATATCAATTCTTATTCCAAATAATTATTAAAATTTGTTTGTAATCCTAAACTTCATCCATTTCTACCCATTTCATTAGTTTACTTCATTTTCAAATTCTAAATAATAGTACCTGTTTTATGTCATTGAAGGTGAACAATTATATTTCTATTAGTGTTTTCCTTTACAAAAGAGTGACACAGGTTTGTCTTTTTACCCTAGGAGCATAATTATACCGTAGGCATTCCATATGTGAGATGCAAGGGCTGATTTGTGGCATAAACGGTTGATAGTTGCATAGAGGCAATGGTTGACCATAGAATATATCATAGTCGTTCTTGTAATTTCTCATCTCCATTGGATCTTCACACCTTGTTTACTTCACTTGTCAATTCAAACCCAAATGGTGCACTATTTGCTCGTTCCCCTTACTCAAAAATTTACAAGGCAAAATTGGGGATTATTCACTTTCGACTTGATGCAGGTGCATCACAGAAGTTTGATAATATGAGAATATAAGTTGTTATATATATTGTAATATGGCTTAGTAAGCCATTCTATGTTTTTATTGATATAAATTGAGTCCAAATGGTCTAAGTGTCATAGACATATAATGGAAAGGTTTGTATAGTTTACTCTAATTGGTCATGAAGAACCGATAGAGGAATTAGAACGAGTCGATTGTGAGAAGTTAAAGGTTAGTTTTGAGAATTAGTTATTGATTGTCTTCTGGGGAAAGATCTTTATATATACTATGTAACACCTGAGAACAGGGAGAGAGTAGAATAGGGAGAGGAGTCTCAATGAAAGAGATAGAGCATTGTAACAAGGAAAGGAATTATGAAATGAAGGATTGAATTTTGGTTAAGAATGTTTAGTTCCTTGTTGTTTTATTTATATTGTTATGTTCTTAGATTCGAGATAATTATAGTGGATTAATGATTTTATTCAAATTCTATAATGCTTATGATCCAATTTCGAATGTCTATGTTTGAATGGGATACAAAACAATTCTTGTTATTGGCTTTGATTGAAGAAGTTTAAGGATGTTTGAATTCGGTTATTATATTTCTTTCACAGGATGTGAAGAATTCTATTTTGTTCTGTGTATCAAGTTTTATTATAGAATTTTTATTATTTATTGAAATCTGTTATAAAAGAGAAACTGAGTAATATGGTATTGAAGATTGTTGTTTGTAGTGAATCGGGGTTTTGAATTAATGAATTTAATAGTGAAATGATGAATGACTATTTGTGATAGCAAATGATTTTTCTACATCAGATTGGTATCAGAGTACAACAAAAGGTCTAGGAAGAAGATCTAGGATTTGGAAGGTTGAAGGTCCCTTGTTGATGCTTGGAGTAGAACTATCCTCTGAGAGTGTTCCAAGGTGGTGGCTGGATATCTAACAAACCCTAGATTGGTTTGGGAAGATGGTTTTGATGAGGAGTGAAAGAGAAATGATTAAGGCATTGAAGGAGTACTTGTATGGTGGTAAGAAGGAGAGAAAAGAAAGAGAAAGAAAGAAGAAGGAAGAAGAAGCAAGAAAGAAAGAAATAGAATGGATAAGACAAGAGGAGTTGAGTAGCCTAAGAAGGGTTTTGGAAGAACGTGAAGAAGAAAGTTACAAGAATCTTAGAGAAGAGTTAGATAAGAGTATTGCAAAGTGGGAGAGGATAGCATTGCTTTTGGAGCAAGCAATAGATTAAGATGAAGTTGTTGATGAAGACAAGGATCAAGAAGTTGTACACATTCCATTGGAAGGGCATGGACAGTAGATGAATGTTGGTGCAGAGAGTGAGAGTGAAAAACAAGAGGTTGTTGTTGAACCTTGTGAGGAAAAGGTTCTTGCAGATGAGGGAGAGTTGGTGACAAGTATGGTTGAAGAAATGATTTGCCCGGATGATGGAGATGTTGACAAAAATGATCAAGATGGAATGGACATAGTCCAAGGATTATAGGCTGAGGAGAAGACTATTAATGATAGGGATGAAGTATTTGTTGATCACTGTGATGCTCTAGAGATATATAAATAGGAAGAAGATCAGATTGTGGATTGGTATTTTTATGCAGGTGATATGATGGTGCCTACTGTATTTGTTTCAAAATTCGAAGAAGGTAGCACTACACATGTCTTTTGGTCTTCCACGAACACTCAAAGCCTCTTTGGCATTCAGAGAGACCTTCCTTCTCATCTCCTCAGAAAGTAGAGAACCAACAACGTCCTCCATCTTCAAGACAACTGAAGTGCTCCCTATAGCCATCACAAGACTATCCCATGAGTCTGGCAATGAACATAACAAGATTTGACACCTTTCTTCTTCATCCATTGGCGCCCCTACTGAGGTCAACTGAGTCACCAACATATTAAACCTTTCCAGATGCTCAGAAATTTGTCCACCTTCTTCCATTCTCAAGGAATACAACTTCTTCCTCAAGAAAATCTTATTCACAAGTGATTTTGCTTGATAGATCTCACTAAGCTTTTTTCAAAGCTTCTTCGCGATAGGTTCTTCATGGACATTAATCAGAACCGAGTCTGCAAGACACAATCTAATGAGACCTTTAGCTTTTCTATCATTCACATCATATTGTGCGGCTAATGTTGGATCTCTGGGCCTCAGCTTGTTCTCATCAATCCCATCCCATAGATCCCGATCAATCAACAGATCTTCCATCTTTAGCTTCCACATCTCAAAGTTTGTGCCAGAAAACTTTTCAACATCAATTCTCCTTGACATGCTTGCCATCTTTTTAATCCTGCAATATAGAAATGAAATGCTCTGCACAAGCTCCCACTCAAACCTTGATTAGCTCAAAAAACCTTGTACCCAACAAATAGAACCAAAACTGGCGAGGCTCTGATACCACTTGTAGGGAAGCAAAGGTGCGCAAAATCACTTCCTACGCTAATCTTTGAGAGGACGATTATGCAAATCAAAGTAATTATTGCAAAGATCTCAAGAAATGCATAATAACATAATCAAAATAACAAAGAACACACAACACAGTGATTACCGTGGGGAAACCCTTCCAGGAGAAAAAGCCCACCCTCCAAAACTCGCACAATGTATTATCAAACCAAGATGATTACAATACACTTGCAATGCAAGTTCTTATAAGAGCGCATCACCACAACTCTAACTTAGAGAGACTCCTTCTAGCACCAGTCTTGCAAACTGAACTCAATTACACAAACACTTCCCCAAGCCCTCCTTTTATAGTGATTTTACAACCTGGAAACCACTTATGGTTTTACAAAACCATGGGCAAAACTACCATGCCACATGTTACCCATTTTTGACATTTACATTTCCAATATGGAAAAACAACCAGGTTAAAATAGTAATCCCGTCCACAATTTTGTCTCTTAGTCTAGACCCCCATAAAAGTCACAAAATGAGTCATCAAGGCTCTAAAAATGACCTACCTATATTCTACTATGGACAAGACTCATTTTAACAACTCACTAACCATTCTTCAATGCATAAACAAGTGGAAAACTTCCACAAACAAATTCTGGAATTTTTCAAGAAAGGATTGCAAGGTTGAGACACATGTTTCTCAACAAGTGACGCTGGAGCAGCCGCAGGAGCAGCTAAACAAAGCGTCCAGGTTCATCTACAGCTACACGTTGGGAGCTGGATGTACAAGGCGTTCCTCAAACTGAAGCTGCTGCCAGACAAGATGAAGGAAATAAGGCATCAAGCGCAGCTCTCCAATTGGAAGAACTTTTTCCTTGAATTCACTGATGGACAAACTTTGGCGAAGATTAATCGGGAGATGAAATGTTATCTTCTCTACCTTTTTATCCTGCAATTCTTTGAAGAATGTCAAGTGTATTAGTGGACTCATAAACCTTGAGGCACTAGAAATATGCGACTGTATGCGGATAGAAGAACTCCCAAGCTTTACAGGTTCGGCGTCGCTGGAGCAATTTAATGTGCGAGATTGCCCCAAAATTTGTTTGGAACACACGAAGTCGTTGAAGGTGTTGACAACAATTACATTCTGGAAGGTTCTAGGTATACAAAGTTTGGGGAATATGGAATGCTTGGAAGAAGTAAAGCTCCAATGCGAGACCACTTCATCTCTGAAACCTTGTATCCAGTCTAAAAAGGCGAAGGAATTAAAAATTTCTACAAATTCTGAGCTTTTCGTATTGTACAAATGTCCATGTTCATGAGTGATTAGTATTTATAGAAACAAAAATAGTCTTAAATCAAGGTCAAGAAAGGCGAACTTTGCGAGGGGTACGAGTTACAACCCTTCACTACAAGAGGTCCTTCAATCCCCAGAGAATTTAGGGCCCTGACAATTCATATATACTAGACTACAATGTAGTCTAGTATATAGTCTAGTATATAATTAATAAAATACTAGCTATATATACCTCTATATATATTACACCGAGAGTAATCGTTCTCGAGGCGTCTATTTTTATTTAATCCCAAAGTTATTTTAATTGAAGTTGGGATTAATGAAAATAAAAATAGGCGCCTCGAGAACGATTACTCTTGGCGTAATATATATAGAGGTATATATAGCTAGTGGCAGTCGCGGCGCAATAGGAAAAATATTTACTTTTTATTTTTTATTTTGATAAGGTTACTATAAAATTGTTAATTAATTTTTAATTAGAGTTGTATGAAGTTAGTATAAAATTATGCTTCAAAATATTTTTAAAAATTTAATATAAGGAGTTTAATATAGATTAAAAATATATTTTTTATTTTTGGGATATTGTAATGTAAAATGTTATAGTCATACATAGATATATGGTTAGGGACAAAGTTACCATTATAGTTAATGTTAACCTTAGGGATAGAATTAGGGTTAGGGTTAGCATTAGAGTTAGGGTTGGAGTTAGGGTTAGAGTTTGAGCTATGGTTAAGGTTAGGGATAGAGTTATGGTTATGGTTATTGTTAGAGTTATGGTTATGGTTTAGATTAGAGTTATGTTTATGGTTAAGGTTAGGGTTAATGTTATGGTCATGTTTAAGGTTAGGGTTAGAGTTATGGTTATGGTTATGATTAGGGTTAGTGTTAGGGTTATAGTAAGGCTAACGTTAGAGTTATGCTCATGGTTAAGGCTAGGGTTAGAGTTATGCTTATAGTTAGGGTTAGGGATAGGATTAGAGTCCAATTATGGTAGAGTTAGAATTAGGGTTAGAGTTAGGTGTAGAGTTATGTTTATGGTTAAGGTTAGGGTTAGAGTAATGCTCATGGTTAAGGTTAGGGTTACGGTTAAGGTTTGAGTCAAATATTATTTTAAATTTAATATAAGGAGTTTAATTTAGATAAAAATATATATTTTATTTTTGGGATATTGTAATGTAAAATGTTATAGTCATACGTAGATATATGGTTAGGGACAAAGTTAGGGTAAGGGTTTGAGCTAGGGTTAATGTTAGGGTTAGGGTTAGATTCTAATTATGGTAGAGTTAGATTTATGGTTAGAGTTAGGGGTAGGGTTAAGGTTAGTGTTAGGATTAGAATTAGGGTTAAGATTAGGATTAGAGTTAGGGTTAGGATTAGGGTTATAGATAGGGTTAGGGTTAGGGTTTGGGTAAGGTTCTAGGTTAGGGTTAGGGCTAGGGTCAGGTTTAGGGTTAGAGTATGAGTTAGGGTTAGAGTTTGAGTTAGGGTTAGGGTTATAGTTTGAGTTAGGGGTAGACAGAGCATTATAATTTGGGTTAGGATTAGGGTTAGGTTTAGGGTTTGAGTTTGAGTTATGGTTAGAGTTAGGGTTAGAGCTAGAGCTAGAGTTAGAGTTAGGGTTAGAATTAGGGTTAATTTTAGGGTTTGAGTTACCAATAGAGTTAATTTTATAGTTGGGTTAATGTTAGAGTTAGGGTTAGGGTTAGAGTTTTGAGTCAAGGTTAGGATTAGAGTTAGGGTTAGGGTTAAAATTAAAATCCAATTATGGTAGAGTTAGATTTACAGTTAGAGTTATGGGTAGGGGTAGGGTTATGCTTACAGTTAGGGTTAGAGTTAGATTTAGGGTTAGGGTTAGGGTTAGGGTTAGGTTTATATTTAGAGTTAGGGTTATATATAGAGAGAGTTATATCAATGTTAAGGTTAGGGTAAGGGGATTGAGTCAGGGTTAAGGTTAGAGTTAGGGTTAGGGTTAGGGTTTCAATCAGGATTAAAGTTAGGGTTAGGGTTAGAGTCTAATTATGGTAGAGTTAAATTTACAGAAAGAGTTAGATTTAGGGTTAGAGTTAGGGGTAGGGTTAGGGTTAGGGTTAGGGTTAGATATAGGGGTAGACAAAGGGTTAGGCTTAGGCTTAAGGTTAGGGTTAGGGTCAAGGTTAGGGTTAGGTTTAGGGTTAGAATATGAGTTACGGTTAAGTTTGAGGTATAGTTAGGGCTATAGTTTGAGTTAGGGGTAGACAGAGTATTAGAATCCTAGCTACGATTAGGGTTAGGTTTTGGGTTACGATTATGGTTATGGTTAAGGTTAGAGTTAGGTTTAGGGTTATAGTTATAGTTAGGGTTAAAGTCCAATTATGGTAGAGTTAGATTCAGGGTTACAGTTAGTGGTAGGGATAGGGTTACAATTATAGTTAGGGTTAGGGTTAGGGTTAGAGTTAGAGGAAGGGTTATATTTAGAAGTTTTCTTATGGTCACAGTTATAGTTAGGAGGGGAGTAAGGGTTGGGATTTTAGATTATATTTATTATTATATAAGGTGCCTTATATAATAATATGTATATTCCCACGCTCATGGATAAGGTTAGGGAAAGAAGTAGGACTGTGGTTATTAGTGTTACGTTTAGAATTTCATTTAGGAGGGCATTGTGTGCTATTTTTTCCCCCTATTCAACCCATCACTGATGTCTGATCAGAGAGACCTTAAATGGGATAGGTTCTTTGCAGAGGGTTAACATCGCTAAAGTTGGCGGCTAACATTTTGTGTTGGCTCAGTTTCTTCATTGACCACGCTGGATCATTTTTTCTTGGTCGGGTTGATTCATGCTGCGAGATTCGATAACTCTTATTTCTTCGCAAGCTATCTTCCCATCTTCCCAAAAGTGCAAGATGTTGCCATGCATTCCCATTCTAACGTTTCTTTATATGCTAGTGTCTTTGAAACACTCTAAAGCCTAGAATTGCACAAGATGCTGCCATGCATCTCCATTCTGATGCATCGTCATGCTACATTGTTTCTTCAATTCTCTGAAGCCCAAAATTGCATCATGCTACCACACATTGCCTTTCCAACATTTCCTCACTCCACAATGCTTTCATGAGTCTTTAAGACCCAAAATTGTGCCACATGGAGGGGGTTCACACCTTTTGTGCTATCTGCTTCGTTTGTTGGGAGGAATCTCTTCACTACATCTTAGTCATCCATTGGAAATAAAGCCAATCTTGATCGACGAATGTGGCTTAATCCTTCATTGGGAGGAGTTTCCTCGTTGCATCTCAGTCATCCTTTTTGAGGGGAGAATCTACATCGACGGTTGCAACTTAATCCTTCATTGGTGAGGATTCACGATGCATCTATGCCGTCTATTTCGAGAGGAAGACCTTCATCGATGACCATCATTCATTTTTGGGGAAACCAAATTCCCCCTTGGGATCAACCTTGCATTTTTTGTGGGAGGTTAAGACATCATGTTATCTCTTTTCATAGTTTTTTGCCAGCGACATGAATGTCTTTCCTCTTCTTTCCATGAGTCTCCATTCTAGCGCCTCCTTAAGCTGCATTGTTTCTGCAATGCTCTAAAGCCCAAAATTGCATCATGCTACTACATGTCACCTTTATGACATTTCCTCACTTTGTAGTGCTTTCGCAAGGCTCCAAGACCCAAAATTGTGCCATGTAGCAGGGGTCCCCACCTTTCGTGCTATGGTTACAATTTAGATTTTAGGGTTATGGTTAGAATCAAGGTCAATTCTAGAGTTTATAGAATAATTAGAGTTAAGATTAGGGATTAAATATACATGAGGGTTAGCATTGGGTTGTATGATAATTACAGTTAGGATTATAGTTAGATATATCATTTAGATTAGGTTTTAGTCAAGGTTTAATTAGACTTAAGATTAGGGTGAGGATCAAGGTGAAGTCTATATTAGGGTTCATATCATGGTAGGATTGAAACTAATGTTAGGGTTAACATTGAAATTATGATTAGGGGTAAGGTGAAGATTTATATTTGGTCATGATTGTGGTTTGTGCTAGGATTAGGGTCTAAGCTATGATTAATTTTATGATTGTACCTTTAGGGTTAGGGTTTTGTTTAAGTTTATGATTATGGTTACAACTATGGTTTATGGTTCAAGTTTAAAGTTGGGAATGTGATTAGGATCAGGGATTAGTAAATTTTTTAAGAGTTCGGTTATAGGTTTACACCATGGTTAGGACCTTGGGACTGGATTTAGAGTTTAATATCATGGTTATCCATATAGGTAGGTTTAGGATTTTGATCAATATTTTGAAGCTTTTTTTAATATTATGGTTAAGGGTTAGATTTTAGGGTTAGGACTATAACCAATATTAGTGTGTAGGTTTTTGGTTTAGATTATGGTTTGGACTGAGATTTTCGTTATATCAATAGGGATATGTTTTAGTGCTATAATTATAGTTTAATGTTGGATTATAGTTATATTGTACATCATTGTTGGGGCTAGGGCTAAGGTAGGGGTTGTTGTTAGGGTTAACTAAGGATGACAATTAGGATGGTTTATCTTTTCAAGTAGAAAAAAAAATTCATATTGATTCAAAAACAAAGAAATTATACTTCGAAAATATTTTTCTATGTCATAATAGATTCATTTATTTTAATTATTGTATTAGTTAATTAGTTGTTTGATGTTTCAAAGTAAACATGGCTTATTTTATTTAAATTTAAATAATATTATTGTTTTGAATTGAATTTAGCTTAATTGTTAATGATCATATTTATATTTCTAATATTAACTCCAATTTGATCAAAGACCAAATATATTTTTGGTATTTTTGTAAACGAACTTGCTTAACACTTCCCTATTTCAAAGTTAATAAAATATCATTTCTATTGTCTTAGATTTGAGAGTAAGTATATTAAATAAGTAATAATAAATGAACATTATGATTAATATATTTCTAAAATAAAAATATATTACTTAAAAACTTGTTTACTTTAAATGAATAAAGTACTCATTTACTTGTAAATTTTAAAAATAGAAATTAATCTACATATATATAAAATATTTATTCTTTTTCCTATTTGCATACAAATTAATTAAAATCTAAACTTTAAACTACATAAATATTTTTAAAATATATATCCATCAATAAATAGTTTAGAATAAAGTAAAATCTAAAAATTAGACACATATAGAATCTTTTTAATTTCTATATACATGTTTTTCTAATTTATTTCTACAAACATGCAACTGATATTTCTATTATCCATTTTTTTCCATTCTAAAAAAATCTAGATGTAAATAGAATTTTTTTAGATGCATGCAATCTTTCTAATTTTTTCTACATACATATATTAAAATTTCTATTTTATATTTTGTTTTTACATTATGGTTATTTCAATCAAAATATGTAGATGTAAATAGAATTCTTTTCAAAAAAATTTATTTAAATTTAAATAACATTATTGTTTGGAACTGAATTTAGCTTAATTGTTAATGATCATATTTATATTTCTAATATTAACTCCAATTTGATCAAAGACCAAATATATGTTTGGTATTTTTGTAAACGAACTTGCTTAACACTTCCCTATTTCAAAGTTAATAAAATATCATTTCTATTGTCTTAGATTTGAGAGTAAGTATATTAAATAAGTAATAATAAATGAACATTATGATTAATATATTTCTAAAATAAAAATATATTACTTAAAAACTTGTCTACTTTAAATGAATAAAGTACTCATTTACTTGTAAATTTTAAAAATAGAAATTAATCTACATATATATAAAATATTTATTCTTTTTCCTATTTGCATACAAATTAATTAAAATCTAAACTTTAAACTACATAAATATTTTTAAAATATATATCCATCAATAATTAGTTTAGAATAAAGTAAAATCTAAAAATTAGACACATATAGAATCTTTTTAATTTCTAGATACATGTTTTTCTAATTTATTTCTACAAACATGCAACTGATATTTCTATTATCCATTTTTTTCCTTCTAAAAAAATCTAGATGTAAATAGAATTTTTTTAGATGCATGCAATCTTTCTAATTTTTTCTACATACATATATTAACATTTCTATTTTATATATATTTTTTACATTATGGTTATTTCAATCAAAATATCTAGATGTAAATAGAATTCTTTTCAATAAATCTAGACGTATATAGAATTATTTTAGTTTTTTACATACATAAAATCTTTCTACATACATAAAAGAATAATTTCTATTTTCTATTTTAAAAAAAAAGCTATCATAAAGATTGATAAAAAAATTGATTGCATATGCATTCTTTAGTTTGTGCACTAAATGCACAAAATAAATTGTATAGATTAAAACTTCCCGTGCTGGGCACGAGAATATACAATAGAAATATCAGTTACCAAGAATAGTCGGCCATAAGCAATCAAATCTTAAACTCTGCAAAATTTCTTGCAAGCAATCTTTGTTCTGTCTTCGGCTGAAAAGGAAAAAAAGAATTTCAGATCTGAGATTGTTTAGATTGCCCTACTCGATTCAAAAAGCCATGGAAGTCACCGCAATTACATCTCCAAGAGGCCTAATGTGTCTTGATTCAGTACCCACATGCTTATCTCCACGAAAAACTCTGCACAGGTCCTCCAGTGGCCTCAATTTCGGTCATATGAACAGAATTCTAAATCTAAATGAAATTAATTAAAATTGAAATAAAAATCAAAGTAGAATATTATAACTAATTTTGAATTTCAATTTACTTCTACATCTAAATCTAAATGAAAATGTAAATAAAAAATAGAAATCTCACCTGCAAAAATGTTACTCCAAAACTTCAATTTACTCCTATTCAAAAACTCCAATCTAATCCTCCAATAACCTCCACCTCTTCCTTCTTGCAAAAACATAAAATGAAAATGAAATGAGGAGCCTTGGTTTTATTACTTCTGAGAGGCTCCTCGTATCCCCCAACAGACGTCTCTTCACATTCCACGAATTTGTTTCAAATTCTCCCACTCCCCGCAAAAAAAAAGCATGAATGTGCATGCAAAATTATATTTAACAAAAATAAAAATATATTGAAATTATTTTGCCCCTGTTTTTTTGGGCCCTATTTTTTTGGGTCCTACTTTTTCAGGCCCTACTTTTTCGAGCCTATTATTTCGGCCTCCATTTGGCTTCCTATTATTTCGGCCAGCTATTATTTTGGGAATTCTTTTTTAATATTTAATTTGGAAGTTTGTAACTGCTCCCAATTCTTTTTTATTGACAAGGAATCTTGGCATATTCCCGTGCTGGGCATTTGTGCTGCCATTGTATAGAACGCCTCTCGGTGTAATAAATTCTAAAATGTAATTATAAATATATTAAATATCATGTTAAATATATCCTTATTATTATACTTATAGGAGAAAACTATTTTTAAAATTTAAATTTATGAGAAAAATGTGGCGCAAATCATGCAAAGTGGGGGGAACAATTCATGCCTCCTAAAAAAGCATCCCTATAACACAAATTATTTTGAACCAATAAGATTGCAACTAAATTAATATTTTATGAAGAAAAATTTGAAATTTAAATTTAAACTCTATAAAAACTATGGTTATTTAAGAATTGAAAAAAGTAAAGTGTTTTGATTGGTTGAAATTAATTGAAAAATCAGACAAACTGATTGCAATAGTACAATAACACTTTTAAACCACCTTGCACTCTCCAAGTCCCCCTATATACAAGTATGTACATACAACTTTTACCAATACAAACACATTAACATAGGAAAAAAGTTCAAAAAAAAAAGTACAAATTACAAAATGTATATTTACTCATTTTTATTAAAAAAATATAAAAATATATTTTTCTTGTAATTATTTATAATATTTTACATAAAATTAAAAGGTGTCTTTAAATTTATTTTTGATGGGCAAGAGGCCGAAGCCAAGATTAATTATTATTGTGTTGTAGTTAATTATTATTATTATTAAGCTTAGGTGTACTCGAACCCAAAACCTCCCACATAAGAAGCTCACAATTTATAATCATGTTGTAGGTTCTTGCCTAATTTGATTTAAATTTATTATTATTATTAAAAATTAAAATAATTTAATAAATAAAATATGAATAAATAAAATTATGTTATCTATTTTATAATCCAAATTAAATAATAAAATCAATTAGTTATTGAAACTAAAAAATATAACTATTTAATATTTCTTATATATATATACATTATTTAATAAAAATTAATATTACTTAAAAACATTATTGTGTCTAAAAAAATACATAAAACATTAGTATCATTCAAACATGCATCTTTTTTTAAAATAGTAGTCAAATTAGGTTTGTAAGGATAATTTATTTTCTATTTTTTAAAAATATTTTCTATTAACCTAAAATAACTTATATATGGTGACCCGACAATGAAGGTAGACCTAATCACTCTTCCCCGTACAATCCTTCACATATTATTTACCTCTTATCCAATAATATTTAAAAAAAATACACATAATAATACTCCAACCAAAATTACCCATGTGCACATTGTGCAACCATATTATACTCATTTAGTTCTAGCTACTTCTTATATCTTATAGGTAAATAAAGGTGTTTATATTCAAATGACAATATTTAGATTGACATCTTCATTTAAATGCATTTTTTTGTCTTCATTAGCTTTAAAAAAATTTGTCTGTTAATGACAATAAACATTATCAATTAGATTTATTGATTTAAAATGTGATTGTTTATTGATGACAATAAAGGATAACTTTTGTCTAAATAAATATGGCGTACCCATTGCACACTAAGGTGCGATTGCTAGTTAATATAAATAGCTACTCTCATTTAGTGTAGAGTCAAAAGACACATCAAGTCTTAAACTAGCAATCACACCTAAGAGTGCAATAGGTATGCCAAATAAATTTTGAAGGCCAATTATGAAAAAGATCATAACCTAAATTATAAAACAACCTTAATCTTAATCCTTACATAATCCGAAACCATGAAAACCTAACTATAACTCTAAGTTTAACAAAAAAATTAAATGTCTTCCAAAGTCCAACTCTAATTTTAACCTTACCATTACCCCTACCCCATAATACTAAGTATGTTGTAATCCCTTATACTAAGCATAATTATAACCTTACCCTAATCTTAACTCTAATCTTGCGCAAACATTAAAATCTAATAAAAAAATAAGATTATAATCCGAATACTAAACCCAATCCTAACTCTAATAATGACATAAACCTAAATCTTTATCTTACCACTAACCCTAATTATGAATCTAAATCAAACCCCTAACCTTAATCATAATTACAACCATAATATAAACTTTAAAGAGAACCATAACCATAATTTAAAATCCAGATCCTAATAATAGTATGAACTATGATGTAAATCTTAGCCCTAACCATAATAGTAACTATAATCCTAATCCTAAAGTCCAAAACATAATTTTAATCTTAACTTGTCAATAACCTTGATCGAAACTTTAGTTCTAGCTATGATAGTGACTAAATTGTTAGAAACTTGTTGACACACAATATTAATTAATATGTAGAAAAAACTATGATCAAATATAAAGAATGTTAATAAATATTAACAAATAAAAAATTATTACAATCTATAAGTTAAATATAATAATGAAATTTTTGAATAACTAAATTTAGATAATTAAACAATATCAAAAAGAGTTTGTGTGCTTTCATAATTTTATTGAAAAATAGACCAAATATCACTCATTGAACCCTATTTTAAAGCAATACTTCAAAAATATAATTAAAAATAAACTATGCTTATAAAAATTAATTATATTATTCTTATTTTATACAAGATTTACAATTATAACAAATATTTAATTGATTATATATTATATTATCTTCTATTATACCATATTTAATAATATATAATTTACACACAAAAAAAAGGTATTATTTTAAATATATTTATTTTATACCAAATTACTTATTTTACATGATTCATTGTATTTTTTAATTATTTAGTTTTCTACTAAAAAACTAAGAAAAACCATTAAATTCATTTTCTTAGGTGGGACTCTTAAAACATAATTTAATCATTATTCATAAATGGCCAAAATAAAATCAAATAAAAATATCTAAGAAACTAGATTAAATTTTTTTAATAAATATTTAATTCATTATAAATTATATTATCTTCTATTATACTCTATTTAATAAAATATAATTTACACAAATAAGAAAAATATAATACTATTTTGAAAATATTTAAATCTAATAACATTTTATTTGAAATTACTTATTTTATATGGTTCATTATATATTTTTAATTATTTAGTTTTCTATAAAACAAAAATTTAGAAAAAAATTATTAAATTCACTTTCTAAAGTGAGACTCTTAAAACATAATTTTATTGTTATTCATAAATTGGCCAAAATAAAATAAAATAAAAATGTCTAAGAAAATATATTAGTCTACCATTTGTAAGATAAAATATTATGACAAAACTTTAACAATCGAAAAACAAGGAAAAGTTATTAACCACCGAGACATGCCTATATTTTGAGGGAATAAAATAAACGGCATGGATCATTTTAATCGTCCTGCATGTTTAGTTTTATAAGAGATTATTGAACATTGACTTTGAAAAGAAAATTTGAGACTTCAGAAAAGGAACGCCTTCAGCGTAATAAAAAAAATACATATGAACTTTCCTCGTAGAAAGAGTCTTACATTTACGAGTCGCCGTATACAACGAACAAGTCTCCCAAAAGGAAGTCTTCGTTGTCGACACGCAAACACATCGACCGATTGTGGCCAACGTCTAAGACCTTGCGCAATAAATATGATTAAAATAAACGGTGAAACTATAATCATGTATGGCCCTGCAAATCAGATATTCAGATAACGAAGCTCTGTCAGCAGCCTTCGCCTGCACTGCTCTTCCTATGCTCCCTTGCTTCTCTCTTTTTCTCATCGTACGCAGCAACCCACAACTTTTCGATCCCTCCTTTCTCAGACATGATATCATACGAAAATGACTCCTACCATCAAGGAGACATGGTGCAGCTCACCAAGAATCAAGCATCAGGGCAGCTAACCAATAGCTTCGGCTGGGCGGTTTACAAAAAATCTGTTCCGCTATGGGACACCTCCTCCCGAAGTCTAGCGAACATCTCTACCTATTTTCAATTCGTTATCCAGCAAGGTAACAATGTTTCTATCGGTTATGGAGACGGACTTACCTTCTTCATGGCTCCTTTTGAGTTGGAGCCACCAGAGGCCGCTTACGGCGGATGGCTCGGCCTGTTTAACGCCACAACCTATAATGGATCTTACTATCAGATGCTTGCGGTGGAATTTGACACTTACAAGAATAAATGGGATCCTGATGACAACCATGTGGGAATTGACGTCCGCAGTGTTATCTCCAAGTCAAATGTTTCACTGCAAAATTTGGATGAAAGATACAGCCTTTGTAATAAGATTCTCAAGAATGGAGAGCGGTGGCACGCGTGGGTGGATTATGATGGAGGAGCAAAGAGGCTGCAAGTTTTTCTCTATTGTAACCCCAATGCCACTAGCGTCTCTAAGCCTGATATCCCAATCTTATCTTTTGACATTGATCTGCGGAAGGCTCTTCCAGCCAAGATCAAGGTTGGCCTCTCGGCTAGTACTGGAGACTCAACAGAGACACACACTGTGTATGCGTGGAATGTTTCTTATGCGGATTCCTTCGAAATCTCGCCTGCGCCCTCTCCTGCAATTAACACTAGTTCCGATGAACAGAACCCATCGAAGCGCAAGAAGGAAAAGAACAGTTCTGTCAAAGCTATTTTAATAGCGGTTTTCTGCAGCGTTCTGTTTCTCTGCGTTTTCATATTCTTTGTCTGGTGGTGGAAGTCGGGAAATAATAGACGTCCTGGCGAGGAAGGTGAAGCGGACGATGTGGAATTGGACGAATGGTTTTCTCAGGGTCCCCGGAAATTCTCCTACGCCGAGCTCAGTGCCGCGACGAGAAACTTCAACGAAGATGGAAAGCTTGGTCAAGGGGGCTTCGGTGGAGTGTACAGAGGCACCCTGCCCGGCACGGCGGAGGCGGTGGCCGTGAAAAGAATATCCGAGGGTTCGAGACAAGGAAGGAAGGAGTACATTTCTGAGGTTACCATAATCAGCAAGCTCAGACACCGTAACCTCGTGCAGCTCTTGGGATGGTGCCATCAAAAGGGCGAGTTGCTCCTGGTCTACGAATACCTGCCAAATGGGAGTCTGGATAAATACATTTTCTGGGAAGAGGAGCATCAGCCTGTTGTTACTCTGGCTTGGGACCGAAGATACGGTATCGCCTGTGACATCGCGTCTGCTCTTGTTTATCTGCACGAAGAATGGGATCAGCGTGTTGTTCACAGAGACGTCAAGGCAAGCAATGTAATGTTGGATACCGATTTCAACGCCAAGTTGGGGGATTTTGGATTGGCAAGAACGGTGGAGCGTGACCAGGCGGCTTCCCATACGACCGTGGTGGCAGGGACGCTGGGGTATTTAGCTCCGGAGTGCTATATAACAGGGAAGGCCAGTCCAGAGGCGGACGTGTACAGTTTTGGGGCGGTTATGTTGGAAATTGCTTGCGGAAGGCGGCCCGTTGACCGCACACTTGTTGAGCATAATTCCAGATTGGTGGAATGGGTTTGGGATTTGTATGGACGGGGAAAGCTTTTGGATGCTGCGGATCAAAAACTTGGAGGATATTTTGACGAGAAAGAAATGGAGTTGCTGATGCTGGTGGGGTTGCTGTGTTCTCATCCTGACCCGACATCAAGGCCGAGAATGAGAGAGCTGCTGAAGATATTGAAAAGGGAAGCAGAATTGCCGAGTGTTCCGCTGGATATTCCGGTTGCTGTATACAGTCAGCCTGTTAGTCGTCGTGGTGGATCGTCAGGGCCGTGGTCGTCGGGAGCAGTTAGCGCCTCCGTCGTGAGTGAAGTATCGATGTCGTCATTGAACACGTCTGTTGTGTCATCTTCTACGGCATCAAGTGGCCCCGTCAAAATGTCCAGCCCTCTATTGTTCAACACAGGGACTTACTAGCCTATAGTCTATAAAGCTGTTAGTGAAAAATAACATGGCCTCGAGTTTCTTCGTCATATGCAATTGTATTTGTTTGATATTGGAGAAAGTAATTTAATGAGTTGGAAATTTAGAAGTCAATAATATTCAATGTGAGGGCAATAGTTTACAATTCTTTTATTTTAGTCATATAATTATATGTAATATCATTTGGTGGTTTCATAAGAGTTTGTTTCTATAAAAACAATCATAATGGTATTTATTTAGAGTTGGTTAATTTGAATAAGGGGTTCAAATTATCTATTGTTTAAGTCTCAACTATGGCATGTGATTTGTGCTTATATGTTAGTTTACACGGAATGCTTTTTAGTCCCTGCCTTTTAAAAGGCAGCGACTATTGTTTTCGAATGAATTAAAACAATTAATTCTCCTTCCATATTTTTTGGATGATAGGCAAAAAAAAAAAAAATTCTATGGTGCATAATAGTTATTAGTGTCTAATTTGCCAGTTTATTCCATTTTCCTCATTTTCCTATTGGTCCACTTTTTTATCCTAGTGGTTTTATTCTTTTTGTTTTTCTTAAATAGCAAAAAAATAGAAAAAGCCTAAGCGAGTACATGTGGAAATGCAACCAGCTGTCATATTTATTGTGATTGTCATGTGCGATAAGGAGGCAGCTAGCAAATGGGATGGTGAAATCTTCCATATGCTTATTCTCAGTACTCTCATTCAATGACGCATTAAAACCATTTTCTTGGGTCGATGCAGGGTTAAAGGCAAGATGTAGGCAACTGGATTTTGTTTGTGTTTGCAGTTTGTGGAGGAAATCATGTAGCTTTCCAAGGCATTTGCATCATGCATTGTTGTTGATGGTTTGGAGAATCAGCCGATGTTAACGCAATGATACGGGCTATGCAAATCTTTGAATGACCTCTGCATGCTGATTGAAGCCTTCAAAACTCTGAGGGATCGGAATCCTTATCTTGTGTCTCGTGTGGTTGGCCATTTTGAGGGCTGATTCTGCTTTGTTTTCCTGAAGGTAGATGTTTAAAGTGATGTGCATTTTCTTTTTTGTTGGTGTTTAAACAAAGGCATTATGCTTCTTCTGCAGTTACAGTTAGAAAATAGTTTTTTTAAGGTTTTGTTATTTATGTCTATGAACTTTGCAAAGGGGTCGAACATATATCATGTCTAGGGTTTCCAAAGTTGTAGCAACAGTTGAAGGGGTTGGTAGCTATCAGTTATTTATCTATTAAAACTTTACACGTTCCTAGTTTTTCCTATGTTAAAACTATCTCAAATTTCATTGCCTTTTTAAATATATGCTATGTTTGAAAATGGGTTTGGACGATTTCAATCGTAGCAATATTTTATTTAGAAAGAAAATGTAAATACCTAACCTGGATTTCTTAAAATAGCAGTTTAAGAGACTACACAGTCGAAATTGAAATTGAATTCCTTTTCAATTTCTGTGGAGGTGTTCAATTGAATTGACTTTTTTGGTTTGCTTTTGGCTTAGGAAGAATGATTTCAATGGTAATATTTTAATCCCTAATTAGGTCTTTTGGAACGTTTAGGAATAATGATTGTGGTTTGAGAAATGGGGTTTTAAACCCTTAATAAGTTTGTTAAATTTGTGAAGCAACAGGTTGAGATCTTAGGCAAAACTTTGTTATCTTTCATAATGCTTCAGAATTTTGTAAGTATTCCATCAACACCTACAAACAATTGTTAGCGTGATATGAAATTTCAAGCCCATCAATACCTAAAATGTTTAATGAAAAACATGCACAATTTAACCCACAACATATCTTATTGTAGCTTTGTTGGTATTTTTGAATATCTTTCATTACCATGTTTCAAGAATTTTGTGTGTACCATGGATACAACAATAGTTAAATGATTGCTTACACCTCTATGAGGTATTGGTATGTCATTCTTCACGTCTATGTACATAGATTTCTAGATTTTGACTATGAATAATCAAGTTCATCAATACCTAATAGACCAATGAAAAGCATACACAATTAGACACATAGGTTATCTTATTAAAGCCATGGTAACATTTTTGAACTTTTTCATTAACATGTTTCAAGTATTATAGTTGTACAATGCATATAGAAATAGTAAAATTATTACTTAATACTTTGCACACCTCTATGAGGTAAGGGAATTACACTTTTCAGTCACAAGTTGCTTGCAATGCACATAGATTTCTAGATCTTCACCATAGATGTAACAGGAGTGAAATTATTGCTTATTATGTATGTGGGTAATATATGTTTGAGATGACCGTGGGTGATAATTCCACTTGAGACAACTTTTGCTCAAATTTTCTATCATCTTTTCTATGTATTTTAATTTTTTGATTGAAGTTATCTTGCACCTTATTATTGTTGTTCACACATTCTTAATCCATTTGTTCATTTCATTGGAAATGAACCAACATTTCAGAATACTTTGATGTGTTAGTTACTGTGTGGCATCCACTAATTGTGTTCATTAGATAGAATTTTATATGTTTTGCATGAATGTTAGTATGCACTGCTACTTTATTCAAAGGAGGTATTTTAAGCGGTCAATATCATCACTGTAGGAGGAAAAACATTTAAAGAAACACCTTTTGGAAAAAGGCATAAGACCGACCTTCATGTGTTTGTAGTAGTTGTTAAATACTTCTTCAAATATATTAGAATTGGATTTATATATTTTGGATAGTTGTTAGATAACTTGCTGATGATCTCTTTGTTTGGAATTAGTTGACAAGTTTTATAATTTATGGCCCAAATTGTAACATCAACAAGGCAACATTCTTTAATTCTCTTTTAATATTGCATTGTTGGGCTCATAAATTATAGTTGGCATCAGGTTGAAAGAGGCGAGGGACAAACAATAAACTAAACACAGATTACACATTACATAATGAAGCTAATGCAAGTAGGGTAAAATGAAGCAGCACCATTGCTATGCAAAAAGGGAAAATTTGATAAGTCATTCAAAGGACAAGTGAAATAAAATATACTTCCTCCCCCAAAAGCTTTAATGACATAGGTTTGTTATAAATACACCTCTCAATGGTTTAAGAAAAAGGAGCCTATGACTATTAATGATGTGAGACTATGAACTGGTCTAATGTCATGTTTGGTTATTAGCTGGGCCCTTACTGCTACCTTGCTTTCTTCCCTTTTGGCATGATTGATTTCTGAAACTTTATAACAATTTATTTATTAGAGCCTGCAAACATGATCCTTTTTTAACTAGTAAGCTCAATATTTACATATACACATCAAAGTGTATGATTGTAGGTGTAGTGGTAGTTTTCAATAAAACACATTTATGCTTTAAGACATCAACTTCTTATTATGAGAAAGGTAAAATATAACAAGTTAGAAGGCAAGGTTACTTTAGTTTATTTGGTTTAGGAATTAGCTGAAACCCAACTCAAATATTGTTTGGACAGACATGTTGCCAAGTTGTGTATTGTTCAGTCTCATACGGTTAACACGTATTCCAGTGAATTCCTTCTAAATCCTTGATTGATTAAAGCATCAAAAACATATGCAAATAGTATCACATTGCAATGTGCAAATCATAATTTCACCTTCTAATTAATGGCTCTTAATTTCACACATGGTTTGGCTATTTAAAAAAAATTTGGTTTATTTTATTGCTTTGTATAAAATTTTGAACCTGAGAAGTGTAAGCTCTTGTTGGTCAGGTATATTTGCCTAGATATAATTAATTCAAATTGATTGCCCCCAACTTGTAATTACTAAACACCAACTTGTAATTACTAATTCATGCTATTGTCATGGCTTACAATTTTAATGGAAACTAATTAATTTACCATTTAATCATTAAAGTTTAGGAAACCATCTTCTTCTAGCATGTCGATTGGCTCGACACTCAAATTATATTGATGTTTGCAATTTGTTTAACTTCCGTCATCGATGAAAATGGTTTCTAGTGAAAGGAAACTATGTTGCTTTGAATTTGTTCTCATTAATTATACTTGGATAAGAATCAAATTCATATAAATTAAAATGTGTACTGAAAATAAGACTAGTGAAAATACACCAAGCCAATAAACTAGAAAAAACTTCCTTACTGTAGAAATAAGAATGATAGATGTTCAAGCATATGTTTGAATTTTTATTAGTTCATAATCCTATATATATTATTCCTACAATTCTAAATCAGATTACAAGCATCTATTAGTAGAAAATAGTTCTAGCAGCATGGGTATGGCAACTGGAGGCAAAACGTCTTCTTTCTAGTGGCTAGCTCATCAACATTTTGAATGTGTACCATTGTTAAGGCATTAGATACACTTTTTTATGTCAAACATAGAAGTAGAGCAGCATAAAATGTCACCATCAGGTTCCTTTATATTGTTGTTATGTTTCTGAATTCAAGGTCATATCTTGTGATGATTAGGACTTGTCATATGTTCACAAAGTTTTGTCTTCCTGCTGTCATTCAATTATTAGGCCATTTCAATGCTTTATTTCTCTTCACAGTTATTACTTGTGCCTACAATTTAGTCTTGGCTCTGCATGTGCATCTTATATTTTGGATAATATTAAACAAGTGGTTTTTCCAGAAAAACAATAATAATTGCACTACATCGATTTTCAGTTGGGGCAAAGTTAAACTAGCATAGAGTTGTCTTTCATATTTATTTCTCACTTCATATGACTAGGCATATATCTATAAGTAGGAGACTATAATACCTACTTTTTAACTTTTTATAATATTTTATCAATTGTGTCTTATTGTATCTGATACTCTTGTGTAATATAAAATTCATAGGTTCTACTTCCACTTCATACCGATTCCTGCCTTGCTTGCGATCTCAACTCAACATCTAGAAAGGTAAATTCATTGTGATTGCTTTTACTTATCCATGGATATGTATTAAGTCTTGATGTGTAATATGTTTACATATATTCATTTCTGATGCAGACTAATGAATGTCTTTGATTTATACCTTTACAAATTAAATAGAGTAGATGCTCAATACAATTTATTTTGTTTCTAACTTCTATATATAAAACAAGAAATAGGAGGGAGTCTTAATCCAATCCCAATGTTTAATCTTTGTATTGTAGACTAATCTTCCAGAAATAATTCTGTAGACTAATGATTATATATGGATCTAAGACTTCTATTTCCTTTCTAAAATGGTTAGTGTCAATTGTAAAAGACTAGTGAATGCCTTTGATAGATACCTTTACAAATTAAATAGAGTAGATTCTTAATACAATTTAGCTTGTCTCTAAATTCTACATATAAAACAAGGAATAGGAGGGAGTTTTAATCCAATCCTAATGCATGTTTTCTATTTCCTTTCTAACATCATATTTTGCCTCTCTAAGTCAAGCTTAAATGATGTGTCGTGCACTATGTCTAATCTTACCATTTGATGAGACAAATTATAACCAATAAATATACACTTAAGATAATATTCTACAGCCTGCTATATTTTTGTACCTTTCATTTGCTAGACTCAAAAAAATATTGAACACACAACTACTGCTCTCAATGTTAGACGTAAAGTCTTCTCTTCCCAAGGTTGACGCCTAGTTACAATATCTGAACAACACTATCTATAATTTCTATACACCTATTCAATGTTTCACTTCCTACTGCATTCCAATTATTTATTAAGAAACAATCTTTGTAGAGATTTTAGAATAGGCCCCCTCAATTTGTTTTGTTAGACATTACAGTTACTATGTCTGCAAAATAGGTGACCAATTTCCTATTCAAGCAGTTTAGCTGTTCTTCAACTTCTTCCATATGGATTTAGTATGCATACCATTTTTCAACATACCCCCTTTCCATGCTATATCTAGAATCATAACTCCATATTTTGCCTCCCTAACTCAAGATTAAATGATGTGTGGTGCACTATGTATGCCAAATAAGAGTCCAATTTCTTGGTCAAGCAATTCCATCCTATAGCTGTTCTTTAACCTCGTGCATAAAAATTCGGTATGCATAGCATCTTCCCGCAAACTTCTTTTCCATGCTATATCTAGAATTAGAATGGGTTTCTCTTCTTTGCCTTATACAACTAGGAACATATTTATTTTTCCCCTTATACAACTATTTGATTATCATACTAGAATTCGTCTTCCTTTCCTTGTCGATGGGACACATTCTAACTTAATAAATATAGACTTAAGATAAAATTCTATAGCTTGCTATATTTTTGTATCTTCTCATTTGTTGGGTTCAACAAAACTTCAACACACAATTAATACTCTCAATGTTAGATGTCAAGTCTTCTCTTCCCAAGGTTGAAGCCCGGTTACAATGTCTTAATAGTAGTATCTATAATTTGTAACCACCTATTCAATGTTTCCCTCTCCAGTACATTTCAATTCTTGGTCAAAAATCATTTTTTCTAGCACTTTCAACATTTTCTCTCTTCATTCTACTCTATTAGAAGTTCTAGCTACTATGTCTACCAAATAAGAGCCCACTTCTATGGTCAAGCAGTTTCACCATAAAGCTTTTCTTCAATGTCTTCCATATGAATACGATATGCATACCATTTTCTCACATACTTCCTTTCCCTACTATATCTAGAGTGATAGCTAGTTTCCTTTTCTCATGTTATATGACCATGCACATAGCTATTTTTTCCCCTCCGTCTAGTTGGTTTTTCAAACTTGAATCTGTCTTGTCTTACTAGCCGATGACGAAATTTGTGACCAATAAATATACATATAAGATCATCTCCTATGGCCTTCTATTTTCCTGTAGTTTTCCATTTCCTCCCTTCTAAAATCTTTTATTCCTTCCATAATCTTTACCTGCTTCTTCCCCATGGACTGAGAATGATCCTAGGTTCTCAAAAGCCTTTGCAACTACCTATCTTTGGATGACCCTCTTTTTATCTCAGGTTTGCATAATATATGAACTTGGACATGTCCAATGTAAATATGCTTGACCTTAAAAGAAGCTGCAATTTCAAATATAAGATAGGATTCCATAAAACCTATTCAGAGAGTGGTTACTAGAGATGTTAAGATCATAGTTTGCTGTCCTTACATCATGATATGAATATTGGTCTATAATTATGTTATCAATGTTGATATATCTAGGCACAAATAGATTTATAAATTTAATAGTCTCACATAGTTGTATCCTTTGTGGAATCTTTTATTCCTTCTGTAATCTTTACTCACTTCTTCCCATGGACTGATAAGGATCCTAGGTTTTGAAAAGCTTTAGTAGCTGCTTGTCTGTGCTTGACCCTCTTTCTATCTTAGGTTTGTAGAATATGTCAACTTGAACATGTCTGATGCAAATATACTTGAACTTAAAAGAAGCTGCAAATTCGATGATAAGATAGCCTTGCAATAAACCTGTTGGAAGAGTAGTTACTAAAAATGTCAAGATCATAATTTGGTTTCCTTACAGGAGGATATGTATACTATTTAAATATTATGCCATGATTGTTGATATATTTGGGCACAAAGATGTTAATAACTTTAATTGTATCAAATAGTTTTATCCCTTAATTATTTACCATATGCTCCTTTGTATTCTAGCTCCTAAGATTTACAAAATATGTTAGTGCTAGGAAGAATATACAACATGTCAATGTCTAATGCCAGTTTGAATTATAGGTTGCATTCCAGTTAACAAGCATCAATCTATAGGCATCTCTAGAAAACTAAAATTAAGATTACAGTTTTTAAAAGTAACTAGAACTATGGCTCGTTCCATTCTCCCATATTAGAATAGTACATCTATAAGATACATATCATACATCTTATAGAATTCATTGAACTTAGCTTTTGTAAATGCATGACTCAAATAATTCCATCTTCCCGAGTTTTCCTTCTTCACACATGATTGCGGATCAACATATCTTGGCTTGAATGGATCAGAATCTTTCCCATAGCATAACTTTGTGTGAATATTTCTACTAGAAAACTAAGCATGTTGTCTTTGCACTTTTAGAGTTGACACACACTATTTTGCAGGCAGCTGGTGTAGGAAGATTGTCGTATCTTGCCCTTATCTTCAGCACACACTTACTTTATCTTTCCTTCATTCACTAAATGAAAAACACAATTTTAATTAGATCAACTACATCAGGCCAGGCATTAGGAAGTTCACTAATACCAGACAAATACAAATCAAGCACCCAATCTCAAGCTACATCAATTGACGATGCTCTTGACAATGCACATTACTTTCAAATCAGTTCATTTAGCTACAATGTTGGTGATTGCTTATTTGATACAATACAAGTATTGCTTCATTGTCAATATCCATGTGTTGAACTTCGTAATGGACTTGTCGATTATTTCCTACAATTGCTCCACCATGGTTCTGCTATAGTGTCAACCTCTTTTTCACATGAGCTCCACCCTTCATTGCTCTATGATTTGCATAAAGTAACCGACCAAGCCACATACTTGTGAAGAATATGCCTTTCTGTATCTAAAACCAACTTGCTAGGTGAATCAGGCCTCTGGGGCAACACATTCTGTATCCATTGGTTGTCTCTTTGGCTTGACATCCCTATATGTATTTGGTCATTGACATGCAAAAAACCTACCTTCATTTCAATAGAGATGCACCTCATCCTACAATATCAATTCTTTTCCATGATATCACTTTGTTGGCTGGGCACTATGAACCTATCTTCTCAAGACTAGGTACACACAACACAATACCAACTATGTAATAACAAATGTCAACTTTATCATCCCCCATACCAAATATTGGAGACATAACTAAAGAAGAGTTAGCTTCAATTAGTTTGAAACAATGTGTTGATTTTACATCTCCATATGGTGAAAGCATGTTTGTAGCTATTGCCTTCTTGGTTGACAACCAGTTTGATGCAATTGTGTTGTGATTATTTATGGCCCAGTCATTAGCCAATGCATTGAACATAAAGATCAAATTTACATTGTGTTGTTTCCATATGGACAACCAATCTTCCATCTCGGATAACGAATTACTGTTCCAAGTACACATACTAGTTCGGAATGTAGGACTAATATATGCTAAAAACAACTTGGAAGGCTATGCAATGTTCTTGCTATGGCTTTCACACATATTCAACATTGCAATCAACATATGGCAACCAAATCCATTATCTAAGGTGCACATCTACTGCAATTATACTCAACCAAGAACATCTATTGACTTGATTTTTTTGAAGGATATGATAGGACATTACCATTATGAACCACTCCAACAAAAGGACCAACTTTTGAATCAGCCTAAACCAACTGAACATATTCTTGTGCAAGGTGGAGAAATTGCAACTCAAACAAGGAAACAAAAACTGTCCTATGCGAACACATTAGGAGCTTTTACTTGTACACCTATATTTGGCACCAACATGAAGATTCATTGTTCACTTAGACATTTGAAAGTGACAATTCACAATAGTGATCAACCACCAACAAACATGAATAAAAATCGATCAATTGAGCCTGACAAGATCATCAAACAAGAAGGGACAACAACAATAGTTAGGGAAAAATATGTTTTCTGTAGGCCACATAGAAGAGATCTAGCTACATGCTCATGATAGAAAACTTCACCAAACAAAAGACAACATAAATTGATTCAAAAATATCTACATGAAATCAATGATATGCCAACTAAAACATGCACAATATGTGAAATGTACTGCTTCAACAAAGACACCCACAAAGTCACCAATGCATTTTTAAATGCTTTCTCTATGCTCACTCTTCAACCTACCACAAAAATAATTGCAACAAACAATCTCATTTGCAGACATTATCTGCATGCCATTCTAAATGGCAATATCCCTGATTATGCTGCTCCATGGAACATAAGCCGAAATAAACCAAAACATATAATACAAACCTTGACTAGCCTAGAAGAAAGATTTGTCTCCTTGAGTATTACCTTTGCCTAGATCAGACAATTGGGATACAAAAGAGCATAGTATGGCTTGAATGGTACAATAATCAATGTTCTTGTCGATTTTGATAAGGTGCAACATGCATTTCCTAGAGACATTGATGAGACAAACACTATTGCAGTTAGACTTAAGCGCAAGTTATAATATGAAAATGCATATGCACAAGGAAATGTGAGACTTTCTCATGTCATGAATGCGTTAACAATTTTGTCAAAAACACCATTGTATACCAAGGAAAAAATCTCTATCAACAAAGATTGGCAACTTCTATTTGCAAATAAGAAGATGCAACAACAAATAGATAACATCATAGATGGCGAAATAGATGCCCATGATAATATCCTTGAAGATGAAGATGAACTTGAACCTAAATCACTTATACATTGGTTTAGTGAATCACATGCAATCAATGATCTTGGTTCAACTATTGTTGAAATTGCTCTAGCAGAAGGCTTCAAAACTTTAGGCATTTTCCAAAATACCTACTCAGAAGAAATGAACTTCCCAACATTGTTTTTTGGATTCCCACGAGCAAAAGAAATCACCAAAAAAATCACCTACCAAAAGATTGCTAAGTGGGAGCTTATGCATAAAGAAAATGACTTCTCAACACATATAACAAACATTTTCTTCAAAGCTATCAAAATAATAATCCAATAGATATCATCAGTAGCTTGGGTTTTTATATGAAAGGCTGAATTAAAAGGTAAGAAACTATATGCAAGGGATGTGTGAAACCCCATGAACTTAGAAAACATTTTGAGATCTCCAATAGGTTTTAGATCACTCAAAAGTATTTGTACGTCTCCTGACTATTTACACAACACAAGGAAAAATATTTTTGCTATGATCCAACAACTTGGTGACCTTTTTCATTACATTAACAAGTGCTAAACACTTTTGGCAGCCACTATGCAATGCATTTCAACATATCCCTAATACACAACAATGAAGCCAAAATGAGTCTGTGGAGGATAAGGACTTGGACTTTGAACTAAGGAAAAATGTGGTAATTTGTGGTTGCTATTTCAATTATAGGGTCAATGCATTCCGAAAAATGATGTTGCAAAATAATTTCTTATTCGAAAAAGTATATGATTTTTTTTTGTCACTGAATTCAACAACTGAGGCAATGAACATGTGTACTTCATGTTATGGATCCAAGATGCACCTATCTTTGGACACTAAAAAAATACTAACATAGATAATTTTATTGACAAGTATGTTTCATGTGACTCTACATTATTTGATCCACATCTTGTGAAGATGCAAACTCATTGCCACAGAAAAAATGCAAAAAGTATAGAGAATCCAATTGTAGATTTAGCTTTCCCTTTCCTCTAATGAGATAGACAACTATATTGGAGCCATTGTTGAACACTAATACTATGCTTCTAGATAGATCAAAACTTTTCTTCAAACAATTAGAAACCAAACAGTACACAAAGAAAATTATATTTGACAATTTCCTTGATGAATTCCAACTTGAAGAAGTGGATTACATTGTCATCTTGCAAGCATCATTTTCTCGAAACACTATCCTCCTCAAAAGGCATCTAGTTGACATATGGATAAATTCATTTGCCAAAGAAGTACTTGCACTATGGTATGCAAATATAGACACACAATTTATCCTCGATGCATATGCTATTGCATCATATTGTTGCTTGTACACGACAAAGCACGATAAAACATTGTCGTGAGCATCTAACCAAATACAAAAATAATGCGCCTATGCATACAATGAGAAGGCACACTTCATATAAAAATTAGGAAATGCATTGCTGAATTACCAACAAATGTCTAGCCATCAAGCAGTCCATATTGCATTGTCCTTGCCATTACAAAGAAGCTCGAGAAGTTCCATGTTCATCAACATCTCTCCACTAGAAACAAGGATTGTTATGCTTAAAAGTCCCAAGCTATTAGCAAAAGAAAAGGATGACTTTGAAAATATCATGCATGCATCTGTAATAGACAAGTATATACAACGACCAAACCTCCTTAAACAAATGTCTCTTGTAGAACATATAGCTTTTTACCCAAACAACCCATCAAATCCTAACAAAATAACAAGGCCATGTATCATACGTTATGTACGATATAACCCACACACTGATTATCATAATTTTTGTAGAGAAAAACTCATGCTTTATGTCCCTTTCAAAACTAGTGAAACCTCACTATTGACTAGGCACACATCATGGGCTTCAACATTTAACACACACAAAGTACAAATCACTAGCAATGAAAAAAATTCACTTCACCAATAGACAACAAATGGGGTGACATTGATGAAGTTGCAACAGAAGCTAGTGAACACAATAACCTAAGACAAGACTTTGACATTGACCATGCACAAGAAAACATCAATACTGAAATCAAGAAATATGACATTATGTCTAACATGAAACATATAAAAGCCTCACAAAACATGCATGCCAGTAGCTGCTTACTATTCTCAAAAATTTCCCACCCATTTGTTCTTCCTAATGAAGAATACTTTAGCTTGCAAAGACAACTAAATGAAGAACAATAGTCAATAGTGAAATATTTTCTTATGAAAAAGAGATTGGCATTTGACAAACCACAATACTTGTTTTTAACAGGAGGTGCTGGAATTCGTAAAATGTTTACAGAAAAAGTCCTCTTCCAATCAATGATCTAGATCTACAATAGGGAACTAGATAGTGACCCGTACAAGACCAAAGGCATTATTATTGCCTCCATAGGGAAAGCTGCATTCAATGCACAAGTGGCATAACTATACATTCTATTTTTCACTTGCCATGTAACTCTTCAAAGATGTTGCCATTGGACTCAAACACTCTTGATAGCTTAAGCAAAAAATTGGATCAACTACAAGTCTTGCTCATTTACGAGGTGTCATTGATTATTTCACAGATTGTATATTATATTGATAGAAGACTTTTCCAGATCAAACATACACCAACAAAACCATTTGGCAATGTTAACATCATATTTTGCAGTGACTTGTATCAAGCACAACCCATATGCGATAATTGGAATTTTGAACAACCAACAATAAATAGTGATAAAATGCCATACACATTTTGGTTGGACAATATCTTGTGCTTTGAATTACAAATTTTCATAAGACAAACAAAAAAAAACTTTATATCTATGCTTAATTGTGTGAGAACTGGTCAAAAAAATGATGTAGATCTTAGCTACTTGAATACAACATGTTACAAGATAGCTCCTAATGACCCTAAATTCTCATAATTGTTCCACAGAAACTCCACTATTTTTGAACATAATAGACAGATGTTGGACTTCTTGCTTGGTACAATTTATATGTTCAAGGCTCTTGATGAAATAGAGTCACATGCTAATAATTTCCATGCCTAGGTTCAAAAATTTTCATTGCCTTCTGTACTTTATCTAAAGCTAGGCATTCTAGTCAAGCTAATAGGTACTAACCTTAACACACAAGATGGACTAGTCAATGGTATTGATGGAGTCTTCCAACTACATACAACAAATGATGAAGAAATCCTATGGATTGAATTCAATGACACTATAATTGGCATATCACAACGCAAGAAAATGCAAAACTTATACATAATTTCTATTTCACCTTCTTGGACCCCAATAATGAGAATACCTAGGAAAATGAAAACTTCTACTAAATTTATCACATGGAAACAATTCCCTCTTCAACTGGCATCTGCAAGAACTAACCATAGCTTACAAGTTTTGACAATGTATGGACTCACTTTGGATCCTCAGAAAGTATACCAACATGGTCTAACCTACAAAACCCTTTCTCGTGTATGAACAATTGAGATATTATGCTTGATACATAAACTAGAACATCAAAATTTCAAAGTCTCGCCAAAGGTCGATAAGGAAATGAAATAGCTTCAAAATAAAGTAGAATGAAAAATTCAACATAGCCTCCCTCTCCTATCAATTCTCCATCTTATCATATGCTCACTAAATACTCGTAGCCTTCCATTAGATGTAGATCTAATCACTCATGACCATGACTTGGTAAAAGAAAATGTATTATACCTCCAAGAAACAAGATATAAGATTGATGCACATCTCCCAATGCTACGTGAACTATACAATTAATATTCTTCATTTGCTACTCATGATATTTTGACTTGTTGTATGAAAACAACTATTATACTCAGTACAAACTCTTTTGCAACAAACTATCTAGAATCAATTACCATTGATATATTACATATTGGCCATGCCATTTGAATCACTAATGTTTATATTAGACTAGGTGCACCTATCAATGACATATCAAGCCTAATGCTTAATATGTTTACCTCATTGCCACCAAATTCAAAAGCTATCATTATAGGAGACTTCAACATCAACATGCTACAACTTAGTAAAAAAAACAAAATGCTTGCAGAGCTCATGCAACAATACAACTTCTCTTTAATCGTTGACAAAGCAAAACATTTGTAGGTACTTTACTAGATCACTTCTGGCTTCGTAATATAGATCAAGACTCTATAAAATTCATTCTCCTAGATACATATTGGTCAGATCATCTTCCAATTTCTCTATAAGTCCATTTGTAAATTACAAAGCCTTTGTTTACCCTCACACACCTATTTACATTTTTTACTCATGCATTAGAAAAATGAATATCTTAGATAGCTTTCCAATTTCGTGTACAAGGTTTCATCATACAATATCTTCACACTCCTTCATGTCAAAAGTGTTATGTCACTAGTAATATTTGTTACCAATACAAATATTGGAATTAGGCTTACCCATGATAAAGATGAAGATGAGGCTAATGGTAGGGATCCACCTCATATTTACACTAGCTTAATCCTTGTTCTGTAACCATATGAAGGCTCTTGTGTACTACTTTCATTGCTTCCATACTCATAATGCTATTCTTAGCAAAAGATGGTAGCATGGAAGCCCATTACAAAATCAAACACCTTTAAGTAGAAATGGGTCACCAAGATGTCAAACTAACATGAAGAGACATTAACCACACAAAAGAAAGTAAAAATATATGACTTTCATAGGTGTTTTGAATCACTAGCTCGATGGCACAAAGAATGGAAGTCCTAGTCCACAACAAGGCTAGAGAACAAGAAAAAATCAAACAACAATGAAGATGGAATACCATGCCTTATATCAAAGGTAGCTGCTATGTATATTGTGAATTATTAAAGACAAATCTTTTCTCTCAACACCCATTTTATTCTTTTCAAGCCTAGAAATCTTTCATTAGTCCTCAAATAATTATTCATTATTATTACTATATGGTTGGGAACAACCAACATGATCCTACATCTTGGTGCCTTTCTCTTTGATTCATACATCAGATGTTAGTAGCCCATTTCCTTGCACTACCTAACATCTCAAATTGTAAGCCATAGCTATAGACTTGAGAAGAACTCATTTGCATTGTCATCTTTACCCAAATTCCAATATCTTGATATATGTATCTCAGGGATTTCTGATTGCAGTGCATGTGTCACAAACTAGTAGGATTAGAGTAGGAGTCAATTTAGTGTGGATTGAAGTCTTCTATTTACATAAACGATAGTTTTCTCATGATATAATCTTCTAATATGACACAAGTTTAAGTAATTTTAATGCTATGTATACTCAAAAATTCCAGTTATTATTCAAGAGGAAATAATATTGGGAAACCAACATGAATATCAACAATAGAATTTCTCTTCAAAAGTTTAGTTCATGAATAGATATTCAATGGATCCACCCAAAATCAACACACATGAAGCTAACAACAACAATGATACAAACGAGCTTCAAAAATAGAATTCATCTCTCACTAGAAGGTATTGCACTAATATATGCAACACTACATACTTTTCCATGCATCTACTTAATTTCTATACATATTTAGTTTTCGTGCTAACTCTTCTTTTTACATTTTATAGACCTCTATTCATATCTTCATATGGATAGAAAAACCTTGTACCACATGGCAGAAAATCTCATGATACAAACTTGGGAAAAAGGTATAAATATTTGTCTTATCTTCAAACTATATGCTTTGTGACCATACCATTGAAGACTCTAGAATACTAACCTAATCTCTTTGCAGACTCAGCACAGAAGAAAACAATGTATCCACCATTATGGATATCTATGCAACACAAATTGGTACTATTTTCAAAGGTGATGCCCTCGTCACTTATGGACCTGCATATGCCAAGAATCCAACAAGCCTAGCAAAGACTCCTATAGTGCATACTGATCTTGTTGATAGTGATGGTCACATGACCATAATAGTCAACATAAGCAACCATTTAGTTGATAGATTTATGGCAAAGCTCTTGCTTGGCACAAGTGTCTGCATAAAAGGTCTCTCTCTCGAAAAGAAGACATAGTACGAAAGAGGTGATGTAGACTACTACATTCAACTAACTGCACAAACAGTTGTTGAAACAATTGACGAAGTTTGCAGCCACCAAAAACTGATGTCTGACACAAGAATATGTCAACTAATTTAGTCACCTAACAACTATTCAATTGGCATGTTAGGTGTTATAGTCACAGCTCACAAACAAACACCAAAGGAGTGTGAGCTTCACATCAAAGATGGAGAATCTATATCAGACACATCTATTGTAATCTTCTTTTCCCATTTCTACATATGCACTCGCTTTTCAATTCCTTCCAATGTACAGTTGCTTGCCCTGCTGGCTGACACGTTCATTTAAATTGTAGGTCACCATTTCTGAATTCCATGCCCAAGCTTTTACATCAATCCAACAAATCCTACATTCTACCGCAACACCACTCCTAAAAAATGTTGTTTGTGGTGGCCCTAGAGGCACAAACAACCTTAAAACAACACCATCAACATATATCGACAAGCTGAACAATGAAAGTACAATAAAGGCTTTACAAAACATACTTTCTTGTAGTATCTAGGTAACTGACAAAACCATACCATCTGTCCACTGATATTGCAATCATATTCCACTTATAAGACATTTCCAGCTAATATAATTTTTTTCCCACTTTCCTAGGTCATGGGAACACTCCGGCCAAAAAATGCTTATGTGCAACCATACCAACTACTTTGCACAAAATGCAACCAACCAACTTCATTGCTACCATCCTCAGCCTAGGCAATTGCCCAATGTCTTGCATGTGGCCAAATCACATCCTTTGCCTATGCACCTTTCTTGCACTGCACAATAGAAACTGAAACTAGCATTGTTGACTGTACCATTACTGAGAAATTGCTTCAAGAGTGCTTGCCGTAGCTTGCAAGCATACCATTCGACACCTACAAGAAAAATCTCTCAACATTCATGTACTTGCTTCAAACATTTGAAATATAGGGCACCTTTTCTATTGCAATGAATGACAATATCATCTCCATTATAGGAGAAAACACCAACGTGAGCTACAACTAATTCATCTTTCTTTTCCTTTTGCTTTGTCAAATATTTATTTCCCTTCGCCGTTTTTCCACTAAACGAAGCCCCACTTTGGAATGTTTTGCAGATCAACTCAGATTTATAGACTATAGTCCACATTTTTTATCATTGGAAGGCTTCAATATACCCTATCACATCGAATGGAGTGAAGACCTCATAGATCTGTTCCAGACAATATTTCTGATAGATATCACTACTATGAAATAATTTTTTGCCTCTATAGAAAGGCTTCGATGAACAATATATGTTACATGGATAATTTTGAATCGCAAACATGGACTCCACAATTTTGCTGGCCTATGTTTAGGCATACACAAATAACTTTCAGTCAATCACATCAAGTGTAAAATTTTTCTATCTACAAAAAAATGTTGTCTTTAGTCAAACTTCCTAATTAAAGTATTGGAACAAATTTATATATTGCTCATGTTTCTATCTCTCATCTAATTTTCTAGTCCTCATGTTAGTGCTTTATTAACTTTGGACCTAGTTGTATTGAGGATGATATAGAGTAATCCTCTTTGTGTGTTATTGGTTATGCATTCCATCTTTTTCCTTCAGTGGAATTTTCCAGCATGTTTTCATTGGGTGTAATTGGTTATGACTTTGCTATTTTCATTTCCAATTTTCTAGATTGAGTATTAATCTTAGGGTTTCTATGAAGTAGTTGAGTTAAAAGTTATTTTTAAAAAAATACCAAATTCTGATGCTGTCAAATGATACAGAGGTATACTATTGAAACATTCTAAGAATTTGGATTCAGTACTTGATAGGTTTAGTCATTGCTATAGGAAATGGTGAATGGAGTAGAACTCATGTTGGATATATGCCTTTATGATACTTGCACTAGGCTTATATGTAGTAAAACAATGACTTCAAAGCCTGTAAGTTTGAGTGAATCCAATGAATTGACTAAGCATTTACTCCCCAAAATGGTATATGACTTATATGCAAGATGTGCAGACTAGGAATGGATAGTCAAACAAAAAATTTTCTGCATCCTAGAAAGTCAGGTTGTTTTTTCGTCACTAACCTAATATTGTTCCACTTCTTAATAGAATACTAATCATATTCCATCTGATTTTGTTGAGAAAATAGTTTGTACTTCTAGAAGGAAGACCACTATTAAGTATTAATCTTAGATTCTTGCACAATAAATTAATCAGATTCCATTATCTTTGTTAGGTTGAGTTGTTTGGGTTTGATGCTGTCATATATAAACCAGGAAAGTAGCAACTGTATCTATAGGTAGGAATTTTCTCAATTATTGTTTCATAAGATTGAACGTAGGTGGTTTCTTTGAAAAATCTTACAAATACCCAGTTTTAGAAAGACCTTGCAGTTTGTTGTGCTACTTCCCATTGCTACAACTACTTACTGTGACTTTAATATGCAGATACTCTACTTCTTAATTTCACCTAGATATGCACATCCTTTTAAAATATGGATTCGATACTTGTTGATACTATCTAGGTGTGTGTCCATTTATAACACAACCCAAGTATGATTAAATGGTATATTGTATCTAGTCCAAAGAAAATTGAAATGAAGATAAGAGAAATACAAATGAAAAGAATGTGACTACTTATTTTGAAAAGCTAACACATCTTTTGCATTCAGGCTTCTCATTTTCATGGTCATATTTCAAACATTTTGGGTGTCAATTTTTTGTTTTAATATTTTTTCCATTATGTGGCAATTTTTTTTTCTATATATATGTTATGATATTGTTATGTATGAAAGCTGCATCTTTATCATATTAGACAATATCTTGAAGATTGTCTATTAAACTCTATACCAGTATCAGTACTTTTATTTATATCCATCCAGCTTAGGATATTACCCTTGTTTACATGAAATTTCTTTATGGTAATTGTTTGAAACACTTAATGAGTTTCTTGAATGAAACTCTTTCTACCCAGATTATGTACCTAGATTTAAAGGTTGCTAGAGGCCTCCCAAACTGAAAGAAGTAAGCATGCAACAAGTCTTTAGCCCTAAAAAGTTTGGGGACTTGAATGGGTGGCTCTATGCTCTTTGGAAAGCTGATTTTCAAAATTTAAAACTTAGATGCCGAAAACATGTTTATACTCTTCAAAAAAAGAGTATTCCCTATTAAAAAATAGAGTTCTTGTTTTTCGTATTTGTATGTTTTCTTTGTTATCAGATTTCTCTTCTTGCGAATTTTGTTTAGAATTCTATAGGTTTATACAATCCTTGTTTGGAAAATGTTTTGAAATTGGGGTACCAGTTTAGTTGGAATGTTGGTTTTATATACTCTTGTTAGATTGATCGGTACCAAGCAATTTAGTGCTTCTTCAGAAAAAAAATGATAGTTTTCATATTAAAAAAAGTCCATGTTCATTTCTATGAGTCTTACCGAACATGACATTGTGTACTTCTTCCTCATAGACAGCGGATTGAGAATGGATTTGTTTTTTTAGTTTTTAAAAACTAATGGTTCATTGCCTCTTTTGCTAACCATTTTTTTTACACATTTTCTTCTCCACGTGTCTTCTTTTTTTTTGACAGTGTTTCTATTTTGGATTTTAGAAAAACAAACTACACATACAAATTGTTTCTCAATGCACATATTAATTCAAGTGGTTCTAGTATGCTTCTAATATTAGTAAGCAATATTAGTCTTGTTAATAGTTTATTTTATTTCATGTTGCTCTTAAATGTTCTGATACAGTTTTCCCACCTCTCTTACTATCAATGTTTGGAGGAGATATGTAGCAATGTTGGCATTGTGCCTACCTTAATGGTGTGTAAAATAAGCTTGGAGCACATAGTCTCTAAGATTGATGATACACTAAGTTGTTATCAATGGCATTTCTTTCTCCATATTTTTGTTAGTGTATATGCATATAATATATTTCATGCTTAGATTTGAGTTTTTTCCTATGTCTGGTATCTATACTTGTGCATTTTTGCTTGAACTTTGAACACATATGTGATACTTGAGTCTAGGATTCCTTAAATAACTATTGAATTAGGACCCATAGCTACAACTGACTTGGTGGTTGGCAACATCTTCACAATGTTCATGACCAATATTTTTATCACTAGCCTTTACTATAGTGAGGTTTTAGTTTTGTGTTGAAGATGAAATAAATATTGTAAAATGAAGAAAGCTTTTATTGCATTCTACTGGTTTCTAGAAGATAAAAAACCATTTTGAATGTTGGTTCTAATTCTTTTCTTGTAAAGGTACATTGTTGTATATATCTACTACAATATTGTAAAATGCTTATGTGATTTTTTGATAGAAGTATTGTTCCATGTAGAAGTGCATTGCTGTATATATCTACTACAACCTTGTAAAATGCTCATGTAACTTTTTTTTATAGAAGTATTATCCCATATAATTGCAAGACATCAGATGAGAAATTCGTTCTTAATCTATTATTAATATCAGTAGTGCAAATTACTATCAATCCTTAGGCATAACTATTTAAAGGTGTATCAAATTTTGATACTTGAAGGCAGGATTGATTTTGACTTTTAGTGAAGAAGAAGATAATCTGTTCATGAATGATGCAGTTGTCATGAACACGACTGAAACAACTACTGCTTCCAAAATTTCCAACATATATTAAATCTACACCAAATATATACTAATAATATGAATATTATTTTAAAAACTAAATCTATTTAAATTCATGACATATTGAGAATAAATGACATAAATTTTCTAAAAATCCATGATATAAGGTATAAATTTTGCTTAAATGAACCCTATTTGACCACTCTTTTTCCAACATAACAACATCTTCTTTGTGACATTAAATTTATTCTCCAATTGGTGCAAGATAATATTAACTTAAACTAAGTTTTAAAAAATAAAAAATGTAAAGCAAGTAAAAAATCCCCTCTTCTATATTATTCGTGGTTGTTATTTAAGAAGTTCAATAAAAAATATATAATATTATATAATTAATATTTTTATTGAGACTTACCTCAATATTGATTAGGATTCACTCTCCACAAAATTTCAATGATTAACTTTACCAATACCTTTAATTTTATTTTAAAAATTAGATCTATTTAAATTCATGATATATTGAGGACACATGACATAAATTTTGCGAACACCGATGATAAAGAGTATAAATTTTACTCAAATGAACCCTATTTGACTATTCTTCTTTCATCATAACAACATCTTCATGAAATTTATTCTCCAACTGCTGAGGAAAAAATATTAACTTAAAGTAAGTTAAAAAAACAAAAACAATGTAAAGCAAGTAAAAAATTCCCTCTTCTATATTGTTGGTAGTTGTTATTTTAGAAGTTCAATAAAAAAGTATATAATATTATACAATTAATATTTTTTTTCTATTATAAAATTATTTATTATTATATGTTGTGACTACTTATTATTATTAAGTATTAGTCTTTAGTAGATTTGCCTAAGAGTGAAACATTGTTAACTCAAAATTTTACACTTCCATTCTTTAAAGCACACAATTTCAAAGTACGAAATTATTTGTTTATCCTACAAATATAATATGTATAAGATAATGTATTTAAAATATAATTTCTAAATTTTTAATTTTTTACACATTCTTTTACTATTTAAATTTAGTATTAGTCTTTAAAAAAACTTATTTTATTGGTCAATTAGAGCTCTTTTTTTCATTTGCAATTCACTAATCTATTAGAATTTTACATTTATATAGTCTTCATTGAAAAATCTAAATTAAATGTGATATTTATAATTCACATTTGAGTCATTTAATTAGTCCACAATTTTCTCATGTTAAGATACCGTCTCTTGATGTCAATTAATATTACTAACATTTAATATAATATCTAATTAGAATTATACCATACATAATGAAGTAAATTTGAAACCACAAATATTTTCTCATTTGAAAATTTTGAATTATACTAATTGCTTAAAAGTTGAATATACTATCCCCAAATTAGTCATGTATTTTTCATCTTATCCCAATAGGCAGGGACTTTTGCTCCCATAGAGCTCTTGTTTTTATTCTTAAGCGTTAATGGATATATTTTAATGTTACATTTCTTAATAATACATTAATGGAAGTTGTTTTTGGAGCCAATGGCTAACTAGTAAACTGGATTATTTATATTGGAAAATTTTAATTAAATAAAAGACGGGAAAAGCATGGTAATACAATCTTTTAATTAATTATAAAATCCATAAAAATGTGAATTCGGTTGGCTGGTAGATGCTGCTATTTTTGGAGGTCAATTTTTCATTTGTGAGGGTTTTCTCAAAGTATATCTTTTGTCATCTTTGATGAGTATTTTGTTTATTCTTTTCATAAAGATATTGAATTTTTGTTTGTATAGATTTCTCTTTTAGATTATATGAAAAATGCCACCTTTCAGATACATATTTTCAAATTTATAAATATATTTTAACTATTTTAAAATAGCCATACATTGTATTTATGTACACACTACGATTATAAATGTGTAGTTGATTACGATACCTACAAATTTGTATGGAGATTAACTATGTTAAGAATATTTTATTATTATTATAAGTCTTAATTCAATAATTATTATTTGAGTTATTAAAATTAAATTATTATAGGAAGAGTTTTATCAAGAAATTTCTTTTAATACAAGATATGAAGCCTTTTTAAATATATAATATATTATTGACTGAAAGTGCAATACCATAATTTTGTATAGTAATATAATATTTTATATTTTTATATCAATTTTCTTATATGATATTTGAATGCACTTTTTCTTATTCCCTTGAAAGTTTTTTTACCCACTGACTTGTATTGTATGCTACAAAACTTTGAATGTACACATTTACAAAATTCCATTAGGATGCATAGTAAATGTCTTTCACAACTTCTATTGTTGAACATGAATGAAATAGATTTCAAACATGTAGAGGAAAAGCTTGATCATACCTTTATAACAAGGAAAAATCAAAAAATCAAAATAGTGAAGACAAGGAAGAAAAAGAAAAAAATTAAGAAACTAAGTTGAAATTCATAAATCTATACAATTTACGTTAAAACCTCTAATACAAGATGATTATTATAGCTTCACAATATTAAGAATGGAAACATGGAATCTAAAATCACAATCTGGTCACTGATCATTAGTGCTTTCATAGTCTCGAGATGTTTCTAAGCAATAAAAATACAGTTGAATTCACTTCAAAAGTGATCTTCAGTAAACAATCTCTTTTATTAATTTGATCTTTGGCTTCCATGTATGCAAACTCTTGCTAAAGAGAAAAAAAAGAAGTGCTTATAAAACTATAAAGAAACATGTACAAAGCTTTGACATGTTTAGCTAAAAGCTATAGATTTTCTCCATTTTTTCAATTTACCTACATAGATGCCGAAATGGTCACAAGCCTTCTTGAAATCAAATGTAGGTTTTCAAGTTAAGATTTATAAAATTTTCAAGGAAAGAAATATTAAAAAGTGGTAACTTACTAATTTAGAGGTAATTTTTGCTAATTTAAAGAATAGTAATATAGAAGGATATTTAAAAAAAAAAAATTAAAAAAAAGTTTAAAAAATTAAAATAGTGGAAAGAGTTCAAATAGTTGGAAATAATTTTTTACAATTGAGGCTGACAATTTTCTGACAATTTTTTAAAAAATCCGTCCTCCCACATATAAGCCTATCGACTTAGTAATTCTATTTGCAAGGAGAAAAAATGCATAAATATAGATTTTTTTAAAAAAAATCATCTTTTCTCAAGAGAAATATCATTTGCATCTCTAAATAAAAATTTGATCAGTTCAAAATATATGCAACATCCTTTTATCTATTAATTATAAATATATAAAAATACTTCCAATTACTGGAACTTTCATTCTCTCATTTGATTACATAATAGAGGACTTTGTAGAATTCTAAAAGCTTGCCAAAAAATTATTAGACTAACATAATAATATTATTCCTCATTTATCTTATTGTTATTCTTTCATAATTATTCTAATCAATATTTAATTTTTATATTTTATTGAAGGGATAAATTACACATCCTAGTAGCTTTGAACCCAATGGTTAGATGATGCATGTAAAAATTGGATAAGTATGTCAAATATTGTTGAAAGTTGACTATATTAAAGTTCATAGTCAAATTTTAAAATTTTGATGTATATTGTTATCAAATAGGTTACAATTATAATATACTTTTAAAATTTATATTTTTATTGTTTAAAATACAATTTATCATTTTCAATTACCTAATTTATCATTTTTGATGATATCATATTTTTATATATATCATTTTTTACTTAAGTCAATTGTTAATATGTACAATTTTTACATATGTTTTGATCTATTGACATATTGGTCTTTCACTTATTTTAGCTATATATGATGATCTTATTAGTATTAACTTACAATTTATCTATATTGAAAGTGGTTGATAATTTTTTAATTGGTATCGATATGGATTTCATGAAATGAAAGTAAAATAAGAGACAACTTTTAATGTTAAACATTGGAGCAACAATTGAAGCTAATCGAGAAGGAATATTGGAAGCAAAACATGACATTATCTAGGAAGCAAAAACAAAAGAAATTCAAGTAGGAAACAAAGCAGAAATAATGGAAGAAATTTTAAAAGAAAAAAAAATGACCTTAAAGTGGAAACAAGCCTAAAATAAAAGTGAGAAGAAACAAAAGAAGAAAAGATGGAAGAAAAAAAAAAATCAAGGAAAAAGAAATGAAAGCCAAAAGGAGACTGGAATTGGATGCAAATTGGGGAGCAAACATCAAAGCAACACATAAAGCAAAATAAAAAGCAATAGTGGAAGTAACTAGTGGCATCATAATAGCCCTCAACCTAGAAGAAACATAGAATCAAACAAGGAAGAAAAAATAGAAGCAATTTAGAGGGTGTTATAATGGAAGAAAAACAATAAGAAAAGAAAGAAGAAACAAATAACGTTGGAATGGAAGAAAACCATGAAGAATTTTATGAAGTAGTTATAAAAGCCCCTTCAAAAGCCAAAGCAGAAGAAAAATGAGACTAAAAAAAAGGAGATGTTATAATAGAAGAAAAATTAGATACAAAATTAGAAGTAATGAAGAAAGCTAAACCATATGCCAAATCATAAGCAAGAAATAAAGCTAAACACAATGCAAAATAAAGAACTATTAAGGAAGCTAAACTAAATGTAATGTCAGGAGCAAAAGGGGAAGCGAAACCTAATGCAAACTGAGAAGCACCAAAAGACATTATAATAACAACACAAGTGGAAGCAAGACAATAAGGAAAACTAGAATCATGACAAGAAGAAAAATTGAAAGCATTATTAGAAGCAAACCTAAAAGAAACTGCAAGTACACTTCAAGATCAAGAGCTAAAGTGTTGCACATTGGAACAAGAGACAAAGCAAGAACATCTAATTTTAGGTAATGATGGTTATCTTCCTTACATGCACCTTTATTTTTGCTAATCATGACCAACATATTATATCTATTATGTTTCCATACTTGGCTATACCCACAGCTTGTGTGGGCTTACTTTTCTCTCTTTCCTTTTCCATGAAACAATATTTATAAACTTGTAAATATCTTTATATTTATCATTTGCGAAGAGATGAAATATTGTAATTTGTATAATATAATAAACTAGAAATTCTTTCTTTTGTGTACCTTCTTCCTTGCTATGAGAAACAATTGATAAACTTGAAAAATTCCTTTTATAAAGCATAGTGCAGGTAACATTGAACATTTTTCTTTCTCTAAATCTGCAACAATAAATTGCCTGAAGAAAAGTAGAAACACATTAATGTTTTCACCTTAAAAGGGATCATAAATTATTGTAGCTCTACCAACCTAAGCTATTGGTGAAAATTGATGACATGTCTCTTATAATATGTTTGAAAATATAATTGCTCTAATACCCTCTTAGAAAAGTGGAATAGTAGAAAAAGACAAACATAAAAGTTTATGTTAATTAGAATGATAAATTATATTAGTTTTAGTTGTGACTCACCCAATATCTATGGGCCCATTTGGTTGCAAGAATTGTTGAATGCGACATTCATCTATGCTGGAATAAGCTCTCTTCTAGTATTCGTGCATTATTAAAATAAGTTTTGGAATATCATTTGGACCTGTTTGGTTGACCTGGAAGAGGAGTCGAAATATGTATATTCTATGTTTGGTTGCAACAATTGAAATAGGAATCAGAATAAGTTATGTTTTAAAATTTTAATAATTAATATATATTTTTTAGTTTGGTAATATTTTAAATAAACAAGATTTTTTATTTATAAAAACTAGTTTTTTAATTAATTTTTTAAAAAGCCAAATTATTTTAACTAGCCTTTATTTTATTTTTAAATTAACTTTATAAGTGAAAGATATACCACAACCTTTGAAATTCATTGAAATTCAAAAGACATTATATTGTATATTATAAATAAAATTCTAGATTAAATAAAATTATTTTAATGAGTATAAGATCAAAACTAAAATCATTTTATTTTTAAATATATTAAAGAAAATAAAAAATACAAATAAGTCGAGACCATTAATATGATATTTAAATGATTTGTCAACATAGCTTCAATTATAAGACTAAACACAAGATTTATTTGAAAAGATAATTTTATGAAAGTTTAGAAAAGATATCAAATCTTTTATTAGTTTTTTTTGTCATTTAAAAAAAAAAAAATATTAAACGTTAAATAATGTGACCTAGTTTATATCTTATGATGAATGGAGAAAATAGTCAAAAAATGCATTTGAGTGACAAAATACAATCAAATGGCAAAGTCACGAACCTGACAACCCATCAAATTGAGTTTATTAAAAATTGGAATAAGAATAAGTTATTTTTATTTTATCTTTTTTTAGGAATTTCGCTATACTCATTTTGAAGTCAAATTAGGATAGGCGAATTCTAATTCTAATTTTGTATTTTTCAAACAAAAGTCAAATTAGCGAATGCAGATATTTAGATTTTCCTATTCCCACCCAATTCTTGCAACCAAATGGAACCTATATTCTAACCTTTAACGTATAGCTTTACCAAGCTAAACTCAACTAGAAAAAAATAAATAAGAAAAAATGCTATTATGCAATACTGGAAAATAGAGAAAAATTATAAGTTGAAATTTAATACTAAATACCAATATCTAAAAACTTCATATAGTTCAAACTTCGTATTAAATACTTCAACTACTTTTTAAAAATTGTACGGCATAGTTAACCTGACTTGCCAACCAACCCAAGTACGTTTACAATTGAATTCATAATTACATCTAACAAGAACAATAAGGAGAAATTCAGGTGCACCCTAAATTGAATAGACTTAATTTTAAGACATGTCCAAGAGAAAAGAACAAAGCGAACAAACGTCCACATGGGAAAACAGAGATATGATGGTGCCGAGCATCTTGATACCGTAGGAAGTCGATAAACTAAGCTTGTCTCCATAACTTGCTATTGCAAACAACTTACTAGAGGATATAATTTGCATTCAGTTTTGGATAGTGTTGTCCTAATTGAGTTGAAGACTTCAACTTTGTACTCTAGAATACAAGACAAGACATGTTTATTAGTAGTTTTCTTATTTGTTTTCTTATTTAGAGACAAAGATTATTGTTTTCAATCAATTCTTTTGTATTAATCATTGTTCTGGTAGTCATATTGTTTTCAAAATTTGTCCTTTATACTATGCTTGGACTAAAATTTGTTATTAAATGAAAATTTTTAATTTAATTTTCTACTCTTTTATTGGCTGTCCATTTTTGCTCGTAGTCTTTTCATTATCTCTCTAGGGAATTTAAGTAAAAATGAGGTTGTGACATTTGGCAAAGCATCATATGTGTCATTTTGAGGTTATGTATGGATAATAGTGTCTAAATCTTCAACATTTTCCCTAAACTATTAGATAATAGTTCCTAAATCTTCTGTGCTTCATTTCTTCCATTAAATGGCACTTAAATTTTTTTCATTTTTTTTTAGGTATTGGAATTTATGAAAAGAATTTAATATCTTTATCTTTTCCATTTTAAAAATAAAATAAAATCATGATGTAATTGAATGGTGTAGTTTAGTATTCCTAATGCCCAAATCAAAGCATTGAAGTTTACAATTCTAGGTATCTTTTCAAAATTGTTGGGTGGATAAAGTTAAATTTGAATAAATTAATAAAATATTATTATTTATGTTTAATAAATCTTATCTTTAATAAAATTTAATTATAAAATAATTAAAGATTGCCTAATTTTCTATAAACATTTTTCAATGATAAATAATAACTATTAAATTAAATTTTTTACTTAAATGTTTTTACATAAATATCACTTATTTAAATTGGTGATTTATTTTTTAAATTCCACTCTATATATTTTTAATTTTTTTCTCCCTTGATTTATATTTCTTTTATTCTTTACTTCTACTTTCATCTATTATCATCGTAATGTGAATGAGTGGGAAAAAGTAAATGTGAGCCCAGAGCCTGATTTACATATAACTACTTTCTACTTTTATAGCTCAATCTGGGAGGATTTGTGATTTTAGCCATGAGAGAGGTTTTCATTGCAATTGTATATTAGCAATCTAGCAGGAAAAACCTATTGCCTAATTAGTACTATAAATTGGAATACTGAATTATTTTTATTTTATCTGTAATAATATTTATATCTTATTAATAACATAGAGTTTCATGTATATAATTTAATAAACATATAACACACCAATCTATACAGACTAATGAAATTTTAACTTATCATATATTATCCAAAACTTAAAAAAAAAGTCCAAATTTTGAGCTTAATGTTGTGAGTTAGCAATAGTTGAATGAAATATTATAGGATCTTGGTTTTTTAAGAAATATGAATTTATCCCTTATTCATTAAGATGATTTTAGGAAATAAAAAATATTTGAATAAATTAATAAAATATTATTATTTAAGTTTTTATAAATCTTATCCTTAATAAAATTTAATTATAAACTAATTAAAGATTGCCTAATTTTCTATAAAAAAAAATTTCAATGATAAATAATAACTATTAAATTAAATTCTTTACTTAAATTTTTTTTGCATAAATATCACTTATTTAAATAGGTGATCTATTTTTAAAATTCCACTCTAAATATTTTTAACTGTTTTCTCCCTCAATTTATATTTATTTTAATCTTTATTTCTACTTTCATCTATATATTGCATGACATCCATATATTGCATGATGTAGGATTCTAGCTTACAAAGCTCTTGTTATGAAATGTTATCATCATAATGTGAATGAGTGGGGAAAAGTAAATGTGATCCTAGGGCATGATTTGCATATAACTACTTTCTACTTTTCTAGCTCAGTCTAAGAGGATTTATGATTTTAGCCATGAGATAGATTTTCCTTGCAATTGTACATTAGCAATTTGGCAAGAAAAACCTATTGGCTAATTAATTTTTTTTGATAGGTAAATGATCAAAGCCTATGTTATTTATTATTATTATTGAGATTAATTATTATGTGTTAATCGCAAGTATATTCAAACTCAAACCCTCTCTGATGAGAGGCTCACAATTTACCGATGCATTGTAGACTCTTGCCTCCTATTAGCTAATTAATACTACAAATTAGAATACTGAATTATTTTTATTTTATTTGTAATATTATTTATAGCTTATTAATAATGTAGAGTTTAATGGGAATAATTTAATAAACATATAACATACCAATCTGTATAGACTAATAAAATTTTAACTTATCATATATATTCAAAAGTGAAAAATGCCCAAATTTTGATCTTAATCTTGCGAGTTCGTAATAGTTGAATGAAATATTATAGGATCTTGGTTTTTTTAGACATATTAATTTATCTGTTATTCATTAAGATAATTTAATAAATTTTAAAATATTTGTCAAAAAATTGTGAACCCTCTTCTTCGAAAATTTTCTTAATTCCTTTTGCCAAAAAATTGTGAACTCTATTAAAAAAAAAATGTCTTAATTTTTTTTGTTACAAAATTGTGAATCCTCTTCTCTAATTTTTTAAATTTTCACACAAGAGCACTTTAAACATCAAATAAAACAAACATATACAAAAATAAACATAAGATATCCAAAATAAAAGAATTATCTAGTTTTGTAAGGCACTTTGAAACAAACAAACCAAAGAAAAAAGAAAAATGATTTTCTTACTATACATTTCAATTATTTTCTCAATATTTTTTTAGAAATTAGCATATGATTTAGAAATAGAAAGTTAATCGAATCTCAAGATTTTATTTTAATATTTTTGAATTGATTTAGACTTTAGCTTTTAAAATTATTTTAGTTTGATTTTTAAATTAGTTTCTGTTTTAACATTCCAAATTAATTTAGTTTAGCTTTTTCTTCTTTTTCTTCTTCTTTTCTTGATGGGTAAAATGCCAAATCCATATAGTATTATATTTTACAGAAAAATACAAAATCTTTGTTCAAACGGGTATTGGTAGGAAAGGATGGAGGAGAAAACCTTCAGTCTCGCTCAGAGAAAAAACCCAATATATGTATATAAAGGTAAAAGGGACATAGCCTAGTTTTTTAAAAATCTTTTTGAAGGGAGTGTTCGTCTTTACAAATTAAATCCTTCCAACTGAGATAATTATCTTAATTTTTTTAATTATACATATGCCCTTAATATAATTGGGGTTTTAGGAAGACATTCCTTCCTTTGCATCATTCTTAAAATTGAAGTGGTCATTTTCCTGGGCAATTTTAAATCTCTTAGATCTTGCCATGGTTAAGGTGACCTCTTCTCCATTTTGGATTTGTATATTGGTTTTTGAGATTCTTTAATGTTCTCTGCATAAGCTTCATGCTTATTAATATTGTTAGTCTCAAAAAACCAATTAAACAATCAAATAACTAATTCCCTTTTCTAACATAGTTTATTAAAGTTTTTGTTGTAAAAGAGAATGGCCATTTAATTAGAACATTTTAATCTTTGGTTGATGAGGAGGTCTTTCAATTGTATATGTTAAAGAACCTTAATTCTTAATTGATACTAAATGTCTTTTGAAAATTTGTTCTTTTTCCAAATCAAGGAGGCCTTTAAGACGATTTGAACTTTTAGGTATTTAGTTTAAAAAGATTAGTTAGTTGAATTTTCCTTTTAGTAAAAGGATAAGAACAAAAAGAGAGGATAAATTGGTAAAGAGACTAATTCTAGAAACTAGTTGTTTTGGCTCAAATTTTAGGTTAAAAGGGCCATAAGTATTGATTGTCTACATATTTTTAAGAAATAGGGATCTCAAATCATTAGATTTGTTAAAAATTATTTCTAAAATAAGTTTTGAATGGAAGAAAAGAGAATGTATGCTGATAATATTAAGTAATATGAGCTAGAGTTATCAGTCTTGAAGTTAATTTGCATTTACATCTAGTACTTCAATGTTAAACTATTCACATCTACTTTTAAGAATGTTAGGAAGTTTGGTTGTAGATCAATGTTAAACAATGAATTTTTTAGCATGAATTTTGATGGTACTCTTTTGGGGGAGTATCCTAAGAATCGAAGAGCATGTGGTAGTATTGACATGTTGCATTCATGACAATTATTGTCATTGATGTCAACATAGCAGTAATTTTGTGAAGACTGGCATAGTAGTGAATAGAGATCATGATCGTATAGATAACATTTTGATTTTTAGGTGATGCACAGTTAAGGACATGTTCCACACTCTATCCTAATAGTGAGATTAAGTCAATGTAATCTAAGTTGAAGATATATGTAAATTATATGTGATTTATAGAGAGAAGTGTAGAAATAGAGTGCTTGGAAAATAATTTTAGATGATCATTTCATATCTTCCAACAGAGATATAATCTAGATATGTGAAGTTAGATAGTGATAGAGGATAGTTTGATGATGAAGTCAATGAGTGTGCAATTCTTGGAGTCACACATGTGAGAGTTGTATGGACTATGAGCCGATGGTGCTATATGATTGCAAAATAATAAATTATCTTATTGTGGTCCTATTATAATTAAATGAGAAAGCCTAAAGGAAAAATCAAGGAATTTTTTTGAGGACTTGTTATAAAGGAAAGTATTTTCCTTATTTGTAAGAAGTATGGAGAATATGAAGTAATCAAGGAAGTGTGAATAAGAGCATAATATTTGGTAAATGCTAGTAAGTGATCCAAGGGATTATTGGATGTGAAGTTTGTGATCTAGTATTAAGATCAGAAGAAGCAGAGGTCTGGTTGACATGAAAAATTAGGAGGAAGGAAAAGTATAATAAAATTATATTATTTTGCAAGAAATAATACAAAGATCATTTGGACAGTGGTTTCATTGGTCTTTCCCTTGAAGCTATTTGAACAGTGGGTCCATCTTCCTTCTACAACTCCTAACAGGGTCCTTCCTCTAACAAGGAATATTTATATTAGTACATTATCTTCTGGATACCATCCGCACTAGGGTTTTCCCTTTGATCAAGGGTTTCCCTAGTTAACATATTTGGTATTATTGTGCATATGTATCTAGTTGTGGTTTTTGATTATATTGCTCATATGGTTAAGATTTAATAAGGTTGATAATTGTGATAATAGTTGTATAATTGATTCACCCCCCTCCCCCCACCTTCCCTTCTCAATTATATTGGTGGACTATATATTCTAATAATTGGTATCAAAGCATCTAGTCCTTGAAGAGAAATCTTAACAACTTTGGGAGATCTAAGTCCTAAGTCAGTCAGTGAAATTTTTGACACTATGAAGATGGAGCTTCTTGGTGAGATTTCATAATTGTGTAAAGATCATAGCATCAAGTTTCTTGGTCTAGAATCATTCTATTGCATACAAAAGAATAGAAGCACATGTTAAGATAAATCCAGATCCGAAGATGATAAGAAGAAGTTATCTATCAAGGATGAAACACCTACAATTGAGCAGAAGAAGTACATATCCATGATTGGAGATTTTAAATATTTGACTCACACTATGCCAAATATATCAAATGCAGTTGGGATTGTAGCTAGATTTCAAGTTGGTCCTAAGGAGTATCATTATGTAGCAGTAAAAAGGATATTTTGATATTTGAAAGGAACATTTGATTATGGGATGTGGTATGACAGATCAAGTGATTTCACTCTATGTGCTTATAGTGATGTGGATTGGGAAGGAAGTATGGATGACAAAAAAAGTACCAGTGGTGGATAATTCTTTCTTGGAGGATGACTGATTTCTTGGCTAAGAAAGAAACAAGATTGTATTTCACAAAGTATAGCTAAGGCAGAGTATCTAGCAGCAACAAATAATTCTAATCACGTCATATGGATGAAGTAGATGCTAAAGGATATTTAGATAGAATTCTCAAAACCTGTTGTCATATATTGTGATAACAGAAGTATAGTAAGAATGTCTAAGAATCTTTTATTGCATTCTAAGACTAAGCATGTATCTATTAAGTATCATGTTTTGATAGAGAAAGTAGCAGAAAAAGAAATCAAATTGGAGTATGTCAGTACTAAAGAACAGATTGCAGACATCTTTGTAAAGCCCATACCTAAAGATACATTTGAGTACTTGGGAGGTATTCTTGGGGTTATGCCCCTGCTTACTTTAGAGTAGATGATGTAGGGATTGCATTGGTCTAGTGTTACAGAGCACTATTGTTTTACTAGACTAAATGTTGATGCTTCATGTATGGGGGAGTATCTGTGAAGAGCAGAGTCATCAAGGACTCTTAGTAATTTTTCTTGAAGTAGTGTCTTTGGATACTTGATCAGGTTAAATAATTAGAGTAGAGAATTGACATAATGATGCCTTTGTCATTGATATCAATGGGGGAGATATGTACATGAAAAATATCTTTTCCTTATTAGGGAGATTTAGAAAGATTCATGCAAGAAAGGAGAAGGAATATCTCTATAGGGGAGATATACAATATGAAAAGTTTGAAAAGTTTTGATGTATGGGGGAGAAGCTGAGAGTTTTTTAGCATGTGAACAAATAATGCCAATCCAAAGAAGATGAAGAATAGAGAAGTGTTCCAGAGGATTTTAGATTTGATTGATGAAGAGGATTTGAAAAGATGAGAACAACAACAACAAAAAAGTATTTTTTGGTATTCTTGGAACATAGATGTTTTTCATCTATGTTGCCATCAATTCCAAAGGTGGAGATTATTATCATGAATTTTGATGGTACATATTTGAGGGAGTATCCTAAGAATTGGAGAGCATGTGGCAGTATTGACATATTCCATTCATGGCTGTATTTGTCATTGATGTAAACATAGCAAAAATTTTGTGAAGACTAGTAGAGTAGCATATAGAGATCATGACCATACAAACATTGTTTTGATTGTCAGGTGACATGTGGTTAAGGATGTTTTCCACATTGTGTCCTGATAGAGAGGTTAAGTGTTCTTAATCTAAGTCAAAGAAATACAAAATTTATATGTGATTTAAATAGAACAGTGCAGAAATAGATTGTCCGAAAAACAATTTTTGATGATCATTTTATGTCTGCTGATAGAGATATAATCTAGATATGTAATGTTAGATAGTGATAGAGGATAGTCTAATGATGATGTCAACAAGTGCGCAAGTCTTGAAGTTGCATGTGTGAGAAGTTGTATGGACTATCAACCAAAAATGCTATATGGTTGTGAAATAATTAATTATCTTATTTTGGTCATATTATTATTAATTGAGAAAGCCTCAAGGTCGACTCAAGGAATATTTTTGAGGACTTGGTATAAAGGAAAGTATTCTCCTTGTTTGTAAGAAGTATAGAGAATATGAAGTGATCAAGGAAGTGCAAATAAAAGTAGAGTGTTTGGTAAATGTGAGTAATTGTTCCAAGGGAATATTGAATGCAAAGTTCATGAGTTGGAATTAAGATCATAAGAAGTAGAAGTCTAGTTGATAGTATAGAGAAAGTGGAAGGAGCAATATAGTACAATTTTATTATTCTACAAGGAATAATATAGAGATCATTTGGGCAATGGGTTCATTGGTCTTGACCTTAAAGCTATTTGGATAGTGGGTCCATCTGCCTTCTACAACTCCTAACAGGGTTGGCACAACTCCTAACGAGGTTGCAATCTCCTAAAATGGATTCAAAGTCTCCTAACATAGACTGATATGTACTGAATGTATTTCAAAGACTCCCAACAGGGTCCATCCTCTAATAAGGAATATTCATATTAGTACGTCATCTTGTGGGTACCATCCCCACTAGGGTTTTCCCTCTGATCAAGGGTTTCCCTAATTAACATATCTAGTGTTATTGTGCATGCGCATCTAATTATAGTTTTTGATTATATTGCTCATATGGTTAAGATTTAATAAGGTTGATAATTTTTATAATAGTTGTATAATTGATTCACTCCCCCTCCCTCTCAGTTATATTGGTGGACTATATATTCTAACATAATTTAGTTTGCAAATGTGAGTATATTAATTATTGGAATGTAATTTGACAATGTCATGAGAGTCTCATATAGGATTCAAGAGTAAAGAAATTAGATCTAGAGGTCTATGACATAAATAACCATGACTAAATTCCCAGTACCAAAATTCCCCTATATCGTGAATGTGGGAAATGTTCAAATTCATATATCTTTGTGGAGAGGATTACATATTATGATAATAATTTATTATCAAATTTGACTATTGTATCTAGTTAACAATCTAATTGGTTTGGTTTTGTTGGTTATGCCAAAAGATTTGTAGGAAGAAAGGGGAGAGTCAACTGATTAGTTTAACCAACAAGGATGGTCTTGATAAATAATTTTTTAGTACTTTGGAAGGATTACTAGATAGTATCATGAAGATTTCTAAAGAAAAATGGAGGGAGTTAACATTCTGATATTAACCATAAAATCTTCATGATATTAACCATAAAATCTGCATCCAAAAACAACGTATGTTTTTATATTTAAATAGATTCCTGGCTGGATTTTGGACTTCTTCAAATTTAATTCTTACTAGAAAGTGATCTAAGCTAACATGTGGGAGTGAGTTATTGAGTTTATGGTGCTTAGATCACCTTTGATAAAAAATCTATCAAGCCTCTTTGCAATGTGAAAAAAACATTGTCTTCTATTGTTCTATGTAATTGCCATTATTTGGTGGGATATCTAGTAGGCTATTCCTTTCAAACCAATCTCTGAAGTCTGTTGTAACTTGTGTTATGATCTATGTGCCACCATAGTTTTCATCTAAGTTTAGAAGTGCATTAAAGTAACCTCTGATGCAAAAGTTCTCTAGATGGTTTGTTTCCATGTATGTGCCGAATTCATTCTAGAACTCTTTTGTATCCATTGTTTGTGTTGGTCCATAGACATTAATGAGTGTTAGATGAAGATTACTTTTGAAGCTTTGTAGTTTTTTCATCATCATTTTTTTTTTTTTAAAAGTCTATTTTCCTAGGGTTCTATATGATTCCTATACCTCTTGATGCTCCAGTTGATTAGGTACTAATTCTGACTTCTAGTACCCCAACTTCCTTCTAAGTCTATCTCCTTCATTTTTATTCAACTCAATTTCTTCAATTAAAATTAATTTAGAATCAAAGAGGGTTAGATTATGCTTTAACAAGTGCTTCTTTCTAGAGACGTATAGGCTCCTAGAATTCCATATTGTTATCCTAATAGCTCTGTAGAAAGGAATTTCCCCTTCCCTACATTTAGTATATCTCTTATCTTCTTCTGATTCTTTGCCTTTGTGTGGTACATCTTAGCTCAGCTGGTGACTTCTTGCATCATGTTTTCTTTTTGTTGCCACATTTTGGTGTCTCTGTTCCATCTTGGTTGGTTGAAATGCCCAATTTGTCAGTATATTTGGTGGCATTATTGACACTTGTTGCTATTGTTAACTTGTTCATCTCCTTTTAGTTCTTGTAGTATTTTCTCCCCTATTTGGTTTCTTTATTTTCTGTTTCTATATCTTGTGTATCACTCATCATCTCTTTTGTTACCTCTTTTTTTTTTCTAATACCCCAAACTCTTCCCAAAATTGAATTTCCTTTGTTTATTTCCCTATTTTACTTGATCATTTATTATTGTTCTCTATGTTTGATGGACTTGCTAAATTGATCTTACTCATGAAGGAATCCACCACTATTGGTAGAAGTCTCATTTTCATGTTTTCCACTTTTCCATTGTGATTATTCGATAATTTATCTATTTTTTCAAACGGATCCTTCCCATTTGAGGGTGTTTGCCAAAACTTAAGAGAGATCCATTTCCCTTCCTTTTTCTCTTCCTAATTGTAATATTTCCCCATTGTTCTAATGAAGTTGGGGAGATGGTGGTGTACTAAGATTGTGGTTATGTCTATTGTATAGATCTAGCCTTTTCCTTTTCTATTAGCCTCTTTGTTAATAATGTTGTTTTAGAATATTTCTTCCCATGATCTAAGATTGGGTCATTCATGCTATCTACTAGTCTATTAGTGTGTGTTATTTGGATGGTACTTTCTACCCTTTCTATTCTTTCTTGAATCCTTAATCTCGGTGCTACAATTGTTACCTGCATTCCTTGTGATTCTACATTCCTTGTGATTCTCTAATTAGATGCCTATTATTGTTTGTATGAGTTCCTCTCAAGGCTATTGTTCTAGAGTTCTCTCGTAGATCTTTGTTTGGGATTTGACTTGTTTCTTCTATTGATTCTATGAAATCCTTTACCCTATATTTTTGTATCTTTGTTATTTCTTCCTCATCCCTAGAGTTTTTTTCTCTCTCTCCATTTTTCAATTCCATTAGGATCTCTAATTATTGAAGGGTTTTAGGCATGGCCTGATGATTCATGTGATTTTGTTCCCATAATGTCATTTGATCATTTATATCCATCTTTGTTAGGAGTAACTCATGGAATAATCTTGTTAAAATCAATTATTTAATTGTATAAATTGTCATTGATATTACATAGAATGTCAGACTCTAACTAAGCACAACTAGTATTAACTGAGTGTAGTTGGGCACTGAGGAAGACTCCAATTTCAACCGAGGAACCAAGTTTAGTTGGCTAGTATAAACCGAGTTATGTCAATTACCAAAGAGATTTTAGTGTAAACCGAGTTAGGTCAATTACTAGAGGAATTTAATGTTAACCAAGTGATTCATTTTCAGTGTTAGCCAACTTACAATAGAATACTTTTGTCAATTTAATGGTTAATGCAAGCTGAACTTAGTGGATGTTAAATATTTGTTTAGAAGGGTATTCAAGCTGACTTGGCATTGAACTTCATATATATGAAAGGTCAAGTTATGGATTGAAATGTTGAATAAGAAGACCATGAAAAGATGTGAATTAAGAAGCATATCTAATTGAAGACACACCATCCAAAGAGTTGCAAAGAATATTGTAATCAAGGAGGATGCAAAGGATAATCCATAATAGTGATCTGAATCTACAAAGTTAGTTGCTTCATAAATCAGGTTATTCATTGTTACTCTCTAACAATTGTAGCAGTGAAGAAATCTCTTAATAGAGTTGACTTAATAGTCATTTTTATAAATTCTCTAAGAAGGTAGCATTTCTAGGTTGAAGTGTTTGAAGACCTCTAACAAGGCCACTCCTACTAGGGTGATTCAAATCCTTTAATAGGGTCACAATTTATTTTGTAACCTTTAACAGGGGTGGCTCCTAATAGTGCCCACTTTAGAAGATGATGATTCTGAGGATGACCTTAAAGCCATTGAAGCCATGCTTGCAAGAAGGTTACTAAAAGGAAATGGTCACATTATTGCAAGGTGTACAAAGAAAGAAAGAAAAGATGAAAGAAAATTTGAAAAGTATAGAGGCAAAAAGATTTGAAGAGCTACAAACACTACAAAGATAAAGGTAGTAAATCTTGTTATATTGCTAAAGATTCTGACAGTGGGGTAAGTGCACCGAGTTGTGGTTTTTTTTTTTTTTTCATTTTTCAATAGTGTGTATGCACTATAGCACGCACACACTTTTAAAAAGGAAAAATGTTATAAATGGGTTGCATACCCATAGCCCATTCATTTTAACCCTTTTTTTTAACCTCTCTTCATAGTAGCAGATACGTGAATTGAAGAAAATCAAACTTTTCACCACCCACCTTGCCAATATGCCTACTCACCAATGAAATTTGAGATCATGAGCACACTGTATGTGATCTAAATTTCATTTTACATTGTTTGATATGTTTTTTTATATTGTTTTGTAGGTATTTTATATTGTTTTGTAGGGTTTTTACAATTTTACTTTAGATTTGTTTATTTATTTAGTTTTCAATTGATTTTTATCAAGAAATGTAAATAATCAATTGGCAAATCCCCAAGAAGCTCAAAACCCTCAAGAAAATCAAAACCAAAACCCTCCCTAAGAAGAATAACAAATTTTGCAGCTTGAACCAATTGCAAGACCTTCGCCTAGCACACAAGAAAATATAATAAATGAAATAGAAAGAGGTAAAATTGAATTAGAAGGACTCATTGGTTAGTTGAAAGAATCTGGACAAACCAATCCAATGAGGGTTCAATTGGCATTGTCCCTCAAATCCATTAAGACCTAGATAGCTTTAGTTAGTGGTCAGTTAGATGTTTGGTGGGTTAACAGGGATGAACAAAAAAGATTTTATGCAAATAAATTGTCATATCAAGATGTTAAAAAAAAAAGAAATACCAAAAGGTTCACTATGTGCATTATTTAGAAACCCCAGTGAAAAAGATACTATTAGAGAGGGTACTAAATAGTTCCCCATCCATTGGTTCACACACGATGCTATTAGAAATAATTTTTGGGATAGATGCTGGATGGTTTTTGATGCCCCTCCTTGCAACAATCACAAGGTCCCCATGTATTTTTTAAAGAAATTGTATTGTGAGTTTGTCCTTGGGGAGATTCCCAATTATTTTGATAAATTAGATTCCCAAGGTAGAGGTGGGGGTCATCATTTGAGAGGCCGAGGCACGTCATGACCTTAATGTAGTTAGGGCACCTGTGGTCAAGCCATAGGGTGAGCATGTGACTATTCCTTCAGTTGTGAAGGAACATGTAGAGGCCAACACTCTAGGGACCATTAATACTTTGATGAAAACCCTAATTCATTGCATGAGTCCATTAGTTGAGGGGGAGCCTTCTATGCATCGCGGTCACATGTGCACATCATGCATATCCTTATGCACATTTGACACTCATGTTGGAGATGGTGTGAATGACAGGCTCATCACTAATCAGTTCCTGAATGACACATTTGGCATTGACACACAGGTAAATTACAATTATAATTTACTAATTTGATCACATTTCATATGTATAGTGAATGATTAATTAATTAGCATCTATTGACATTGTTCAAAATTCAGGGTCAGAGTGTTGGCAGGCCTAGCAACGATCCCCCGGCCCCATTTTTTGTCCCGCCCACGAGTTCAGAGGTATGTATTGATTTAATCATTATTGATTCATATCTACTTTGTTTGTATCAGATCGAGTTAGAGAAGAGGCTCAACAAGAGGATGAGTGAGCATGTGGGGAAGACCCTATCATCACCACTGTCTCCCTCCACACGACAAAAGAAGACCTCGAGAGATTTGTTTCCTTTCCCTCATGGGAAGGAGAAGATAAAGTTGATAGACATGTATATGTATAGGCATCAATGGACATATTCGATATACATTTGATATATATATGACATTTTATATTCGATGTATGACATTTATTTGATGCATGACATTATTCGACTTATGACATTATTGGTTAATATATTATATGTTTTTTCATGTATGACATTAAATTAGATATGTTCATGTATGACATTAAATTCAATACCTAATTAGTTCAAAATTTTTATAGAATATTGATTAACAATAAACTTTATCGTGCTGTTTAAGCATAAGTTCATCATTTCCAATATGTCATCATCATATGATTTATGATCTTGTTCATGTTTAATGTTTTCCTTCTCTATCATTTGTTTATCAAGTTTAATTCAATACCTAATTAGTTTTAATTTTTGATACAATATTGATCAACAATAAAGTTTATTAGTGTTAAAATAGCTATTTTATCCCCTTGCTTATGTTTGAACTTGGTGTGGGGCCTTGTGTTATCTCCTAGCTTAGGGGAGTGGGGCAGTAAGGTTCCATGGTTGGGTGAAAAGTCTTTTATACATCGAGTATTTTTCTAGAGTTTTTCAGTAGCCTTGGATGATCTTTCTTCACACATTCCAATTTTGCATCTTTTTTTGTGTGTGACTAGATGTTGCAACATCATATTTTGTATCATGACTATGATATAATACTTATGTATCCATTTTGTATAGAGATCATGTTGGAGGAGAAAAATGTTAGAAGCATATGAAAACATGATATATAATGATTACTTGCTCCTTGTAATATGTATATGTACACATGCTTAGTTGCAATAAAGAAGAATGGGTATATCAAGATGATTTTCCTTGGTATGCTTATGTGATTTTTAAGCTATCTAATTGTAATAATGGATTCAATTATTTATAATGAAATCTTGTTCATATATTTATGATGGTTTTTACTTATGGGAAGTTATGTATGCATTTCTAGTAGTGATGTTTGGGAACCTATAAGAACTTGGTTGTTGAGTTAATGGGTGAACCCACAGTAATGGGTTCCACTTTAGTGGAACGAACAAAATTGGAGAAGTTGACAAAATTTCAGAATTCTTCATGCCATACGTTCGCGCGAACTTTACATATATGTTCGCGCAAACATATGTTGGACAAATGTTTGCGCAAACATATTGGCGCCCATAATGGCATGTTCGCGCAAACATGTGTTTAACATATCTTCGTGCAAACACATAAAGTGCAAATTTATGGCGACTAAAAATGTCGTTTTAACTTTTCTAACCTCATTTTTACGGCGAGCACTGTGCAATTAGAGGGTTGGAGCAAATGTGCGATTTGTACTACTTCTGCCACCATCATCCTATCACTTTCACTTTGATTCTTGTCTTGAGGTATGTCAAAATATTATTAATTTAATATTTTAAATGTTTTAAGAGTATTTTTTAATGTTATTAATGTAGATTTTAATGGTTTTAAAGAATATTTGAATGTTATTTACATTTTTAATGGTTTTAAAGCATATTTGAATGTTATTTATGTTTTTAATGGTTTTGAAAGCATATCTAAATGTTAATTTAATATTTTTATTGTTTATTTATATTAATTTAGAAAACAAAAAAATATTATATAGAAAACATTAGAAAACAATATTAGAAAACATTAGGAAAAATAGTAGAAAATTTATAATATAAAATATAGGAAAAATATTAATTTTTTTATAAAAAACATTAGAAAACAAATTTCGAAAAAACATTACAAAATTTAGAAAACAAATTTAGAAAAAACATTACAAAAACATTAGAGAATTTATAATTTAATATAAAATTTAGAAAAGAAATTTAGAAAAAACATTAAAAAATATTAGGAAATTTATAAAAAAACATTAGAAAATTTAGAAAAAACATTAAAAAATATTAGAAAATTTAGGAAAAAATAAGAAATTTTAGAAAAAATATTACAAAACCATTAGAAATTAAAAAAAAATTACAAAAACATTAGAAAATTTAAAATTTAATATAAAATTTAGAAAATAAATTTAGAAAAAACATTAAAAAATAATTAGAAAATTTAGAAAAAAACATTCCGAAAACATTACAAAATTTAGAAAACAAATTTAATAAAGACAATTTTTTTATAGAAAATTTAGAAAAAAATATTAAAAGTATATTTAAAAAACTATAGATTTTTTTAAAAAAAAATTAGAAAATAATTAGAAAATAAATTTAGAAAAACATTAGACAAACATTAGAAAATTTATAATTTAATTTAAAATTTAGAAAACAATTTAATTTTTTTTAAAGAAAACATTAGAAAATTTAAAATTTAATATAAAATTTAGAAAAAAAATTTAAAAAAATATTAGAAAAATTATAATTTAATATAAATTTTAGAATTTTTTTTAAAGAGAAAACATTACAAAAACGTTAGAAAATTTATCATAATATAAATTTTAGAAAACAAATTTAAAAAAAAATAGTAAATTTATAATAATATAAAATTTAGAAAACAAATTCAGAAAAACATTACAAAATTTATAATAATATAAATTTTAGAAAAAAAATTTAAAAGAAAAAAGAAAAAAAGAAAAAGAAATAAAAATACATACATACATACATACATACATATATGTTAATGTTAAATGTAGACATGTATGTTTTCGATATTAATGTTTATGTATATATGTCAAATTCACCTTAATGTCTTAATCTTAGAAGTTTAATTAAACGACATATCTTAAAGGTCAACCTAAATTGTACGTGTAACAATATAGATTAGAATGTATAATTTTTTATTTTGAACATAGATGTACATGTATATTTGTTCATGGTTAAAAGTAGATGTATGTACATGTTTTTAATAAATTCACATTTTTATATGTATAATTTACACACACACACACACACACACACACACACACACATATATATATATGTTAGGGTAAAAGCACAAACCTGTGTCACCTTTTATAAAGAAACGTGATATCAGAATGTGATAGTTCAACATTAATGAAAAAAAAAATGGTATTTGTGTTTAACATATGAAGATGATGTAAACTGATGAAATGTGTAGAATTGTATGAATTTTATGCCTATAATTTTTATAAATTTTTTTCCTAAAAATTTATTCATTTTATTTTATTTTGAAGTCCCTTTTTTAACTACAAAAAATATAGGATGTAGTTCCCGTCAAACAAGTATGTGTAAATCATCTTTTTTTGTTCTGATTTGAAAATATTTTATAGATGACATGTATAGCTAGTGAACAAAAAAAGAAATATTTATTTTTGATGTATATTTTCTTTGTTATAAGTACTCAAGTGCGATCTTGTTAGAATCCAATAGTTTTTTCCTCCCGTCAAAACTTCCCTATCAAATCTATACCTTCTTGGAAAAAAATTACATATTCGTGAAGAGGATTCTCTCCTCTAGTGATAAATATATATTTTTTATTTTTTTGATATGATTTACTATTTTTTTTCATTTTTTGAGAGAGCATCTTCTGAAATGTTAAAATATCGACTTATAATATTTTGAGATTATAACATATTATAACTAATCAAAAAACTAAAAAAATTATATAATGATGATATTGAATCTAAGATCTATAAAAGGGTATTTTTAGTTTTTGAAAAAAAATTGAGTTTTGATAGAGAAATGAGATTTGACCAAAACAGGTTTTTGTATCACAAATGGTGACACAGATCTGTGCTTTTACCTGTTAACTATTGATCTTAATTTGTGTTTTAACTAAGTGTACAATTAACTATATTTAATGAGACATGTCTTAACCTAGGAGATCCTAAATTATGTATGTATAAGAATGTAGATTAAAATGTATATTATATTTCATAAATGTACATGTAAATATGTTCATGTGTTGATATAGATGTGCATACATGCATGTGTTCAATATTCATGTTTAAATGTCTAATTATTTTTAATGTCTTAATAATCTAAGTATATAATTAACTATATAATTTTCAATGACATATAACTTAGAATGTGTATGATGTAAAGAATACATGTTACAACATTTAATTAATAAAAGTTTTAATTATAATCTAACACAACCTGATTATAATATATACAAACATAAAGAATGTGTACATCATGTATATTAGAACATGTAAAGATCTTATATACAATTTAAATTTTAACTCTTAAACCTTAATGTTAAACAATAGGACCCTAAATACTAAACATGGTCATAAGATCCTAACTGCAAAACCATAAATTTCATAAATTATAACCCCTAATCTTAGATGCTTAACCATAACTCCCAAATTTCAATTTGAACTGTAGACCTAAATGATAAACCCCAACATTAAATCTAGTATTTAATCATAATACTTGATCCTAACTTTAATTATAAATATTAAAACTACGTGTTAAAACCATAATCCAAAATTTGATCCCTAATACAAATCCTAACCCTCTAACCATACTAAACTAACAATGATGTAAACCCATTTAAGCTCTAGATCTAACCCTTTAATAATAATCATTTAAACCATAAATGTTAAACCATGACCCTAAATACTAACCCCTTATCTTTGTACACTAAGTTCCTAAAATGTTAGATTTAAATGCTAAATTGTAATTCTACAAGAATACTTAAAGATTTTAATGTCTTAATCTCACTATATAATTAACTATATAATATAATTCAATGACATGTCTTAAGGGGAGATCCTAAATTATGCATATACAATAATGTAGATTAATTTACATATCTACTTGGTACATGAATATATATAACATACATGTACATCCAAACCCTAACCCTATCCATTATCAAAACCCTAAACTAACCAAACCCTAATCCTATCCATTATCAAAACCCTAACCTAACCAAACCCTAACCCTACCCATTATCCAAAGCCTAACCAAGTAACCTTGATCTTAAAATTTAATTTCTAAACCCACTTGATTATAAATGGTAATAAATATACCTAAATCATAATCATGAACCAAATCATAAACTTGACATGCTAAGTTCCCTTATCCTAAATTCTTAACCATGGACCTTAATATTAACCCCTAAATTTAATGCTAAATAATAATATGTAAGTTCATATAAACCCTAACAATGTCATAAGGTCTTAAATCTTACCCTAAAATTGAGCCTAATTATAACCTTTACACTAAAACCCTATTTCAAAACCTAATTGAGGCCTAACTTACATAAAATTAAAACAAGTTGACCCTAATCCTAAATTGTAAAAAATTATATTTGAGATACATGCACATACATTTAAAAACATGTATGTTACATGAAGTATTACCCTTGTTTTACATAAACTTGAAACCTAAACCTTGAAACATTATCCTTTAAGAGTAATGATATACTATTTTCACTTGTTTGAAAACAACACACATTAAAAAATATTATTATATATATAATTATACATTGTGTTATTTCTATTTAACTAGGAAAATATAGAAAATCTAGCTATTAATTTTTAAAACACATTTTAAATTAATAATAAGTAAATATATTATTGAATTTTCAAGTATTATATATGATTGAAACTTGTTTATTTTGAATATTAGAGTTTAGTATTTAGGGACCTCATCGTTTAACATTTATTATTTATGATTATGATTAGGGTTAGATAGGTTACATCCTTAAATCCTAAATTATAAGCCCTTATACTAAATTGAAAGTTTTTATAAAGATTAGGGTTTAGTATTTAGGGTCATGGTTTAACAAGTTTATGGTTTATGATCTTATGATTAGGGTTAGATCTAGGTTTAATGGGTTCACATCATTGCTAGAAGTATGGTTTAAAGAGGGTTAGGGTATGGGTTTATATCATTGTTAGTTCACTATGGTTAGAGGGTTAGGATTTGTATTAGGGATAAGATTTTGGATTATGGTTTTAACATGTAGTTTTAATATTTATAATTAAAGTTAGGATCAAATATTATGATTAAATTCTACATTTAATGTTGGGGTTTATCATTTAGGTGTATGGTTCAAATTGAAATTTAGGAGTTATGGTTGAGCATCTAAGATTAAGGGTTATAATTTATGAAATTTAGGATTTTGCAGTTAGGATAATATCACCAGGCTTACTATTTAGGACTATTGTTTAGCATTAAGGTTTACGAGTTAAAATTTAAGTTATATATATATAAGATCTTTACATGTTCAAATATATGATGTACATTCTTTATGTTTGTATAAATTATAATCACGTTATGTTAAAGATTATAATTAGCTTAAACGTTGTAAGATGTATTCTAAGTTAGGTCATACACATGTTCTAAGTTATATGTTCTTATATATGTACATGTGTATGTTATATTCTTACCTATATGCAAATTAATCTAAGTCCATGTGTTACAGATTATCTAGGTCCATGATGTGTGATGTATGTTCAATTACATAAATGTGTATAATTTTTAATTTTAAAAATAAAAAATTGTGTGTACAGTAGGTAGTTTAGCGAGCTTCATACATTTATTCAGATATGGCTTCACATGATTAGTTTGATGTGGCTCCTAGTATGGCACCTAATGTAGTTCCTGCTGTGGCATAGGTTGATGCGGTTCCTATTGTAGTGCCTGATGTAGTTCCTGATTTGGCTCCTCATGTAGCTCATCATGCTGCTCATGGTGGGGTTCATGCTGCAGCTCGTGGTGTACCTCGACATAGGGCTCATCGTGCAACTCATGTTCTAGCTCCTAGTGTAGCTCTAGGTGGTGTAGGTCCTGCTGTGGCTCCTAGTGTGGCTCCTGTTCTGGGTCAGGCTACACTTGCAGCAGCTGCTGGAGGTCCTACTACACCACCTCCATGCATCAATATTGATGCTCTATTTGCATTTTCAAAGTAGGAGATTGCTAGATTAAAACACTCTATATTGACCTCTGATGATGGTCTTTATAAAGACATGTACTACGATATGTAGGAGTTTACAGGATTTGATAGCTAGGTTTAGAGCTAACCATTCATTTACTCCTGCCATATTAGCTTCCATATCTAGGGAGCTTAGGGCTGAGGTCTCAGGAGATGCATCTTTTGATGATGTCAAGAGGGTAGCCCCAAAAGATGTCATCAAGAGAGAGCTCTTTCCAACATATGAGGGTACATAGGGTAGGGTGAGAGGTTACAAAGTCACATGATGTAGAGACCCTACTATTGCTAGCATGATCTATCCATGATTTTTAGTAACTCATGGTAATTATCCTAATAACGATCAGATACCCCTTTATTTTGCACAGCAGTTGTACACTGAGTTCCATATAGGGTTCAACATTAACTACTTGGATACTCCTGATTATTGCAGACAGGGGCATGGTTGGAT